>VZSR01000520.1:23131965-23158937 GCA_013398615.1 Brachypodius melanocephalos
GGGGATTGTCCTGCTCTGCTCTGAGCAGGGGCAGCCTCACCTCCAGTGCTGGGGACAGTTTTGGGTGCTGCAAAATAGGAAGGATGCAAAGCTTCCTTTGAAAGGAAAAGTGTTGAAAGTGTCGAAAGAAGGGCAACAGAGATGGTGAAGGGCCTGGAGGGTAACACTTAGGAGGAGCAGCTGAGGTCACTTGGTCTGTTCAGCCTGGAGGAGACTGAGAGGAGACCTCACTGCATTTACAGCTTTCTGGTGAGGGGAAGAGGAGGGGCAGGCACTGATCTCTGCTCTGTGGTGATCAGCAGCAGAACCTGAGGAAATGGCCTGAAATTGTGTCAGAAGAGGTTTAGGTTGGATATTAGAAAAAGATTCTTCCCCCAGAGGGTGGTTGGGCACTGGTCCAGGCTCCCCAGGGAAGCGGTCACAGCACCAGCCTGGCAGAGCTCAAGGAGTTTGAACAATGCTCTCAGGAACATGGTCTTGGGGCTGTCCCATGTAGGGCCAGGAGTTGGACTTGATGATCCTTGTAGGTCCATTTCCACTCAGGATATTCTATGATTCTATGAAAAATAATTAGCAGAATTTAAATAAATTCTAAGTCCTGCTTTCAGCAATGTGAATACAAAAAGCTACCTATTGATAGGTTTGAATATGACTATTTATGCCAGGTTTAAGAAATAAAGCACAGGTTTGGAATCAAAAAAGTCTGGTCTTCTTTTCTTTCTCATCAGTTCTATGTTTTTCACTAAACTCAACATGCTGAAAAGCAAGCAAGTAAGGGATTCAGATAAATATCTTCATTTCTTTTCAGTATCAGTTTATGATGAGGATAATTTTTAAAAAAATATGTAAACTATCTGCTTTCTATAAATACTTATGATTTTGATTTTTTTTTTTTACAGCCAGCAATAGATTTTAAAATCATACTTTTCTCAGTGTTTTTCCTATAGTATTTAGGTAACATATACCTTTCTGTTTGTGTGGGGGTTTTGCTATGTATTATACATACCCAAAATTTTTATCTTCTATTATTGGTACCATTATTTTTTCATTTATTAGTATAAATTAATATTCTTGGAAGTTGGGTAAAAGTGATACACTGAAGGCATCAACTAATTTGTCTAGTAGCAGAAACATTAATTGTAATGTGATTTTTTTATTCTTATTATTTTTTCCTTGCTATTATCAGAAGAAACAAAATAAGGTAAGAGCTTTGTTAGGTAAGATTCAGTGCTGGTAAAAGAGTTCTGAACTACTGATCATATTCACTAAGAGGTGAAAGAGTTCCTATTAAGTACTGTTGTGTATTTGTTTTACAAGAAATTAAGTTGTTTCTTCAACAACTTACTAAAAATCCACCTGTTACTGGTAGTCTGATATTGAAGGGAAATCTTATGTCCTTTTTTCATTTTGTACAAAAGAAAACTACAGTGAGTCTGACTGCAGGACAAAATAATCAGAAAATGACATTGAGAATGGTTGTGTATCCTGCACAATTTCATAGATAACACACTAGTAATGTTCCATTGGAAGAAAGCTGGAACATCTGGACAACTCTTTAGTGAAAACAAGTTTTATTTTAAGAATAAAAGTGAATTACACTTTTGACTGGCTAGCTATCTTCAGATAAGGAAGCTAGACTATACTAAGTAATGCAACATGAAAAAATATTGCAATAATCCTGGTCTAAGGTGAAGTTTGCAGGTCCAAACAGAATAATCTTTGTGCTTGTAAATTTAGCACAGCTTACTCTTAACAACTGACATTTTATGATTGTTGATTACATGCAAGCTGATGTCAGAACAATGCATAACAGTATTTTTAGTTAAACATGAACTAAAAATTATGTCTGGCAATTCATCCTACTTATCAATTTCTAATTAAGAAAAAGGATGAAACCACTAGAATTGAACTTACCCTCTGAAATGACAGGATTGAGGAGAATCATAAGAACAACTTAGATACATGAATAGGGAAAGTGAGCATTGATACAGGATGTTGTAAGTCTGATAAAGAATTCTATTAAGATATTGTTATTCAGCATCAAAATCTTTTTACATGAAGTGAAAAATCATAGAATTGTAAAGTTCAAAGAACAGATAATGCAATTATAACAGGATACAGGTGAGCTACTTAAATTATCATATTCCACTTAACTTGGTGATCATAATAATTTTGCAACTCTATTATATTGAGCTATGAAGAATCATTTAGAAAATCATTGACTCCATCTAGTGGTAATTTTCTGTAATTTTTCACTTGCAACTGCTTTAGTAGAGAAATCAATCCCAAACTTTCATTTTAATTTGTTACAAGTCAAGAAACAACAACAGAAAACAACAATTAAGAAAATCAGCCCATATCTCTTGCAAGAACGGTGTTCAAAATATTCTGCAAAGAAAGTCACATTGTTTTTTATACACTGTAGTTTATGAAATGGAGATGGAGGGAAATGATACAATTTTGGCCAGTGGCAGAATATGGATGAGAGCCTCAGCTTGCCCAGCTACAAGGCTGTCCCTCAGAGAACCAGGATGATGGAGGCAATTTTTCTCCTTGGATATCTTTGCCTCAGATTACCAGTAGACTAGTGGTGGCTGATACTCTGAATGAAGTGAAATTAAATGAAATGGAATTAAATGAAATGGTATGTGTCCTCTTCATAACTTAGAGGAGGAAGGTATATCACTGCAGCCACCACCTTTGCCATTACAAGTAACCATGTTTGCAGCCTGCGGAGACGATACAAAGAATTAGACCTCAGAACATGCTCTGTTTACTCAATCCCCACAATGTACAATTTAATCAAAGTGGCAGCATGGCATGAAGAAATTTACACTGCACCTCACTGGTGACCTACCTTATTCCATAAAATTAAAAAAAAAAAAACAAAAAAAAAACAAAAAAAAAAAAAAAAAAAAAAAAAAAAAAAAAAAAAAAAAAAAAAAAAAAAAACAAAAAAAAAAAAAAAAAAAAACACACACACAAAAAAATACATACAAGTCAAATCTCCAGGGCAGTAACTGCAATTTTTCAAAAACATTTTCCAAACTGTAATTTTTCAATTTTTTTTCAAAAGTATTTAACCCAGATAACATGATTTTGAATAATCTTGTTTATGTAACTATGTAATGCCTAAAATGTAAGTCTGCTAGAATAGTCTGAGATGTGGAAAGCCACATGTTTATTCAGGGTCATTGAAAGAAAAATTAAGTCCATAGTGATCAGAATCTAAAGAACTACAGAAAAAAAAAAGTGGTTTTAACATTGTGAAATTTTGGGGCTCTGGGGGAATGTGGACATCAAAAACGTTAATTTTTATTCCTGTTTATACAATACTTGTAAATTCAAGCAATATAGTGGACCTCAGAAAGGAGACACAGTATTCATCTACAGAGTTTCCATGACAGGTCAACAAAAATGTCACTGTTCTAGTCCATGTAAAGTAAAATACATAACACTCTTCCCAATTACTAATTTGGAAAGCTATCAATAAATTTTGAACTGGTCCACAGCTATGAAGAAAATATCAACTACTGATAGGAATAAACATCTTTCCATAACCAGGATGATTAGAGTTCAATTCTAGGTTGAGCTGATTAACACTACCTTGTCAGTCACAGTCTGCACAACCAAAAGAGCTATGACACTGAGTGAAGGATTAACACTATAATGAAATGGGCTTTCAGAGCTAAAATTTGAATGTTGAAAGTATTCACTGGTGAAATTATCCAAAGATCATTTTGAGGAAATAAACTTGGCAAACACAGTGCTCTCCTAAAAGCCGTATAAACAGTTCATGTCAATAAAGAAGCTTACTTCCCTTCTGCTGGTTTTAGTCAATCACAGTTGATTCACAGAATTTCTGCAGCTAAACCCCGTCCCACTCAAACCTATCTTCTCTTTGACAAGAGCACTAGTGAAAAATCACTGGATTGAAGAAATTCTTAGCTACTAACACTTGTTCTCCCAAGCCATTATGTTCAGTGTTCAGTACACTGCTTTCAGGACAAACAAGAAGTATTCTACATGCTGTCCTTATCAACACCTATGGATGAACAGAGCATCTTTAAATAATTCCCTAGACAATTGAGAGTGACTCCATAGCTAGTCAGTTTAAAAATGCTGGAATTTCACAGAATAGTTACCCCTCAGACAGGATTACCAGAACAAAAAATTAGACAAAAATTCTTCTTTTCAAATTTTCAAGTAATTTAGATACTGGGTGACTTCAGATTTTAATAAGAGCTAATTGCAGCCTAGTAAGAGATCTAACAGTTAGGATATATTACATCCTCCACAGCATCTGATTAATATTTTGGTATTCATAAATAAGATGTAGATCAACAAAATAATGCAGTACTTGAAACAAATACAGTAACTGCAAGTGATACAGCAAATGGTAGGTAACACTATTAATGTATTAAAAATACCAGTCACAGGTACTGGCACTTTTCTATTTCCTTTTTAAGTTATACCATGGAGATGATCCCCAGTGCACAGTTCTAATACTGTGATCTTATAGCTGCATATTAGAAACTTCTTCTCCTATTACAATCATACCTTAGAGAAAAGAAAAAATGTCTGAACAGACTTTTTAATAGGAATAATTTTCCATGCCTCTAGTTTAAAAACTATCCATTTTATAATAAAATTCTTTATTTGTAACTGTTTGTACTTTTTAGAAGAATAAAGGCTCTTTTTCTTTGATATTCAATAAAAGAATGTATTCCAGGAATTAAGTAATCACCTGCTATTTTTAAGCTTTTGTCTAGCCAATTTTCAGATTCTGGGCAATTTGCAGAATGTGAGAAGTTTGGATAATCATGGATTGTGGTAATAAATTTCAGCTCTAAATCTCTGCAATGAAATAACACTTAGGAGACAACATCTCAATCTAAATTATTTCTGTTCTCCAAACCAGGTCTTCCTCAAGAGAAAGAATTTGTAGAGGATAGGAAAATAAACACAGAATGCTTATGTAAGTGCACCACAGCCTAAGTCAAGTGCAGAATATATCATCATCATTAAAACCATCAAGATTTCAGGTTGTCTAGCCATTTCAGAGCTGAGAATTTAACCTCATCTCAGCACTTGAGAAGAAATAATAGAGAGGTTTATGATCAAATTTCCTTTCTTTGTAAATACAAAAGAAATCATTGGTCACAAATACAAAAATCAAGACCTAGACTCATTCGTCATTGGCAAATGATGCTTCCTTGGCTGCATTTACTTCATCTGGTATTTTCATTACATCTATCCATGAGCTTCATAAGAGCAGTGCATAGGTCTTTCCCCCCAAACTCTTAATTACAGCAAACAAAATGTAGGTATCGTGACCTCCGTGGTACCTTCCTGCTTTTTACTTGTAGGTCACCCCTGGCTGCATGCCAGGTACCCACCAAAGCTGCTCTCTCACTCCCCTTTGCAACAGGATGGGAGGGAAATAAACCTATAATGAAGGTTCACGAGTTGAGATAAGGATAGGGAAAAATCACTCACCAAACACCATCACAGGCAAAACAGACTCAACTTGGAGATATTAATAGAATTTATTACCAATCAGAAGCAGAGAAGGATAATGAGAATAAAACAAATCTTAAAAAACCACATTTCCCCTGCCCTTTCTGCTTCCTCAGGGTTCTATCTCCTCGTCCCCCTCATACTCCCTGCCATGGCCCAGTGAGACAGAAAATAGGGGTTTTGGTCAGTTCCTGCCACTGCTCAGGGAGAGGAGTCCTTCCCCTGTTCCAGCAGGGGGATCCTCCCACGGGAAACAGTTCTCCATAAACTTCTCCAGCGTGAGCCCTTCCCACAGGCTACAGTTCTTCACGAACTGCTCCAGTGTGGGTTTCCTCCCAGGGGGTGCAGTTCTTCAAGAACAGCCTGCTCTAGCATGGATCCCCCACAGGGTCACATGGCCTAACAGGAAACCTGTTCCAGCGTGGGCTCCTCTTGATGCTGACATCTCAAAAGTCACAAAAAAATAGGTAACAATTTGCCCAGAGAGTTACAGGGAATGAGAAGGGGTTATGAAACAAGGTCCTGCCTTACTCTTGCAAAAGGTGGAATATGCAAAAATTTCCTTGAGGAAGAAGATTCTTTGATGTTTGATCTTTATATACTTTCAAGCCTAATCAACAACAAAGATTTAATCTGTTAAACAGCAGCCAACAAGCAAGCTCTGAGTGATGTCCAGGTGTTAGAAAGGCAAATTAGTAATTTGCCGTGTTAAGGTTTAGGGCTTAACACACTCTAATGATCTCAAACCTAAAGGGAGGTTAAACAAAATTTGGGAAGAACAGTAAACCACAAAGAATTCATAAGTTATGGGCCACAAGGACATTTGGCAGAACATCCAAGATAAGGAAGAAACTAATAAAACCATCTCAGCAACTGTGCTCCAGCTGAGTAAAAGGTAATTCTGGCAGGGGGAAATCTGGAACCACCTACTCACAGACCACCAACCCAGGAAACCCACTGACTCAAGAGAAAGACTGAGTGTGCAGACTAATTAGCATGAGGAGCACGAGAAGATAGAATATTACTTAAAAAGAGAAGTATTAATATTAATAGTTAATTAACTTTTTTAATAATTATTAATAAGAGAACTACTTAATAATATTAACTATTACTTAAGATAATTTATAGCAAATAAACACTAATGCCTTTGTTTGGTAAAATATATAAATAGTCAAAAGTTTTGATAGTTGGTGTGCTTGATTTGCAGAAATCTCCACCTTGCACCCTGCACAGAATAAACAATGTCTCCTTTCTAAACCAGACTGTTTGTGTGTTTGGAGAGCTCCTAAAATTGTCAACACTTCCTCCACAGGTCTGCAGGTTCCTGCCAGCCTGCTGAAGTGAGGGCTTCCAAAGGATTCACAGTCTTCTCTTGGGCATCCACCTGCTCCAGTGTGGGTCTCCTCCGTGGGCTGCAGGAGGATCTCTGCATTCCTGTGGTACCCCATGGGACTGTTTTCACAGCCTGACTCATCACAGCCTTCACCATGGGCTACAGGGCAATCTCAGCTCTGGCAGCTGGAGCACCTCCTGTCCCACTTTCTCCACTGACCTCAGTGTCTACAGAGTTGTTCCTCTCACATTTTCTCATTTTCTCTGCTCTTCTCTGGACACAGAGATGTGTTACATCTGCACAACAACTTTTTTTCTTCTTGAATATGTTATCACAGAGGGATTACTGCCATCACTCATGGGCTCAGCTTTGGCCAGCTGTGGTGGTGTGTTTTTAGCTTTTATATGTTTTTAGTAATTGTTTAGTTTTTGTATAATGGTTCGTTCTCTGTAACCCCTGTCCCAAAACTTCCTATGTTTTTTTCCCTGAAGTCTTTGGTGTCAGTCAAAAGCCCCCCACCCCCTGGGGCCTTGTCAGTCACCCAAAAGGCATCCCCTTGTTCTGGAAACTTCGGAAAAGCCTGTGGAGAGATTGGTCAGTCCCAGACCCCTATCCCACCCCTCTATTCCCAATGGTAATAGTTTTTATCTATCTTGTCTTGTACCATCCTTTCAATTTTTCTTATTGGAGTAATCCTTATCTTGTTGAAAGAAACACCCCCTGATAAAATACTGGAGCAGAGGCCCCTCAGTGCCCTGCTGCAAGAAACCCACCAGGTCAGGACCTCCTGGCTTGGCTGTGTCTCTCCAACTATGAAACAATAAAACCTATATATCCCAGGCAGCAGGGTCATTCATCTCTTTCCAAACCTCACTCCGCTGTCTCAGGGGAACGTCTCTAGCCTCAGAAGAGCCCACAAAGAGTCCTGTGTGGCACCGTGGCCACCAGAAGGGATCTCCTTCGCAGCTGGTGCCAGGGCGAGCTAGCCAGCGGAGCAAAAGGCACCAGAAGCCACAGCCAGCAGCAGGTCCATCCTGGAGCTGACTGGCATTGACTCTGCCCGACATGGGGAAATTTCTGGCAGCTTCCCACAGAAGCCAACCCTGTAGCCACCCCCAGCCCCCAAAACCTGGCCACGCAAAACCCATATATACTTAAGTAAAATACATCAGCAGAGCAATCACTGAGGCATCACCATTTTTCTTCTGCTTTTGTCAGACTCCAGTACTAAGCTCTTGTGGTGAAATTCCTATATTAGCATAAAAATCTTTTTAAAAGAGAATAATTGTTACAAATCAACAAAGTTTTAAAACGGACAGTCTGCATCTTGGAGCTGGGATCTTCATTCATATGTAATTCAAAGGTATTTGTGTTGCACAGGACAATTACACCCTCAGGGTACACCAGTGGTTTCATGTGGAAGTAGACCTGAATTTCTGTCTAGTCTGAGTCTGATGAAAACAAAATGTTTGCAGGGTGCATTGAAGGATGATTCACTATTGCCTGAGAAAGCAAAATTAGCATCTTTATTGTCACAGTTAAACACAAAGGTCTTTAAAAAACAGATATATTTTTAAAAATTCAACAACTTATTTTTGTAAGGGCAGATTCCTTTTCAGATTTGTCCTTGTATCTGTAAAAATTTGTGAATTACATTCAGGGCATCATTATGAAAGGAAAAGAAAATATGATTGACTGGACGTTAGGTGAAAGGAATTTAGACTCAACTCTGAATGATGGTCAGCCCTCAATGACAATTCAGGGGTACGTTTCCAAATGCTTCCATGCTTTCCAAAACCTGAATCTCTTTCTGACATTTCTATTGAAGAGCAGCATAAGCCCTAGACTGTTAAGAAAGAAAAATTAATACTGATCACCTCTTCAGTAAGGCTGTCCATAAGATTTTGGCAGAAGTAACATGCTAAGGGGAGAACAGACAGTTATCATCTAACGAGCAGTTCTGATTGATTGCAAGGTTTGAATTTTGTCTGATTTCTGTGTCCACTGACTGCTCCCTCATGTCAGTCTTCTTGGGTTGCTTAAAGTAAACTGTTTCACTCTGCTCTTGCTTAGTTATTACTGCAGGGATAAGCTGGCTAGAGTCTATCCAACTGGAAAACTTTGGTTCAGCAGATTTCAGCTAAATTTGCTCACTTCAGCTTATTTATAAAACTTACAAGGTTTCCACAGTAAATTAAACAGAAAATACCAGCTCTTAAAGGAAGAATTCCTGCCCAGCCTTAAAAGAAATATTTATTTAAGTGCTCAAAGAAAATGTTTTATATTCTACTTTTTAAGTAAGATTCTTGCCTGAGGTGGATTAGGAATTTCATACGCAAGGACAAGCATTCTTATCTCACAAATTATGTTAAATATTTGTATGCTCAAACAAACATTTCGAGAAAAATTAACCTATTTTAAAGGTTTAAGAAATACTGGAAGGCATCAACATTCAGAGAACTAAGTGGCAGTAGAATATCAAAACATCTTCCGAACTAACTGTTTTCCCTAAACCTACTTACTGTGCAAAAACGGATACAATTTTCTTTTGAAATATTTTATAAGTCTCTGAATCAAAAGTATTTCATCAGCATCACCCATAATCTACTCTACAAAATGCTTTCTGCAAGGCAAGTATTAGCAGATATTTAAATACAGCTTTCAAGCCTAAAATACAACATGAACAATTGAAGTAAAGCACATTCACATCTATAGTCTAAAGTTTCATCATCTGGATCGGGAGAAATGGAAGTTTTTCTGACACAGGATGAAAAAGGAAAAACTTTTTATGTTGTTGTTTTTTTTTAACTGAACCTAAAAATGTCAACAAACCATCAAGTAAAAAACCAGATATATAAACTATATCTGGTTATCACATGTAGAAAGATTATTTTAAAGTGCTTTGTCTGCTTCAGATGTTTAGAGGATGCATTGTCAGAGTTTTACATAAATATAAAAAAGTGTTTGAGGCTATTTCATGAAACTAAAAAAGTTCATAAAAGCCAGGAGAACACACAGATACATTCAAATGTTAATTCTTCCTTTAGAGTTCTTTCTCCCTTATGGGTAGGACTACCTGAATGACTGATAAAGACTGAATGAAAACAAAAAATGTTCAAGGGGTTTTTTTCTGACTGAAAAAAATACAAATAACAACAATAATAGCAATAATAACTAACAGAACTAACAGCAGAACCAAAATGAAATATTTTGTATTGGGAATCATACAACATACATAACTGTATACAGCAAACTGTATGCCAGAAATAGTGCTATATATTACAAAAGATGGAGGTAGTATAATATTAACATCCTTTATTCAGTAGAGTGTTACTTGAGACAGATATATCCAGAATGTGGCAGACTGGGATCAGACTCTCAAAAGACAACATTAAGGCTTATCATTTCCATTGGCAGTGTGACAATTCCTTTTACATATTAGAATAGTCAGCAAGCCAGACAGGGTACGGACAAGAATGATACACTACACTTTCAAAAATGTGCATTTGAATGGAAGCTGTTCTGGATAGCAGGTAGGTCATCAGTTATTGGATAAAATGGGACACCCACCATACTGAGGTACATTTAGAAAAATCAACATAATTTATTAAATATATATATATATTAGGAAGAAAATAATTATCTGGAATTGTCTATCTCTGCCTTTCACCTTGTTTCATATCCATAGATATCCTTTTCCGAAGTACAGACTGGAAGGATTAAGAGCTGTTTAACATGCAACACACAGAAGGAGGTAAACCCTGGATACACAAACCCAGGAGGTAACAGAGACTGTGGCAAAGACCAGGCTCTGATAGGGCATTGAAGGAAACATTCGTCCTGCGGAGATGATACTGTACTTTTTAACTGATGAGGAGGAACGATGATCACGTATTTGTCAGGAAAGAACAACGTCATTATGGGGTATTTTAGGGTATTTGTATGATTGTGCAAAACGCTTTACAGGATGTTTGGGGGAACGGGTGTGATGAAGATGCCTTATAGACGAACAAGCACAGGAAAAATAGAGAGGCAGTGGGACAATGGGCCCAGTTGTGTGAAAACAAGCTGCAGGTCACCACACCTGCCTAACTCCAGATTCCAGACAAACTCTGTTCCGTCTCTGTGTGCCGCTAGAGGACCTCCAGCCAGGGCGAGTGATCTGGGATCTGGCTTAGGGATTTGCAGAGACGCCGGGCTCAACAGCCAGGTTATCAGGGGAATAAAGGTCTGGAGCAGGTATGGCAGAGCCCAGCCTGGCTAGGGCGGGGATGGGCGGAGAGAGCCGCTCTCGATAGCCAGCAGTGGATTCGTGTTGAGCTGACACCGCTCAGCATTCCCACCCCATGGACCTCGGCAGTGCAGCAGTCCAGCTCTGCTGGGCAGGGAAGGAGCACTGGCCAAATCCCGAACGGCTGGAATGAGCTCCCTTGTGACACAGTGCACCACCAGTGGAATAACATCAGCACAAACATCAAATACAGAGATTCATTGAGAAACTCCATTTCATTGTGTTAGGAAAATTAATCCACAAACGCCAGAGGTTTATGTCCAAAAAGGAGACCGAGGAGTCCTTTTACTTTATTCGAATAAAGGGAGAGGCCATGGGGCATTTCCCCTGGAGTCTCTCAAATTTTTGGAGGACGCAGCCTCCTTTTTATCCTAATTTCCCGGTCGCATTTCCCTCTCTTTCCCCATTGGCTGAGGTACTTGAGAGGTACAGACTTCCCCAAGTGCCTAATACCTAAAATCCCCTTTAATATATAACCCTCCTTTTAATTTTTAATTCTAATAGACTTTATGGGGTTTCCCCATTCTTTCATCCGTCAATATCCAATTCCATTTATCAGCAAACCTACAGTTTGTGTGTAAAGGCAAATATCTTCTTTTCCATTCATCAATCAGTGGAATCCTTCCCATTGTTTCTTTTATCTCTCAGTGCTAGTTTTATCTACCAGCAGACCCACTGCTTGTTTGTAAAGACAAATCTGTTATTCCTCTCAACTGCAGCTATGGGGGCAAAAGGGTCAGCACGGCCTTACTCTGTGGCAGCGTAGGCCCCTTGAGAACAAGCAGCAGAAATCAAAAAAAAACACCAAAAACTGGATTTCTTACAAACCCGGAACTTTTTGTTTCCCTAGGTAAACCCTCCGACGGAGGCGTGCGCAGCCGCAGGGGCGCTGGGCGGGGCGGGCCGCGCTTCCGGCACGGGGCGGATGTTGGGGTTTGAATCGGCCGTCGGTTGGCGCGCGGTGCGGCCGGACCTGGTCTGGCCCGGTCCGATCCGAGCGGTGAGTGCCGCCCTCGGGGCTCCGCGGCGGGGGAGGCGAGTGCTGCCCGGCACGGGCCCGGCGGGGCGCTTCGGGGGCTGTGTGAGCTGCCGGGACACAGAGGCGGGAGCCTCATCCTTCGCCGTGCGGGGAGCGACTTGCGGCAGTCTCCCAGCCCGTGCTTCGGGGAGCCGCTCGGAGCGGCAGGAGCTCCGGCCAGCGTCCCGGGGAGACGCTGAGCGCGGCACGGGAGGGGAGCGGGCGGGCGTCGCGCACGGGAGCTGCCGTGGCCCTTGTGCCGGGCGGAGGTGGCAGCTGAGCCCTGCGAGGCGCGGAGGGAGCGCGGCCGTCTGAAGCCCCGTCCTCGGCTCCTCGGGACATGCCGGGAGCGCTCCGGCACCCACCCGGGGCTGGATGCCGAGGGACGGGGCCTTCTCGGGACGCGGCGCCGGGGAGTGACCGCGGGGCGACCCGGAGGTCCCACCGTGTGGAAATTCAGGACACTGGGTGCACGGATGGCTTCGGGAGAGTTCCTTTGTTCCTGTGCTGGGGAAAACGTGTACCTTATACCTTGATTCTTGGGCCTGGCTTTGTTTTTTCTTTTTCAACCTCTGGTTAAAAGACTCTTAAAACGCCTTACGTTGTGGAGCAGTAAAAAATTACAGAATTTAGCAAAATATAAACCCCCACTCTGACGACTTTTCGAGCCTGTTTAGCAAAGTAGATACATTTTATTTATACCAGTTTTCTAGACACTGGGCGATAATGTGCTCGTTCCTGTCTTGCAAACAGACTGAGGCGGAATTGCTTTGTTCCTGTGAAAAGCCCCAGAGGACTTATGCAGGGGGCCTCAATGGTTGATCCGTGTCTCTTTTAACTTGTAAATTCGAACTTTGGGTTCACTTACCTGAAAGAATTTGAGAAAAGTAGAGGGGATTGGAGGTGGGGGTGGTAGCGATTTCTTTTTTTTTCTATTTTGCTGGAGCCAAGGAAACGTAGGAAGATGATTTTCTTGTTTCCAGCCACATATGTGCTTTGTCCACCTGTAGAGCTTTTTACAAAAAGAAAAAAAAAAAAAATCTTGTGAGCTCTGTGCTTGTCTTTTGCTCCCTCTGTACCTGATTAAGTATAGTTATTCCTTTTTAATTTAGAAAAGGGGAAGTGTGTTCCTGGGAAAATAGTAGTCACTTATTTAATCTTAATGTGACTGTCAGTGTGGTGGGTCTTTAGAAACCTTTCCATCTAATTTCGTGGTGGTGCTTTTTGGTTTGTTTTCCTTTTAGACCGTTTTCTGGCAAGGGTCCTTCGTGCAACTATTCCTGTTCTCAAGTCACATCTTGTGACTGAGATTTCTGCCTCCCTATTTATTTTTCTCTCAATATGCCTCCTTCCCTAAATCTCCAGTAAAACTGCTGCAGGGCTTTTTTTGCAATAGTTTGAATTTAGGCTAAACTTTGTTCCTGAAGCTGATATCTGGTAGTCATCAAAATTGCAAATGCCAGGCCATAGATAGCTCACAGTTTGTCAGGCTTCTGTTTTGAAGCTCGGATTTGTTACTGGCTGCTTCCCTGTTGGCTTCAGCATGCAGGAGGGAGTTGTCTGTCTACCTGACATCTAGCCTGGAGATGCAGGCAATCACTCGTGACTCTTGGCTTGCAGAACTTAGGTTATGCTTTCTTCAGCTTCCTAAGGGAAGGCAAATCAGAGATGTACGGATGTGTTCCTGGAAGGGTTCTGAGAAAGAATAGTCATCTTGGTGCTGTGGTGAAGAAACTAGGGATTATTTGGTTTAGGTTTGGGTTTTTTTTCCCGAGGTGGGCTAGAATAGAATGCATGGTATGGCACACAGTAAAGGGCAGCTCACCTGATGTTTGAAAGAAATGCGGTTTAGGTCAGTATTTCTAAATAAATTACTTTCCACTTCAGAATGTAATATACATTGTCCTACATGGTGTAAATTCCTTTTTATGTATGTCCCAGTTTTGGATTCCTCACCTTTTTAGTTTTTGGGTTGTTCTTTTTTCTTTGGCTTCTTTGTGTGTCAGGATTTTTCCCTTTAGGCCAGGATCCTGCATTTTCTCCAAATAGTAGAAACTACATTCATAATCACATCACTACACAGTTATTTTTTGTTTCTAAGTTCTTTGTATTAGTACAATTTTCATTTGAGCAGAAGTCAGAACTGTTTCCTAGGTTATCCATGGATCATTATTTCTGTTGCTTAAAATAACTGTACTATTAAGTTTGTAGATAACTAGCTGTTGCATTGGACATTATTTTCTTTTCTGAAAATAAAAGATATCGTTTGTTTGTTTGAGGAAATAGGTAAAACTTGCTGTATCTCTCATTGGTCTATGATTTTTTTTTTTCTGGACAATTGCATCCTACTTTCTGAACTCCTGTCTCTCACAGTAACAGTTGAATTATTGTATGCTTTTATCATAATCCCTCTTTTAATTTATTGAGTTTATGTGCTTTTTTTGCAGTTTTAAATAAAATGTAGAAGAGGTCTATAATGTTCATTAATGCACTGGATGTATTTAATACTTTGTTTCTTTTGCATGACAGAGAGCCAGAAGACCTCAGGATGAGTAAAACGAATAATTTTGATGTTGAAAGCACGTGTGAGTAAAGTTTTTATCAAATAATTAATCTGCATATATAATGCTAGTTATAACTTGTTTATTTGGGCTCAAAGAGCAGGTGAGTTCACAGTAATCAAATTATTGTGTCCAGTTTAAAACTCTTCAGTACAAGAAGGACAAGGAACTCCTGAGAGGGTTCAGCAGAGGCCACAGAGATGATTTGGGCTCTGTAACATCTCTCTTATGAGAAGAGACTGTGGGAGCTGAATCTGTTTAGTCTGGAGAAGACTGAGAGGGAATCTCATTAACACGTATAAATATCTCAGAGGCAGGTGCCAAGAGGATGAGGACTCTTCAGTGGTGCCCAGAGACAGGATGAGGAGCAATGGTCATGAACTATAACACAAGAGCTTCCCCCTCAATATGAGGGAGAACTTCTTTACTGTGAGGGTGGCAGAGCACTGGAACAGGCTGCCCTGAAAGACCATGGACTCACCCTCTCTGGAGACATCCAAAACTCACCTGCACAAGGTCCTGTGTCACCTGCTCCAGGTGGCCCTGCCTTGCAGGGATTTGGACCAGATGATCTCCAGAGGTCACTTCCAACCCTAACCATTCTGTGAAAGTATGTTGGAACTGCCACTTGTCTCAGGAGATAAAAAAGAAATAACTTACAAACTTCCTTGTGTTTGTTTGCTGTAATTAGGCTATTTTAAAATAGTATTTTCTGCAGATGTTAAGAAAGTAACCTTGTGAATTTAGCAGCCAAATCACACAGAACTGTGTTTGAGATGTACCATTCAGGACTTTCTTAGGCTGAAGCAGTAACCCTATTCTTGTTACTGCTGTGAATGTTCTTAACCCTAGAATATTGTAAATGTATTTTATACATCTACTGGGAATTAAAGGGAAGCTGTTAACAGTCCATGGAACTATGATAATGGGCTAGAAACTTCACTGAGTGGGAAATCCTCAAGATTTTAGTTGAATGCAATGTTGTCTCAAATTGTAATGTGGTTTTAAAAGCTGTGGTAGCAGGTGGCTTTGCACCATTCACATGTTTATCACCAAAGTTATCATATAGGTAGACAAAGAAATGATTGGATTCTAATATGGGAATGACTTTATGTATAGTACAAAAAAAAACTAGATGATATTTCACATGCACCTGGACATTGTTGGCTGTTTGATAATTCCCCTTTTTGTGTTTTGGGAGGAATATTTCATTTGGGAGCACAGTCTGCTTGTGAATTTAGCTTGGCCGATAGACCGCTCCTGAATCAGGAGGCTGGTGAAGTATTTTCTTTCTAGTAACTAGAGGAGAAAAAAATAGTACATTCTTCTGTATTATTATAAAATTCAACATTAAGAAAAGGGATCTCTACTGTCCTTTATCCAGTAATCTACCTGAAGATGCATGTGCTTAAAAGAGGTGAAAGCTACTGCTCTGTTGCTGGTCCGTAGTAATTCCAGTACACTCACTGTGGTTATAAACATGATTCTGTATTTTAGTCTGTGTTCTCTGTGGACGGACAGATGACTGCCCTGAAAAGTACGGAGAAAAAAGGACCTATGTGGAATACAATCTCACTGTTCATTATTACTGTTTGGTAAGTGGTATTGATCTTGGAGTTTTCTGATTTATCTAAAAAAGAAAAAAAGTGCAACAAGTATTTAATACTAATAACGTGTCCTATTGTTGTAGCAGTTTTGTTGTTGTAAAGCTTGAAATGTGAGCTTTTAACTCATAGCCTTGAAGGCGTGTACTTGTCAGGTACAGCAGATGAAATAAGTAGATCCTAACAAGCCTTTATTCAAAGCTAAATTTTGTTCATGGTCCATTTAAAAGAATTCCTGAATTCTCCCAGCCTATCATAGCAAATAGCAATGAAGGTACATATTAACACAATGGGAACAGTTTGCACCTACATATTCCCTCCTATAAGAAAAGTGTAGTTTCAAAATTTGAAATGTGAAAATTCCACCCAGTGCGGAAAAAGCACAGAAAAGGTTTTTTTCTCATTTCCCAATAGTTCTTACTGGCTGTGAGCTATTCTCTGACATTACATAGAACATTGTAATATTTAAGTCCTAATTTTCAGTTAAGCTACATGTTCCCTGTTGATCGTGTTAGTACAGTATCACTAATTAGTAGAAATTTATAATTTAAACAAAGCTGTATATAATCTGCAGCTTTGTTATCACCCTTGACATTCTCCAAGATTCATATTCTTAAGGGTATACTTAAACTACCTCTCAAACTAAATTTTTGCAAGTCTTTAGAATAATACTACTACTTTACAAAAAAAATCTTTTGTTTGGTAATAAATATAACTCGAATTGTTCTCTCCAATTTTAAAATGTGTGTCAAGTATCAGAAGTAATGTAGAGGGTATGTTTTCTCAAAAAGTTCTTTAAAGCGTGTTGATTGTAGATGGTTTAATAGTTTGGATACTGAATCCTTTAAAAACTAAGGAGAGTGGAGGTTTTTTGAAGTTGCATACAGATAGAAATACTTGTTTTTAAGTAAATTTTAAGCAACTGTAAGGAAATAGAGGCCATTATACCATGTTAGTGGTAATTTTGTCTCCTATATAAGGTCATATCAAATGATAAGAAAAAGTCCTATTCTGATGAACAGCTAGGAAAAGGCATGCATGTAATACTGAGCCTTAGGACTTAAAAGGTATTTTAACTGCAGGAAACTCATCAGAGTATCTTTTATTATTTTTTGTCTCTTACTTTTTTTTAAAAATGAGCAAAGCCCTGTGATTTTACTTAAATATAGTGTATGTTATATAAGAAAAGAGTTCTACAAAGAGGTGCATTAGTGACAGTTTAATTATTCTTTGCCAAATGTCTCACAGTTGGAAAAATATGTTTAATTGGTTTGGGTATATAATCTTACTTTTATTTGAGTAAAATATTGATAAAACTGGTTTAAATAGTGCTATGTTGAAATTACAAAATGAGATTGCAAAGAATATAGACAGCATCAAGTTGTGAAACTTCAGATATTTGAAGATTGTAATGTAGCTGCCTAAGTTTAAATTATCATCAGGCTCTTCTGATTTGCCTAGTTACTTGATTCTGTGTTTATTTAAATCTCCTCTAAAAGTGAATTACTTTTCCTCTTAGGTGTCACTTCAGTACGGTTACTTCCTACTGTGCTTCAGTATCTCCAGAGCACAATTGTCATTCATATTAACTAAGCTAATTTAGTTTTACTTCCTCTGAAGATTTATATGCTGAAAGTAATTGTTTGACAATTATCTGAATAGTCTGTATACTTCAAAAAGGAAGCCAAAATACACTATATTGGGCCCCTACAGTATTATACAATACTTTGATGTTATGAAATATTTATTTTCACTTTATTTGTTATTGTCATGTCAGACAAAACTGTGTTTTATATCAGGTTTTTAATAATTAATATATTTCCATGTGAGCTTTTTTAGACTAAACTTCTCTCTGACTTGACAAGCACTGTGTGTGTAATTTTAAATCTATAGCTTAGGTGGATGTTTTAAAATACTTCATTTGTTTTTGTAGTTGACTTCAAGTGGCATTTGGCAGAGAGGTGAAGAAGATGAAGGTGTAGATGGATTTTTAATCACAGATATTAGAAAAGAAGTAAATAGAGCTGCAAAACTGGTAAGAGTGATGTCTTTGTTATTTACAAGGGGGAAAAGGTAACTTTTAAGTGCTCTTAGTACTGCCCATGGGGTTTGTTTTCTTCCTCAAGTGGGCAATGTGCTGAGCCCATTCAAGCATCCAAATTTTGCGTTTAAGTGACGAGTATATTGGATTTGTGGAAGCCACAAGGAAAAAAGACCCTGCAGAAATTGTAATGATCCACCCTTAAAGGGAAGGAAGCTACCAAGGTACATAAATGCTCATTGGACGAAAGTCAGAGGGTCCACTAGATATCAGAAAGTTTTATTGGTCAGTTCCACACTTGGCATGGAAACTGGCCTGGGATTTGTGGGGGGTACCTTTTGGGGGATAGGTTTCTTCACCTCAAAGGTAGATTTCTTGCCTTCTATGTGAATTAGTTATCATGAGCAGTCTGTTCTTTCAGGCCTTTCTGGAAATGGGTTGGAGGGCTTTGGGGGTCTAAATTCTACCCTATAGTCCATGCCTACTTCCTGCCACTTGTTCCTTTGCTTGCGCTGTGCTGTGTTGTGGTTCTTTCTCACAGCAAAGTGAATTTCTACCTGACCCTCTGCTCCAGTCAAATCTTGTTCTTTTTCATGGTGTCCTTGGTTATTACCAGCAGTTCTTGTGTGTTACTGCCAGCAGTCCCTGGCTGTCCCCAGAGCCATGTCTTTGATTATCAGTGTTTGAGACATTCCCTTGTCTTCTGGGAATTGAGAGCTCCCAAGGGTCTCACTTTGGACCACTGTTTATGGGGTCACAAGAGAGTGGGCTTTAGTTACAGTAATTTTCTATCCTGGCTACAATTTGAGCTGATAACTTTCTCTGAAGTTTGAATAACAAAAATACTGTTCCACTTGAGTTGTTACTCAGGCAAGAAAAATAAGTTTCCTAGGCTGTTTGTGATAAAACAGGAGCTCATTTGATACGTGTTAGTTCCTGGGAGCAGTGTTTTAGATGAGCCTCAAGAGAGGCTTGGTCCAGTGCAGTTTGTTCAGGCTGAAGCATAGTGAACATTTGTGAGATCACAGTGTGGCCTGGATGCTCCATTATAATCCATCCCACAGCTGAACTCAGCTTCCCTGGTCCTCTACAGTTTGCAAATATTTTTATTTATTGGGTAAGTTGCAGACACATAAGAGTGAATTAAACTTTCATAATACCTCATGATACTGTGCTGAGCTTGAAGCTGACAGTTAACAGACACCTATATATAAATATATATATGCGTGTATGCCTATTATACCTGTATAAACTATAGGTACCGGGAAAATAAGCTGTATTTTATCTACATGTCACAAGACGATATGCATATAAGCCAATACTTAAAAGTCTGTGAAATAACTGCATATGTTTACTCTTTGTGACAGCGCTAAGCTGCATTAGTCTTGTCACAGTTTTAATCTGTTAGCTACTATTCTTTCTTACACTTTTTGTAACTTTCCTATTGCTTTACTTCCTGTAATTCTACTTGTATTTAAAATGTTAATATTCTGTTTCCGAAACAACTTATTTCTAGAAATGTAATATCTGTAAGAAAAAGGGAGCTTCAATTGGATGTGTAACTCCTAAATGCAAAAGAAGTTACCATTTTCCTTGTGGGTTACAAAGGGAATGCATTTTCCAGTTTATGGAAGACTTCAGGTGAGTTTTGGGGCTCTGTTATTTTTCCATTTTCAATTTATTATATTTATACAGGGGGTGACTTGGGCTTCTTTCATGGGTTGTTATTGGATAGGCCGATGGTTGCAAATGATATCAGATCATCTAGGAAACAGACTCCGATTTGTTGAAGACATGAAAGTCAAACAGTTATATTGCATGCCTATTATTTGTAAACTCAGTTCTCAACACTTTTAAATACATGAGTTTATGCTTATACAAGTAGTTAAGTTGACCATTAAATTCTGAACTCTGAAATAATCTGCAGAATGGTCGATACAGGTTTTTTTGTTTGCCTGTCTCCTGTGCCTTTTTTGAAATGGCAGAGCTTTGGCTACCTGTGTCTCTCACCAGTCAAAACACAATGTCTGAGTCTGCCATTTTGTTGTGTTTCCAAGTTTATTAGAGATGGACTGCAGGGGAAATGGGCTTGATATCAAATGTCTAAAAAATGTTTTGTATTCTTTTACTGTCATCTGTCTAGCATCTTGGCTGTAAGTCAAAATACTCTTGAGTGCATTATCCTTCTTGTTGTGAGCTGAGTTTGTAGAGTGGATGGATTGAAGTCTGGCAGGCACTTAATAAAAAACAACTTGCATTACCTCGAGTGGGTGTAAAGATAAGGCATTTTCAAAAAGGTTTCTTCTGGAGCTGCATTTCTTGGGTATCATGGTATGGAATATCCCTTAGGTCAGTTGGGGTTAGCCATCCCAGCTGTCTCACTTCCCAGTTCCCTGTGCATCCATAGCATGCTCCCTGGTGGGGAGGGGTGAGAAACAAAAAAGGTCTGGACTGTTCAAGATCTGCTCAGCAACAGCTAAAACATCACTGTGTTATCAACACTGATTTCCTCACAAATTCAAAACATCACCATACAAACTACTATTAAGAAATTTAACTCTAGCCTAGCCAAAACCAGTATGTCTGCATTTTTAGCTTGTTGCATAGCACTTACTAATGAAAAATAGAGTAATGAATTAATTTTACTGTCTTCAAATTTTATGGAGAAGGTTCTTAAAATGTTATTTTGTTAAGGGAACCTTAAATTACTATTTTTAGATCTTACTGTTGGGAACATAGACCAGTCCAAGAGTTTACAGATAAAGAACCTAGAGGAGCTTCACAGTGCACCATATGCCTGGATTTGGTTGAACATCTTTCAGTGTACAGTGTATTGAAAAGTCCTTGCTGTAAAAATGCTTGGTTTCATCGAGAATGCTTGCAGGTAATACATGTTCTCCCTTTCATTGTTTTTACATCCATGGGGATAACACTACTGTTTAAACATAATGGAACAATTGCTTACTGTTAAGTGTAGGTAGTAGGTATGCAGTATACTAGGTTTGAAGACCAGTGCTAAAAATGTGTTATGGACACAAAAGGATTTTGAGTTTTTAGTGCTGTTAATTTTTCTCCACGTGTGGCCCCTTCATGTTTCTGCATGTATGATATATACTTTATGCCTTTACTACTTTTTAGGAACTGAAGTTCAGCCTATGTAGTTGCTTTCCTGCAAGTCATTATGTACAGAATCTGAGTGCTAAAATGTAATTTATCCATCATCAGTTCTCTTTGGCTAAATCCAGCACTAGAGAAAGTTACAACATTCCTTTTGTAAACTTACGCTGGATCTGGAGAGGTTGACTGAAATGAATGGTGCTTTTGTTTATGAACCTTACTCTAGCATATGAGCTCTTCTCTTTTTCTTTATGAACCTTACTCTAGCATATGAGTGCTTCTCTTTAAAGGAAGAGAAAATCCTTGCTATTTGCTTTAATGTGAAGTCACATCATGATTGATATTGGCTTTAACACCCATGTCAGGACAGTATCCATGAATGTAATGCATCTCAAGATACAATTTATTGGCATCTTAAGGTTGGTAGTAATTCAATAATTGGTCTGGTTTCTTTGTTGTGTTTTTTTTTTCTTGGCACAGTATCAAGCTTTGAGTGCTGGGATATTTTTCTTTAGGTGCACAGTATGTAATAACAAGGACAAATTTCAAAAAGAAATGTTGAGAATGGGCATACACATTCCAGAAAGGTAAGTAATTTTGTTAACGATTACTCTGGTATAAAAACTTTGGTAGGCTCTTACAAACATTTATTCTACAGAACTTCAGCTATTAATATGTGAAACATTGGTTCTACCTTCAATTGTAGAATTGTTGAGTTTGGTAAGGAGTAACCTGTTTCCTTTTAGATATGCATAAAAATTGGCAAAGGTGAAATTAGTTATCTCAAACATGAAACAGGAAGCTCTGAAAAGTAATTTTCAATGCCATGATTCAATTTAAACTCTAAAATTTAAACTAAGCCAAATTAGAAGATAAAAGAACTTCTTAAATACAGTCATTTTTCCTTAACATAGAGATTGCTAAGAAGTGTATTTTCTTTGCCCAAGTTTAATTATCAGAATTTCTGTCAAGACAGAATTGTAATTGACTGATTACTCAGCTGTACACCTTCTATCTTCTGCCAAGGGATTGCAAAGGTTATGTTTGTACAGTAACTGCTTCCAAAATTCCAAGCTGTTTTTCCTGTTTCTATCACCTGATGGGGCTCAAAATATGACATAGATCAGAATGATCTTCTTTGTTAAAAGTATTATTCCTTAATAACTATTTGTCTCTTCAGAGAGCACCATTAATTCCCTCTTGAGACAAAAGCTTAAGATTCTGGAGAGGAAGAAGAGTCAAAATAATTGATGAACTTTGCCATACTGGCCTGGAACATTCTGAGTTACCATTCATTAAACCAGTTTCAGAGGTATCTTGAGTAGGCTGCCTAAACAAATATCCTTGTTTTCTATGAGAGAAAAAAGGGACAGACAGAACAAATGTGCACTGAGGTCATGTGAAAAAATAATAAATATTTAAAATCAAAGTAACTTTACTCAAGAAAAAGTTCATCTGTGTGTTTTATAGTATTATTTTAGTTACTAGGCTTTTCTTCCCCCTCTCAGTTACCTAGAAGAACCCCTTTGTCTGTTACCTAGAACATTACGTGATTGAAATATATTCATATGTTTATTGCATATAACTTTTTTGAAATACAGAGTAACCCATTGAAACAATCAGAAATAGACTTTTGGTATCCAATCTTCTGCCTTGTTTGCAGGGATGCATCTTGGGAACTTGAAGAAAACGCATATCAAGACTTACTGCATTGTTATCAACACTGTGATGTTAGAAGATGTCTCTGCAAGAAAGGAAGAGACTATAATGAACCCGATAGGTATGATACTTCAGCAGGAAAGTATAACTTAGGACGGAATAGTTTCTTTGATATGTTTTTCGTTGTTGTTATTTATTAATGCTATTTTTATTTACTTAAATGTTTTGATATTTTTCATCATCAGGTTTTAATGTCAAGCCAACACACTGTCCAGATAGTCTGTCTGTTTTACTCAATATAATCATATTTCAATACTAAATTTCTCTAACTTGACCTTGTTATAAAAGCCATGAAAACTAAATTTAAAAGATTATCAGTTACTTTGTCCTCATTTTATACAGTAGAATGACATTTATGAAGTAGAATTTGTGCATCAACATAGCATGTGCCTAAATAAATGTTACATATGTATCATTCAGAGATGAATTCAGCAATTTAATAAGTGTTAAAATACTTACAATCTTTACAGTAATTTATTGTAAAGGCTATAAGTATTATTAAAGTGGTATATAAAGTTGTATTATAAGTATTATTAAAGTAGTAGGCTTAGGTCAGTCATTCAGACTACTGTTTGAATGTTTCCCTAGAGAGCTCTCCTTTAAAAGAAATGCCGTTTCAAAAAGCTGACTGGTAGATACCCATAAAACACAGAGGATTTTGCTCACTAGCAGGATGAGAAGAAAATAGAGCCATGCAGTCTGTTGACTTCAGGGCACAGGAGTAGTAATAGTCTCATTCATTGCAAGGTGCTGGAACATGAATAGCTCTTTTTTTTCTTGTTGCAGTCAGGTAATGAGTACACCTTGCACGAAGAAAGTCTCCTTTATTAGAATCAGTTCTATCAGACTAATAAAGTTATGCTTTGGTGGTTTAGTGTCTGGATTGTGCTTGCTATTGAACAGTGTTTGTTTTAACTAGCCTCATTCTTCTGTCTGCTTCTAAATACCTACGTTTTTCATTTTAGTAAATGGGAAATAAAGCGTTGCCAGTATTGTGGTTCTCGTGGGACACACTTGGCCTGTTCATCTATAAAGTCATGGGAGCAAAACTGGGATTGCATGGAATGCAGAAGTATCTTTGCAAAAACAGGTAAAACTATGGGTGTGACAGTGATTTCTTAAATGATAACTCTTATTTATATAAGCATACTTTACAACTAGCAAATTCATTAAATTAATATAATATAATCGTACAGGAAAGTATAGCAAACGGAAAAGGCGTACTTTGGCTACCTCTGAAGAGATGAATGGAACAACTTGTTTGCTGGAAGAGCCACCTCCAAAGTCCCCTCGGCAGTCATCTGGATCTCCACGCAATTTTCTACTCCAGTGTGTAATTTTCTGTTTTCTTGCAGAAACTGATTATTGAATAAAATAATACTTAAACATGAGGAAGTGATGCCTTA
The DNA here is from genome assembly GCA_013398615.1 of Brachypodius melanocephalos. Classification (NCBI taxonomy): domain Eukaryota; kingdom Metazoa; phylum Chordata; class Aves; order Passeriformes; family Pycnonotidae; genus Brachypodius; species Brachypodius melanocephalos. The sequence continues at coordinate 23,156,576 of VZSR01000520.1, forward strand.
TTCTGTACGAGAAACTTACATTAAATTGCAAATCAAATGAAATTGGAATAAAGTTTAGTGATCCGAGTTTTTTGAGTAAGCCATGAACTCCAGAAATTTGCTATAGTTATTTGGATTTGGTGGCAGCTAAAATTTTTTAGTTTGGTAAAGATAGATCCTTGTTAAAGGAATTTTAACAATTTAGTGGTAACTTAAGAGTCTACAAACTGCAAAGCTGTAAGTTTGCTTATTGTTTTTTTCTCCGTTTTAATAGTGTTCTAGAAGTCTGACTTAAAGACATTCATAATAATGTTTTCCTCTGGTGTAATAAAAACTTTTCAAGTTTGTAGAAACTAATATTTTTAGTTACTGTGTCAGTCAGGACTATCATCTGATGTATAAGATACAACTGAAAGCATATCCCAAGACCACAAGGTAATACAGAATTGTTATTTTTAAAATTGTAGTTCAGGAACTGGTGGACTTCATGGAAATGGATACAAATGAGATTCAGTACTGATTTAGGGGGGAACTATGCTGCTGCCTTGTAATAGGAAGTGTTCATGCATTCTTCAGTTGTATCTCTTCTTAAAATACTGGTTTTTTGGCTAATAGATCACCAAAGATGATGTGCCAGAACTTGTCACCTTGCTCACACCTAGAACTTCCAGCATCCAACAGAGTGACAATGTCCTTATCTCCAGTGATGTCAAGCAGGAACTGGTCCCTGTCCCTGAGGCACAAGTATTTCTTCTATTTTCTTATTTTGAAGAGTAATCTAGCAAATGGCTTTATACCATATTTCCTGCAGAACATGTTGGGGGGTGGGGGAAGGTGTCTATGTGTATCTGTGTATATACAGTATCCATATATATTTCTGTGTGAGTATATACTGCATGCATATATATTTGTGTGTGTGTGTGTATGTATATAGTCACTGCAGAAGTGAGATGCATATACACTTAAAGCCTGAAGTCTTAGCTTGAGAAAGGCTTCTGCTATTTATAAATGCTAGAGGAGCGTGAGGAGAAAAAAATGAAACCTACTGAGAATTTTTAAGTTTAGTGAGGGGATCAAAACCCAGAAATGCGTATTTATCCCTACTGATGCATGGCTAAATATTCTTTACAAAATAGAGAGTAAAGAGAATCCTAGTTACTTTCTTCTAATTATACAGATTCCTTCTAATTATAAAATATTATATATTTTTATTGTTTTTGTATTAATACCATATGAATTGTTTATGATTGTACTAAAATCAGTGCTAAAACAACATTGTTTTAAGATAGAATATTCAGTTTAAGGACATAAAATTCGTTATCCTCTTGCGAGTAGTTAATTTATGGATTCTACCTGATGTGCTGAAAAGTGTCATGAGGGAATAAGTTATTTCTAGTAGATTTGGTATTTGAGATAGTTTTGGTTGGAAGCTAGAAAACAAAGAAAACATCTTGCTTTTTCAAATGAGATCTTTCTTCCTACTCAAATATATTTTTTTACTGTAGTGACAAAGATTGTTCTAATTTGGTTGCAAACCATCTTTAATATAAAATGATAAGCTCTTCAATTTCTCACTTGTTTCACGTTGTTAAAATGTCAGTTTATTGTGTGAGAATTGTTTGGCACTGTGTTGGAGTGACTGAATTAAGAAAATCACTATTTGTTTTATGCCAGGGTAATTATTTCTACCTCCTTTTTTTCAGTTCTTAGAGGTATTCTATAACTTGCCACTAGAGTTAGTTTTTTTTAAATCTGTACTAAATAAATATACTGATATAATTCAGGCAATACTTGAATGTGCCACAGTGTTTAAAGAAGTGTTCTTCTTAATAGACTATTAAAATGATTTTTGTGTAACTGTTACTAATTATGAATCATAGATTTCATCTGAAAAACACATGCAATTTTCTTGTAGGCATTTAAGAGAGAAAAGAAGGGAAGTTTGTAATATACTGAAAGAGTTAAAGGCACAAGTTAAAACAAAAACAACAAGACTTAACATCAACGCAGAAAATATTTGGAGTAGCGCTCTAAAAGGATTTAGACAGCGCATCTTCAGTCCTACGAACACTATTGAAGTAGATTTCTCCAACTGCAAAAATAGATCAAAGACAAATACTTCTACATCAAAATACCATTTCTTCCAATTATTAATGCTTCACCTTCAGAATTCATCATTGTTTGAGGGCTCCTCTGGAAAGAACTTGTCCCTTGATTTTCAAGGTAATTAGTTGCTTTGTTCAAAAACATTCTGAGAAATATATAGCTTAAAATATTGTTATTGTCTTCAGCCGGTAATATGAGTGTCAGTTCACAACTATAAAGTATGAAGAATAAAAATTGGGATTTGATTTTTTTTTTTTTTTTTTTTTTTTTTTTTTTT
>VZSR01000520.1:23166550-23249059 GCA_013398615.1 Brachypodius melanocephalos
GGGGGGGGTGGTTTGTTGATTTATGGATTTTAGCCCTAGTAGTGTAAAACCACTCTTTTCTGTAGTTTCATTTGTGTACCTGTAGATTTCTCTCAAGGTGTCTATGGCATTTTTATCCCGGTACCGGTGTATCCAAAGCTGAGCTGGGGCGAGGGGGCTCATCCCCCTTAGCATTGCTGTAAGGGCATGACGTTCAGGCCTGTGGGCATCTGCGACCTGAGGCAAAGGAAAGCAAACTTGTAACTATATTCCATTGTGATAACTCACTAAAACTACGTGACGTTATTTGTAGCTAGATCCCTGGTTTTGAAACATCGGTCCTTTCATTTATACAGGAGGTGGTCGTATCAAAGCTGTTTCAGTTATTTCTTCTTGAAACTTCAGTCCGAGAGCGAAATCTACCACCTACTCGATAGGGAAACGCTGTCAAAGGCCCTCCACTCTGTTCTCAGCCGGGGCAAAGCGGAGGCCCATGTTGTCAATCGTCAGTGGGCGGTCCTCGCTCGCCGATGCCGCGGAGCGGGGCGGGCCCGCCCCCGGCCCGGGGCCCGCCACGTGTCGCGGCGGCTGCGCAGGCGGCGGCGGGGCGGGGCGGCCGGGCCGGCGGCGCGGGAAGATGGCGGCCGGGATCCGGGAGAAGCAGACAGGTGAGCGCCTGCCCGCGGTCCCTCCGCGCCGGCGGCACCGGCCCCTCCCGGCGCTCGGGCTGGAAGCGGGGCCGGCCCTGTGCTGCCGCCGCCGCGCCTCTGTCGCTGCGGAGCAGGCTCCGGGCGCCGCCGCGCCTCAGCCAGGGATTCGCGCCCTCTCACCCGGCTTGGGTCTCCCGGCAACGGAGTGGCGGCCCCTCTGCCGCCTTCTCCTCGCCTCTGCGGCGGCGGGGCTCTGGAGCCTCGGGCCGCAGTTCCCGCAGGGGATCCCTGGCCCCGCTTGGGCCCCGGGTACGTGGCCGTAGGTGCCGCCGAGGTGTGGAAGGCGCTCCCGGGGCGGGACTTGGCCGGGCCCGGCCGTGAGCGCTGCCTTCTCCCGCGGCCGTGGGAGCGCACCCTCCGTTTCGGTTTCTTTCTTGTCGTGGGAAGGATCCACGGGAAATAGCATTTAATGGTGCAAAAATAAAGCTGCTGTTGTCACGTTCGTGTTAAGACAGTACAGGGGCATCCGAGTGTGTACTGACCCTCAAGAAATTGAGAATACGGTAATAATAACTAAACTAGTTGTGCATGAGGATTTCTGTGAGTAAAGAGTTTGTTATTCAGTTCCTTCTTAGACATTGTTGAGAGTCCTTAATTGAGTCTTCTCTGCCTTGATGCTGCTTCGTAAAGCCTTGAACATACTCCCAAAGCACAGGGAATGTCAGCTGCATAGTCCTTTACTTCCCGTGCTTGCCAAAGTTGTAGTCAGTAGTTAAGCTGTAATCATGACACTCTCCTTGACATCTGCAGTATCTTTGGTGGTATGGAGAATCCTGTATGCATTTAGTTAGCATGAAATTTTTGAGTCATCTGCCTAAAAATCTCAGTCACAGTCTCTATGGACCTTAAATATTTTACTAGTATGCTTCATTTGTTGGTACCAGTCTACTTTTTTGTAATCTCATTCCTCTACCGTCTACCATTGATAGTGCTGTTTGATGTTCTCTGAAGTCTTTTGCTTATCTTCTCTTTGTTATTTTTCTAATAAAGCCTATTTTCTTTGAGCTCATATTCTGTACAGCTTTATTCTTTTCTATTCTGTTTCACTGTGTTCATAGAGTGGTTTAGGTTGAAAGGGACCTTGAAGATCATGTAGTTCTAATTGTCTGCCTGCTATAGGCAGGAACACCTTTCATTAGATCAGGTGCTTAAAGCCCCATCCAGCCTGGCATGGAACACTTCTAGTATGGGGTATCCACAGCCTCTCTGTACAACCAGTTCCAGAGCCTCACCACCCTCATAGGGAAGAATTTTTGCCTTATATCTAATCTAAACCTACTCTCTCCATTTAAAGCCATTGCCCCTTGTCCTATCACTGAATGCTCTTGTGAAAAGTCCCTCTCCAGGATTCTTGTAACTCCATTTAGGTACTGGAAGGAACTTTAAGGTCTCCCTGGATCCTTCTCTTCTCTAGGCTGAGCAAACCCAACTCTCTCAGCCTTTCCTCATAGGAGAGGTACTCCAGTCCTCTGATCAACTTGGTGGTCCTCCTCTGGATTTAATCCAACAGGTTCAAGTTCTTCTTATATTGGGCCCAGGTGTGGTGACAGTACTCCAAGTAAGATCTCACCAGAGGAAAACAGAGGGGTGGAATCCTCTCCCTCATCCTGCTGGCCATGCTGCTTTGGATGCAGCCCAGAGCTCAGTTGGTTTTCTGGGCTGCAAGTGCACATTGCCAGGTTGTGTCAAGCTTCTCAGGCACCAACACCCCCAAGTCCTCTTCAAGGTTTCTGTGAGTCCATTCTCTGCCCAGCCTGTATTTGTGCTTGGGATTGCTGTGACCTAGCTGCAGAAACTTGCACTTGGCCTTGCTGAACTTCCTGAGATTGACACAGGCCCAACTCTCAAGCCTGTCGAGGTGGCTCTGGATGACTTCTCTCCAGCTTAGTGAGGAAGATTTTTTTTTTTCATGGAAGGGGTTAAGTATTGGAATGAATGGCCCATGGAGGTGGCAGTCACCATCCCTGGAGGTGTTCAGCTGGACATGGCACTTGGTGCTGTGGTCTGATTGGACTTACTGATCCTGGAGGTCTTTTCCAACCTAAATGATTGTGTGATTTTGTGACCATACACAGCTTGATGTCATTGGCAAACTTGCTGCAGGTGCACTCAGTCCCACTGTCCATGTCACCAACAATTGTTAGTGGCACTCAGTCCTACTGTCCATGTCACCAACAATTGTTAGTGGATTATTTCAGTCAGCCTTTACAACTGAATCCGTTTTGTCTTCTGTTAAGAAGATCTTTCCAAGGAGCTAGATTCAACAACTAAAATAATACTCAAAAAAAGTACTCTTATCATTTAGTTATGGTATTACCATGTATGTGCTCCATCTGTTGTGACCTTTATCCTGGTTCATAACCAGGATTGGTTTCATAACAAAAGCATATCATTGTGCAAGCACAGTAAAAACCTGATCCTTGCCCCAGAGAACATTCAGCATTAATGTAAATGAAATGGCAATACGAATACAAAAAGGGTACCCAGACAATTGCTGAATGTTGACATGATTGTCACAGCACATTGCTAGTCAGATTACTCTTTCTTAGCAGAGAGTTTATGCCAAGTTTTACTTTAGGTGATAAATTCTGCAGTGCAGCTGCTTCAGCTCCAGTAGTACCAAAGCACATAACCGTACAGCTTTATATAAAATTGCTCATATGGCTGAAGATGGCACTAGCAATGAGGGGCCAAAGAATCCAGGAGCAGCCTGTAATCAACTTTCAGGGCTGCTTTGTGGCATTTAAAATGAAAAAAAGTATGAAGTAAGTGGAAGGCTGGAGTCCATCAAGACTCAGCACTCAGTGCTAGCTTGGATTTTCCCAGATTCGTGTTTCAATGCTAGTAATGTCATTTGAAAGAGCAGTACACAGGAGAAAGCAGAGCATCAGAAACACTGCCTGGCCATGGATAGATGATATTAGGAAAGCCAAAGTTCTACTGAGGTTGAGATGTGCAGCATGTATCTGGAGAAAAGTGCTTCTGCTGCAACATTAGTAGCAAAAATGTAAATAAGAAAAAACGTTGGACCTTTGCTAAATGGATCTGGTCATTTAATGGCGATAGACCCAGGACTGAGATAACCAGTGCTGCCTTTGCCTCAGTCATCACCTACAAATGCTTCCAGGCTTTAGTGTCACTTTGGAGTCAATCACTGAGTGAATCCTATTGGAAAATACTCATCACATGAGGGAAAAGGCACACATGAATTTCTGTATGGTAAAACATGCCCGACTGGCCTAACTGCCTTCAGTGATAAAATGACTGGGTTTGTGGGCAACAGGACAGTAGAGTATTTAATTTGTCTTGACTTCAGCAAAGCTTTTGACACCATGGTGTTATATCCAAGGATGTCATGGACTAGATGAATGAACAACTAGCTACATTAAAAAAACTGGTCAGGCTCAGAGGGTTTGTAATTAATCCAACGTAATTACCTAGAGGCTGGTAACAACTAGAGCACTGTGTAAGTGTATCCACACTCTAATTTCTGCAAGGTTTTCCTCTTTGCAAAACTCTGTGATGATTTTGTTACGAGTTTTAAGAGAATAGGCACTATAGCACAACTAGTCTTTTGCTGCTAGCCAAAGATGGGAGAGCAGCACATACTGTGTTGTTTAATCAGATAAATGAGGAAGGATTTATTACATAATAGATTTATAAATTAGAGGTACATGAAGCAATTTGCTTTGGTTTGTGTGTGGAATGGAAAGTTAAATTTAAGTTCATTCCTCCTTCAAAGAGTTTTCCTGATGCAAACTAAGGGTATTTTTGTACCGCTGAAACCAGCAATTTCTTCATAGGAGTTCTCAAAATCTTTCAAACTGTGTATTGATTTTAGCCAAGCATAAAGGTATTTTTTGTTTGGTGTGTACAGTGTTCTTCCTGTCAGGTTGGAAAAGCAGATTGGGGAATAAACCAAACTAGTTCCCACTGGACAGAATGTACCTTCAAGAAGATACTGGAATTATTTTTAAGGCAAACCATGTTAGAATATAGCCTGTATAGCTAAGGAGAGTTAATGTTTTAGAACTTGCTTCTTTGCCTTTTGCTGTGTCCTCTGGAGCCCATAAATTCTAGCAGATGTGAACCACTTGTCAGTCAAAGCTACATAAAAATAATGCAAATGTGACTTGTTGCTTTTATATTTTGTGATGGTTTTCCTTTAAAATGAAATAAAATCCCTCTAAAGTCTTTAGTCACTGTTGTTGAGTAAAGCATTCTCTGGCTTTATTTTCCAGTGGCTTTGAAACGTATGCTGAACTTCAATGTTCCTCCTGTTAAAAACAGCACAGGAGAACCAGTATGGAAGGTAAGAACTTTTGGAACTGGAACAGAGGAATTTTATACTGTTCAGAAAAGTTCAGATTTGCAGATTTTAACTAAATCAAGTTCATCTTTCTTATTAACTTTTACAAAATATTTTTTACTGTATTACAAATACACAGAATTGAGTATCAGAACCGCTGAAAAAATACCAGAGTCAGAAAGAAGCCCATACAAATGGAAGAACTATTGATAGCTTGAAGAAGCTGAGCTCAGGCTAGCTTTATTACCTTTAAAATGTAACTTGTAGGTCATGAGGAGTTTTTGCTAATACAAAGCATGTATTCTGTTTCTTCATCTCTTGTCTTTTTTCACTAATTCCTGATTTTCCTGTTGCTTTCTCCCAAATGCAGTCAGGAAAACTCTGCACATACAATAACAGATTTCTAACAGCAAACTCTTGTTCGACAAGACACTTTTCAGGAGATGGAAGGGATGACTCTTCTTCCCCCTTTATCACTGAATTTCTCTCTCTCTCTTTTTTTTTTTTTCTTTTTTTTTTTTTTTTAAATATATTTATTTGTTTGTAAGCACAGATGGAAGTCCATGACAAATTAATGATTTATTATGAATTGGTAGATGTTTAGATGTTGAAGCACTTTTGAAGTTACAGTAATAGTTCCCTAAACCTGAATTCCTATATCCACTTGTATCTTGTATTCTACAGTATCCACTTTTTACAGCACTTAGTAAAATTATGTGTCTCTGTTTCAGGTTCTCATTTATGACAGATTTGGCCAAGATATCATCTCACCTTTGCTGTCAGTGAAAGAGCTGAGAGATATGGGCATCACTTTGCATCTGTAAGTACTTCTGAAAAAGTTGGGAATTCTTTTGTAAAAAGAACATTATTTAATATTCCCCAAAATAATGAACAAATCTGAAAAATCATTGAATAAATAACTGCTAAAATAAAGATTGTACACTGACTTGTTCATAAATCAGATAGAATTATGCAGAATCAGGGAGTGGAGAGAGAACTCTGAACACTGTTCAGTAGGATTTCTTGCTCAAAACAGGAAGCCCTGGTTCAAAAATAAAAATTATCCAGTCAGTATTATTTTGGAATTTGTCTCTACAAATCCTTTTGCAGTCATATATGTTAAAATTGTAATTATTGGCACAGATTGTTTCATGGGACTGTGTATGTTCTCTGCTTATCTTTCATATGTAGATTTTACTTGTTTTCTGTCAAACATATGAAATCTTTAGGTATTATTTTAAGACATTTCTCATTTCTTTTTCCCCAGATTACATTTACCTAGTCCATTGTCATTCCTTAGCTGTGGTAATAGTCATGAAGAAACTTCGAACATAGGTTTATTTTTTATACAAGTTTATTAACTTTTGCTAAGTGAAGGCTAGAAATGGAAACACAGTTTAACCTGCTGACACATCAGCAGAAACATGAGAAAAACCTCTAATCACCTTGTCTTCAAGCAGGAAAGGCAAGTTTAATTGAATGAAATATAGTGGGTTTTTACCATGTCAACAGTTCACATATGGACTTTGTGGATGCAGTATTTTAGCTTCCTCTGAAAGGATAATCTGGTTTTGAACATTTGTAAAGCCTTTTCTCAACCTTTGAATAATCTTTGAACACATCTATTAATATATTCAGCCAAAAAATACACAAATGTGATTTATTTTCTTCCTAAAACTCTAGCTAAATACAGAAGGAAATTGTAGGAAATTACATTTGTCTGTACAATAAAGAATTTCTTTAACTTTTATAGTTTTATACGTATCAGAGGAAAAAAAAACCACATTAGAGGTGTCTTTTTTCTTCCTGTCAGGCTTTTGCATTCAGATCGCGATGCTATTCCAGATGTTCCAGCTGTTTACTTTGTAATGCCAACAGAAGAAAATATTGACAGAATGTGCCAGGTAACTTGCACGTGTAATGTTTCAAAAGAGCCCACACAATAAGGTGTGTGAAGTAATCCTGCCCTCACCAGAATGTGACTGTAACTAGCCCATACTTGTCAGAAAAATATTAGTAGGCAAAACTTCAATTTTCCAGCAAGTAGAAGGGTAAACATGTTATGTGTGTTTCAGAGAGAGTTTGGGATGTGAAAAGACAAGAGGCAGTGGGTACAAATATTCCATTTAACATTAGAAAAAGCTATTTTAGTGAGGGTGGCTGAACACTGGAGCAGATTGCTTGGAGAGTTTGTGGAGTCTCCATTGTTGGAGAGGTTCGAAACCTGACTGGACACAATCCTGAGCCACCTGCACCATTTCATACTGGTTTGAGTGGGAAGACCGGATTAGGCTAACCTCAATTTTTCACATTCCTGGGAAGGAATTGGATGGAAGGTTGACATCTTTGCCAAAGTAAGGAGAAGAGCAAAGAGTTTTTGCTCATCAGTAAGGTGTGGAGTAGTAATTGCTGCCTTTTAGCTTAAATGTAATTTCCTGGTTTTCTGCAGTTCTGTGTTACATTGTTTATATCTGGATATGTAATCAAAACACTGTATGCAGAGCTGTATGAACAGACAGCTAAGCACTTCTGAAGGTTTAGTTTTACTCTGGATAGCTGTAACATCACATAGTAAAAGTATGATTTCTTTTTTAATTAGTCAGGAATGTATTCATACTTACTCAGGAAAATTTTCCATTCTTTTAGGATCTTCGAAACCAGCTTTATGAGTCTTATTATTTAAACTTTATTTCTGCCATTTCAAGAAGTAAACTGGAAGATATTGCAAATGCCGCTATAGGTGCTAATGCAGTAACTCAAGTGGCTAAGGTAAGAAAATCCCCCAGTCCCTAATATTAGCACCATTAAAGGTGTCACTGCATTCTTCTTTTCAGGCATACTGGGGAAAAAAGCAGAACCTACAGCCATCCCAGTAATGCAGCTTAGTACCATACTTCAGCTGTCAAAAGTCCAAGTGCTAAATGATAAGAAGAGAAGGGAAATACAGTGGTTTCAGAGGATTCTTGATTGTGTCAGCTGAATGAGTGCTTTCAGTGCATATATATTTCAGTATTATCTCCAAAATATACAAAAAGAGCAGTATGAGTACAATTCTCATTTGAGATAATAGTTCATATGTACACACTTTACTGAGTACTCTTCTATACCTTTATGATTTAAAGGCATGTGTTAGGCATTTACTTTTATTTTTGTTGAATGGCTGTACCAAATCCTGTAGATTATTAAGTAATATACTTAAGTGCATTCACTTTTTCTCACTCCAGTTAGTACTACTGGCATGAGAGAAAGAACCTGTTGTGAAATAAAATGGTTACTACTAGTACTGTTTAAGCCTTAGGTCCTCAGCATCAGGAAATTGGTGTAGAACTGTAAACTAGTTTTCTTGAATGTGTTTTGCAGATTTGTGAACTGTAAACTATCTCATTAATAGTTTATGCTATAGAGAAGTTTAATTTTTTTTTCCTGAATGTACAAGTGTGTTACAGAAAAGTTAAAATTCATAAGCTGTAATGTCTTATTGTTCAGATATTGCCCTCTTTCCACCCTCCTGCCTGAGACCTCAGTGCTGATTATGTTGTAGTTGTTCATATTTATTAAAAGTGAACCTATAATACTGAAATGCCCTCCATATGTGTTTTTTCAGTGATACTTGGCTGCTAAAACTTTGTCCACAGAAACAGTTGAAGTTGGACAGTTCTGGCATTTGCCAGTGCTCTAATATTTTGTGTTAATCACTCAACCCTTACACAGGCTTTTTAATTCATAAATTATATCTTGCTTTTGTTTTTTTTAATAGGTACTTTAAATGTAAAATGTAGCAGTGAATCACATATGGTTTTTTTATGCTTCACTCTGGACTATTCTGACCATTATTCCTTGATTTCTAGGTGTTCGATCAATATCTTAATTTTATTACTTTAGAAGATGATATGTTTGTATTATGTAACCAAAACAAAGAACTTGTTTCATATCGTGGTAAGTAGAATTTATATAAAAATTATACCAGAATGTCTGAAGTTGAAATTTATTTTTGAAGTTGTAGCTAATAAACAGCAATTAATTCATTTTGCTTTGATCTGCTCAGAATTCAGGATAATCTGTTAGATATGTAAAATCGTGAAAGAAGCAGTTCTTAGATATTCATTTCAGCATCTTTTATTACATGGCGATTGTGATACTGAAAAATTAATATGTATTTTTAAATAATAAAGCAAAACTGTGGTATAGACATTTATGGATAATAACACCTTTTATATAAGGAATAATACGGGAAAAATTACATACTGTTTTCACATGTAGATAGTCACTCTGGGTGGGAAAGGGCATTCTCGACAATAAACAATACTGATTGCTTCTGCAAGCATGTGAGCCAAACATGTCAGCTTCTTCATAAAGTTTCAGAGTTGTAAGTGAAGTCAACCTCCTGGAATTTTTTTTTTCCATTTTTTTTCCTTTTTTTTTTCTTTTTTTTTTTTCTGGAGACTTCTGTTCAACTTGGTTTGGAACCTGGCAGGAAAAGCACATGGCTGCCTTAGGTCAGTTACCTTGGTGCTATGGCAGCTCAAGTCACCTTACACACTGGTTGTCATAATTGTCCACATGATTTTCCTTCCTCCATCGTGCTCATTTTATATACCACTCTCACCCATTCAGTGTGCTAAATGTACAGGGAACTACCACTCCACCACTCCTGTCCCTTACTCTAGATTTTACAGGGTATGTTGTCTGGCTACTTCTGCTGTAGTTTTACTCTTCTCTCCTTTTCAATCAGAATCAGCAATTTCAGAGCTGCAGGGTGTGTTTAATTTACTCATTCCGTAGAAAATACCAACTCATTTGTGGGATGTACAAATGCAATGCTAGGGAAGAAGTAGAAGTCAAGATAGTCCTAATTTTGCACCAGCTCCTCATTACTTCGGTGTAGTTACAGTGTCACACAGCTAATTCCTGCTGCATGGAATACTGCCTAGTGACCAGATAGAGATGAGAAGTCTCTGTATGTCTAATATTTAACAGTGAGATTTTTCTCCTCTCTTGCCCAATATCCGAAGTCAGTACCTTTCTTTAAAACTGAATCCATAATAACTGAGTTGTGTCTCACATTGGGGATTGATTCCATTGGCAGAATGAAGGGCATTTTTGTTTGAAAAGCAGATTTTATTTTTTTCACTAAAACCTGATGTCGAAGAGTTTTAATAATAATTGTTTTGTGATGTGTTCCTGCGTATATGAAGCTACTTAATTGACTGTCATAAGATTCCTTATGCAAACAAGGAATTTGGATTAAAATGACTGGAAATATTTTGCACCCATCAGTTTCTATCTGGCTTGTTTTCCTTTCTTAGGCCACTGAAATTTGCCAGCATGTTTAAACCAATCTAGAAGTGGGCTGTTTCCAAAAGCTCATCAAACAGAAATCTGATCCCCCACAGAGAGTGATGAGTTTTCCACTAGAGCTCAGTAGCTGATGTGTCTCACTGTGTGAGTTCTAGATCTGACACAGGCAGTAGGAATGTAGAGGTGAGGAAAAAGTGGGCTTTTTTGCCTGTGGAGAGTAGCCCTAGCAGTAGAGTGCCAGTTTCATAATTTACAAAAGTCAGTGTAAATCTGAGGGTGCTTAAAGATGGCTGCTATTCTTGCAGCAGCACTGCTGTATGTGACCACAAATGTATCTGAATGGGTGAACTAAGAACAAATATAACAAAAAGATTTTCCTAGACAGAAATGGCACAATACATTCTCTCTGTTTAGGAATGGACAAGAAGTGATGAATTTAAATGCAACAAGAAAGTTTCTGATCAGATCAGGAGCACTTTCTAACCTTGAAAATAGTGAAATATTAGATTACCTGTAAACACTATGGTATTTTTATGACTGAGAAGCTCTTGGAATTGGTTTGGATACAGGAATTACATGGGCTTAACTCATCTTTGGAAGGGAGGACCAACTAGTAAATCCTTCAGGCTCCCTATGATTCTGTTTTTCTAAGAATGTGTAGAAGGAAGAGTAAATGAGCAATATTAGTATAAAGTTGATATTTGAGACATCCTGTTTCATGCTATTTGAGTACTTCTTTACCGTTCTTTACAATTTGGTTGAATTTTGTAGTACAATAGGAATGTGTAGGAGACCTATGCTTAATATTCTGTAATAGATGCATTCCCCATAAGCTTGTTAGAGTGGAGAGAGAGAAACATATAGAAAACATGGTAGAACATTTTACCAAAATATTCTTAATGCAGTTTCTCAAAGGTTGATCTAAGGAGCAGTAGTATTAAGTATCTGTGTTGGTTGCTATTGTACAAGAAAAGGCATGTGCTCATAAAATGTGCCTGGTCGGCAAAGTTAGAAGGGACTGACAGTATGCAGATTACTGGAACATCAGAAATGAGTACTTTAAACATAATAACAGGATGGGAAATAAATTTTAAAATTGGAAAAGGCAAGAGAGTAAAAATAAGGAGTTTTCCTCTCTGTAAACTGGAGAACCATTAGTTGGAGATAACTACAGTATAATAGCCCCAGTGAATTTAAAGTTTTGTCATTATAGAAAAACACAGACATTGGGAATGATCTGCTTTCCTTGGTGCTGGTATTTCAGAAACTTGCAAATTCTATTGCTGCTGTCAGCCTAGTCAAAACTTTGGCTTACTAAGTATAGTTGCTGAAATATAATCCATATCTCTAAAGTTCTTACAGGAGAAAAGCTGGGGAAAAAAAGCACCTCTAAAATTAGAGAATGGTTATGGTTGTCCATGCATAAATTTAGGATGGAAGGCTTAGTAATGTTTAGAGCTTTGAAATTCATTTTTGAAGAAAGTGGATAAGACAGGCAAGTGTGAGAAATTTTTAAAGGTAAAGTAAAACAAACAAGGATGGGATTTATGGCATGAATCCTGAGATAGTGCTTGACTTGAAATCTGTGATAAGATTTGGTTTGATATTTCCTGCTGGCTATTATATCCTTGTCAGAGTTAGTTACTTAAGAGAAATGTTGCTGCATGTCTTCTGTTCTGACCTCTAAATGTGGGAGGGAAATCTCTCTTATCTGTCAAGTAAAATGTTTTATAACTTGGGAATTACCCCTAATATAGAGATTGATGGTAAAATTTATGAAAAAAAATTTGAATCTCCATACAAGAGATGGGATTTAGAAATTTTAAATATAGATAACTGCATACTATAATGAATTATTTAAATTAGTTAATTTTTCAGGATTTTCTTCCTGAAAATTGTTTGCCAAGTGTATGGCCATTTCTCTTGTATAACGTGTTTCTTAGCTGGTTTTTGTTAATGCAATACTAACATAATCCAAAAGATACATATGAAGTGAGAGAGAGATTTGGAAATGACTGTGTAGTGTTTGACCTTATACCGTAAGCAGTAATTCAGTTCTGCCGATTTTTTTGTCAGAATAAAAAGGGGGTGGAAACTAATAAATGTGCTATGAGGGGCATTTCAGGATGTAATTTCTTCCGCAACAAAAGCTGTTGATTAACAGCCATCAGATAAGAAGCAGATTGCTCTTATACTATTAAAGTGGCATAAACTTACTTAACCTTATTCTTTTTTCCACACTGTTTCAGCCATTAACCGACCAGATATAACAGACACAGAAATGGAAACTATAATGGACACTATTGTTGATAGCCTCTTCTGTTTTTTTGTTACACTTGGTAAGTTTCCAAATTCTAGCATATTTTCTATATGCAGTGAGATAACTAGAAGAATAGTGATTTCATATAGAAAATTAAAAGCAGAATTAGATCTGTGACCAAAATCTCAATAATTCAAAAGACATTCCCTTGGACCTATTCAGTTCTTCCAAGTGTTAGTGTGATATAAATTAATGTCTTTTCCTCAGTCACTTAAAATCTGTGGGTTTGGAATTTTCATATTTGTTTAGATAAGTGAATAGCAGTAGCTAAATATTTTAAAACCTGAAAGCCAATGGAAAATGTGCTTTTGAAAACAGCGCTACCATAGATACATAGTCCTGGACATAGTAGTGAGTTGTAACAGATATATTGTGGTGATATAATACTTACTTTTATGTTTAAGGGACTTCTGTCCTTTTGAAAATAACTTCTAATGCATCTGTACAAGATAGTTTGTCCCCTCCAACAGTACATTAGCTTTCTTTCTAGTATACACTCTATTTCTCATAAATTGTTGTATGGGGTATTCACTTGCTTCTGTAAAACTTTAATATTTCTATATGGTATTTTTTGTTTTATAGATAAAGACTGCAAGAAAAGGGTTTAATGTTTCTGTTTAATCTCAGAATGTTAGTAAAAATTGTTTATGAGAAGTAATGTAATATAGAATCTGAAAATTACGATGCACATAGATGTCAATGTATCTTTTATTAGGGGCTATACCTATAATCAGATGCTCAAGAGGAACTGCAGCTGAAATGGTGGCAGTGGTAAGAACAGTTTTCCTAAACACCCATCATTGCTTTACAACTTTCCAAACATCACTTTCACTTTTCTCAGTACTAGGCAGAGTCTAGTGTTATTGTATCCTTTTTGTTATGAAGGAAATAAAACTGGAAAAGAGATATATCCATTTTCCTTTCTGATTTGAGTTCCACAGAAGTCCTGTAGAAACTGTAATGTTGGGGAATCAGATAATGAGAAACTTAAACATAAATAATTATTCCTAATCTAGAGTTTATCAAGATTTTCTAATAGACATTATAATTAAGATGCATCTACAAAGTCTAAAAAGTGACTGTCGAGCCTGTGTTCTTCTGTGTGTATCAGTAAGAAAATTTATCTGTCTTACCAGGAAACCCTGTAAGTATAAGACATTTTTAGTATAGCAAATTAAAGTGACATTGAAGTTGATCATTAAATAGGGATGAAATGACCAAACTAAATCACAATTAACAATCTCTACAGAACTGTCTTCATTAGGAGTCACTGTGGTTCATTTCTTCCATCTCCTTTGCATCTTCTTTGTCAGTGAAATGATAATACTGCTTAAATCTAAGCATGCAGTGTGCTTGCACTCATATTGAGGATAATCTCACTTTTTGTGAAACAATTGTGTGGCAGTGTCTGACAGCCCAATTTGCTGCTCTTGATGCTTCCTACTGGTATTTTCTACTTGCATTTTTAGAGAAAGGGTGCTAGTTGTCTGGGAGATTAGTAGGCATAAAGGAAACATTTTCAGTGTAGTCCTGGACATAGATATAAATGCTAGAGGGACAAAATAGATGTAAGATTTCTTTCTTTCTTTCCCATGTGCACTGAACCTAGTTCCTGCATTTAAGACATTTATAAACTACAAAAACAGTACAATAAATCTTTTAGTGTTGATCATGTAAAGAGGTTAGGAAACGATTGTTTAAAAGTAGTGTTGTTTTTCTCCTCCTCAGAAATTGGATAAGAAGCTCAGAGAGAATCTAAGAGATGCCAGAAACAGTCTTTTTACAGGTGACACACTTGGAGCTGGCCAGTTCAGGTATTGTGTTAGTAATTTTATTTTTCATGTTACAGTTGTCTGGGTAAGTCACCACTGTACTGAAAACTATGTACAAGAATTTGGTTCAAATTCTATATTGAAAGAATTTACATACGTTCAAGGGAATTTTCCATTCCCACAGTATAATCCATTTAAAAACTTACAACTTTTAAGTGTATGGTCCTAGGACAGTAAATCAGAAATTATGTTATGAACCAGTTAATTTTGTTCAGCTTCTAAACCCAGCAAGAACCAAACTTCTGCAAACACTCCGTTTAGAGGGCTATGAAATGCAGTTGGATGTCTGAACATGGTTCTGAGCAACTCTTAGTTCAAGATCCATTTTCTTGCTTGTGAACACTGTTAGCAGTTTGGTTATATCAAGAACAAGTGTTTTCCAGCTGATCCCTGTCTTAACCAGAGGAGAGCTGCTTGAGGACTACCACCTGGATAATTAAGGTCTGTTAATTCATGACCATTTGAATCCTTTGTGGATGCTTGTGAGCATCCCTGTATCCTGTTCCCTCAGATAGCTGAATACTCCACAGGCTGCCTTGGGAAGGTGTGTTCTGAGAGTTTATACTGTACATGAAAAGGAGATGTATTGGCAAGACTGTAGCTAAAGGCAACTTATTATCTGCTAACTGGGTATAAAACTGTCATCATAATTTTATCTCAAATTAAAATCAGAGCTTTGATAAAAGACACAAAAACATTGAGGTTGGCAAAAGGAATGAGAGTGAAAGGAGAGAGAATAGTTGTGAAATACCAGTTTCTTCATTTTCGTGGGAACTGAATTGTAAGCACTGCTTTTCCTTCAGAGGCATGGCTTGTTTTCCTGATAGTGTAGCATCACTGCCCTCAAAATTAAAATGCAAGGTAAAGGAAACATAGGAAACTTTAACCAGTTGAATGGCTCCAGATGTTTAGTTTGGTTTTTTAGAATCAGGTGACTAAGGCTCATGAGATTGTATATTTAAGTGAATATATTTACTGCAGGGAATTCCAGAGCATGGAATTTAAATGCTTTTACTCTGTTCAATTGCATTTTAACTGCATGTTTGTAGGGATAATGTGCTTAAGATAAATGGTTGTTATAATGTTCTTTCAGCTCTTCCTGTCTTCACTATGAATTTTTTACGTAGCCGTAGCCCAAGACCTTTAGGCTTGAGTGCATTTTTTACCACAAAATTGGATATTGATGGAATTACCACAGTACATCTCAGAAGTTCATAATTTATTTTTGTATAGACTTTATATACAACCAAAGAGGAAAATGAAATTAGAAACCCTTGGAGATGAGATTTTATATTTGAGGATTGTAATGGGGATTAAGGTCAAATATTACCCACTGAAACAGTTTTTTGGAACTCAAATGTGTATCCAGACAAAAATGTATTAGTTAATACCTAAAAAGTAGTTGCTATTCAGTGTTTTGACTTCAGCTCAATATTTATAATTGGTAATTTCTCTTAGTAAAAACTAAAATAATATTTTTATCATTACTGAGATTTGATTAATGGAATTTATCATAATGATCGGCCCCAGTTACTTTCAGGAAGGCTGGAGGAGTTCAGCTGTAGAGTGTTTTGCTTGAAATGTGATATAGAAGGTGGCTGATATCACTCAGCCTGTTACTTTAACCATGCTTTAACCATGTTTAAAGAAGTACTAACACAGTGTCATTTTTTCAGCTTCCAAAGGCCCTTATTAGTCCTTGTTGACAGAAACATAGATTTAGCAACTCCTCTACATCATACTTGGACATACCAAGCTTTAGTGCATGATGTTCTGGTAAGGATAAATCTGATTTTATTACCAAAACTATTTTTTCACTCAGTTTGCTGTTAAACTTATTACTAGATTCTTAATCCAAAATCTGTTTTGTCTGTTTTATTTGGATGTTATTTTAGTAAGGAACAACGTGGAAGATTTTCTCTAGGTTTATTTAGCAATAATTTCTAAAATATTTAAAATTTGAAATATTGGTATCATCAAAAGATCAATAATTCAGCCATCCTGGCTTTTTGTTCAGTAGCTCATGATCTGTATGTTATGTAATATCCAAACTCCATTAAGTGCTATTCAGTTTTGAAAAAGAAATGTTTTTAATGTGGTTTTAAACCAGTTTTAGTTTGAACTTCTAGAAATATTTTTTCCTGGTTTTCTCCACAAGGTGGTGTAGGTGTTCAGTACAGAGTGGTGTATGGTCCTACTGTAAGCAATCTAAAACAGATTTTTTAAAATTTTTTTTTAAATTTAGATAGCCTTAAGCTGCCTTTATTTCCTCAAGTTTATTTTATAAAACCAGTAGTAGAAATATCCTTGAATGATAGCTCATTCTGTTTACCTCAGATTTGTGCATTTTGTGTATAGTTGTGGAGTAAATAATAAAGGAAAAAAGACTGAGACTAATTAGTATCTGGAAGCTTTTTATGTGCTGAGAATTCTTTGTGAAAACTATTTCAATATCTAGCTTTGAGAATTATTTTGAATTTATTATTGAGACTGTTAGAGGCATACATGAAATATGCACATGCACATTTGTGTTGATATACAAAGTTGATGGTGAACTGTCATACACAGTGTCCAGAAACTTGAATTGCTGCCATAAAA
The DNA here is from genome assembly GCA_013398615.1 of Brachypodius melanocephalos. Taxonomy (NCBI): domain Eukaryota; kingdom Metazoa; phylum Chordata; class Aves; order Passeriformes; family Pycnonotidae; genus Brachypodius; species Brachypodius melanocephalos. The sequence continues at coordinate 23,183,597 of VZSR01000520.1, forward strand.
ATATTTCAGCACTAACGGAATGTTTTAGGGCACTTGTAAATTTTATGTAATTAATTCATTATCACAAGTCCTTTCCTCTTAAACTTACGGATGCTTTCTGCAAATAACAATTTTTGGCCTAGTTTCTTTAGGAAAGACACAGTTTGCACCAAGTTTTCTCCAGTAAGTGTTGAACTGGCTAGAGACTTGCAGGTAGAAGTAGTGAATTTCTACAGGTTTCTTTTTAAAGTACTGTTGGGGTGGTCTCAGGCAGGAGTTGGGCTGAGATTTCAGTTCATCAAGATGCAGAGTGATCAAAGATGTACTGTAAGCTGAGGACAACTAGTGCTACAAATAAGGTGAGGAATTGGAATAACACTAGAAGGCTTACTCAAAGATCATTGGATCTCTAGTGCATCAGGCTTCTCTAGTTTCTCTGGACCAGCTTGCAAAATGTTGCATCTTAAAAGTGTACAGGATTAGGAATATTTTTAATGAAATTGTAACCAAGTGGTCTGTGGTTCTGTGATAAGGGCAAAAGTTTAATTTCAAAACTAGTCAAGTTATTCACCTTGAAGGCAAGTCTGCCAAACTCTTCAGATAATGAGCATATTTCATGAAATAACTGCAGTAGTCTTTTAAGGGGTCATAAATTGTAACCACGAAAGTGTTACCAAGATATTGATTATATAAACTATACTTTCAAACACATTGAGTTTTGTTTAAGGTCTCAGTTACAGTAGTCCAGGAGTGCTGTGCAGTGTTGAACTACCCAGGCACAAAGTTGAGTGCTGCATCTGTTGAGATTATAACCATGCTGTTTCTGCACATAAACATACTTACATGAAAAGATCCCAATTTCTGAATAAAAAACCTTTCATCAGTGGATACAGAAAAATGAGAGGCATAGTTAGAAGGGCTTAATAAGGACAAATTGGGAATTGAAAGGAAGAATACTAATCAATAAGAATTATTTTAGGAAAACTTGTAAATGCCAAAACTAACTTGAAAACACAGGTCACTGGTGAGTGAGAATGATCCAAAACATAGATCTCCATTAAAAATTACAGCTGATTTTGCAATCAAATTAATTATTTTCAAGTTTTTATCAAATATATGTACTTGAAAAATACAGGTTTTTTGCTGGAACATTAAACACCCCTTGTAATATGAGGTTTGTGCTCATCAACTGCATGTGTTTCCTTTGAGTAGCTACTTGGGTATGTTTCTGTTCTGGCATGGATCATTTGTAGTATTTAAGTCCCTGCCAAGGAATAACTAGAAACATTTTAAAACTTTATTTGATAGTTTCATTCACAATGATCCATTTCTGTATACTTTAATGAAAATAATAAAGTGGTGTTTTATTTCTGGAAAAAATACCTGTTCTGAAGATTCATAATAGTTTCTGTGTAGTTGAAGATTTCACTATCATTATTTGTCAAGCAAGGAGCACCTTTGAAGTTTTCAATGTTCTTGAAAAGAGCTAGAACAAAGTCACTAAGGGGAATACTTGTTAATACTCTTAGTTGAAAACCAGAGAGAATAGGTAAGCTGCAGAAAATAAGGACAGTCTTTGGCAGTGAGGGAAAGAACTAGAAGATCCATAGGGAGCAGTGTGGTGACGTGAGCATAGTTGTGTCTTCTGGCAAAGCCATGTAAATGTTCATGCATCTGTGGAAGAAGAAAACCTATATGGAAAAATAGCAACTTTGTTGCAAAGTTTTGCTTTATCATGCATTCACTATTTTACTATTGCTCAAAAAATTAAGGAAGGAGCTGTGACAGTGTGGCTAAATAGTCCTCACAGAGAATAGTCCTGTTGCTGATGTCCTCAGCTTCTTCTAAATGAACAGACTTGGAAACGCCTTTTGTCTGTAACATAGAAACTTTTCTACTTCGACGTTTTGGAGAGTTGTTAGAGCACAGTCTTTGCTAAATAACTTAGTTTCTGTGCAGAAAACAGTGTTCAAAGTTCAGTGTCAGAAGAGTACTTGTATATGAGATAATCAGATGTCTTTGCTTAACATTTGCTGCCTCAATTAATATTGAACTGATCACAGTTCAGTAACTGTGAGTAATTTTGGAGTCCCTATATTGCTGTTGTTATTATCTAGTTAGCAGTTAACTAGTAAACTGTTTCGTGCCTACTTATGAAGTTTTAATAAATAGCTATCTTAGTATTTTTTAAAAATTTACTAGAATATATATATTTTTGAGTAGAAAAGATTGAATAAGCAATTAAACTGTCAAATATTTATGTAAGATTCCCTTTATTTTAGGATTTCCATTTGAATAGAGTTAACTTGGAAGAATCAGCAGGAACAGAAGGTACTCCAGCAGGTGCTAGACCTAAGAAAAAAAATAAGAAGTCCTATGATTTGACTACATCTGATAAATTCTGGCAAAAGCATAAGGGCAGGTAAGCTGTAAAGGTATACAGTTTGTATTAATTTAGTCAATATAAATTCTAAGTATTCTTCATATATGGTAGTTCTGATTTTAAGCTTATTTGAAAATATTTTCTAACTTGGGGGCTTTTTTTTTAAGGTGTACTGAGTCTGACTGAGATGAAGTTCATTTCTCCATAGCAGCCCTCACAGTGCTGTGCTTTGCATTGGCAGCTAGAAAGGTGTTGATAACACACCTGTATTTTGGCTACTGCTGAGCAGTGCGCCCACAGCGTCAGCCATGTCTCCCCAACCTTCCCCCTGACCAGCAGGCTGAGGGTGGTCAAGATCTTGGGAGGGACCATAGCCAGGACAGCTCACCCAAACTGACCAGGGAGATACTCCATACCTTTCTGTACCATTCCGTTCCATACCACTGTTCAGCCGTAAAACCTAAGAGAAAGGAGAAAGGTGCAGCATTCAGTGGGGATTTTCTTAAATGCTTTTCTTCTGAAGCAACCACTCTGCCTACTGAACCCATGCATTCTGGGAATTGGCCAGACATCATCTGCTGGTGGGAAGTAGAGAATAAAACCTGTTGTTCTCCTTTGCTTTCACACATAAGCATTCCTTTTTTCAACTGCCTGTATCTTCACCCATGACTTTGGGGTTTTTTTTACCTTGCTTTCACCCCACCCAGTCATGCTGAGGGGAGGAGTGATAGAGTCACTTGGCACCTGCCATCCAACCAAGGTCAACCCACCACATAAGGAATGGTCGTTGCCAGTATTCATTGTCCATGATATTCGTCTGTTAGCTCTTTGTTACAGAGCTCAAAATTGTTCTTACCAAAATTACATCAAATTATTGAAAGCAATGAATACGTCTTAGAAAGTTTAAGTAAACCTTCAGTAGATGTCATTATTTTCAGTGATTTGATTCTGCTGCATGATTTGTGTATTGTTATTTCCAAAAGGTTTTTATTGTCTGGTTCTGGTACTTTAGTTTGTTGATTTAACTGAGCTTAATGCAGACTATTGCATTAGTCCTTTTCCAGAGGTGGCCGAGTCTGTTCAGCAAGAACTGGAATCTTACAGAGCCCAAGAAGATGAAGTCAAAAGACTTAAAAGTATCATGGTAAGTTTTATCACCTCTATGTGTTTTATGTAAAGCATAATAAATAAAAAATAAAGCATAGGGTTTGTAGAGATGTCTAGCCCACCCTGTCATCCCATGGGCAAAAATTTTCAGTGCATACTGAATTTTAGGCATGATATGATTTTAAAAGTAGGACCAGAAGTACCATATTTCATGAGAAGTTTCAATTCCCTGTTTATTGGCGTTGCAATTATATAACTTCCATACTAACTGAAAAACCCAATCCAGACATTAATACCATTATGAGAAAATAGGTTCTAAATGTACTGGCTTTATCTACGTGTGCAATACTTGTATTTAATTTGATTGGTTTTATTCCTCTTTTCAAACTCTTTCTCAAAACCCAGGGCATTGAAGGGGAGGATGAAGGAGCAATAAGTATGCTTTCAGATAATACAGCTAAGCTGACTTCAGCTGTCAGGTAAGTAGGCAATAATGCATTATTGTTTCATTATCTGTGAACCATTTCTAATTTTTTCTGTTATTGTACTTTCAGTATTCTTTGAAATAAATATCTTTAAATGTAGGCTGTTTGGCTCTAAAATATAGTTTAAATGCTTTATAATTCTGATAAAGTTAAATGCAGTGTCCTAAAGCAGTGCTTGCATATGTAACTTCCACAAGGTGTTTGACTTTGGAGTGTTTCTTCAGCAAAGACATAGATCTAAGTGCATCATAGATTTGCTTGCACTGTTCCACCAAAATTCCCAACCTCTATGTTCTTTCATTTAAAAAAAGCAGTGAAATTCCCTTCTTGTGGTACAGTTATGAGAATTACATCTATACATTGTCAATTTTTAGTTCCAACTTTGTTCTGTAATTTTAGATTTTAATAGCCTTTAAAAGTCCTTTCCAACCCAGACTGTTCTATAATTCTATAAATGTTTTATTACCTACTGCATACAGTACACAGTTCAACTAACAGTGCAAATCAGCAGGTTAGTTTGTATTTAATCTCTTCAGCTCTCTTCCAGAACTTTTGGAAAAGAAGAGGCTCATTGATCTCCATACAAATGTTGCAACAGCCGTTTTGGAGCACATAAAGGTACAATTGCTCTCTAACTTCAGTTTTCTGTCAGTAGTACTCTTTAACTGAAGGAATATATTTAAGGCAGTGAAGATAAGTAAGTGAGCCTTCTCAGTGGTGCTACTTCTTCAGAATTCACTGTGTAGCATTACTTAGTGTTGAAGGGTGAGAGAGAATGAATTTTGAATGACTCTGCATGGAAAGCGAAGATCACCAAGTTTTTTATCAGAATTTACTAGTATATTCTCATTTTTTTTAATGGTGGCCACGACTGTTACTGTCTTTCAAAAAATAAGTTTATGATGGAAGTGTTTTATTTTGGAGATGTGTCATGCCAATTCATGACTTCAGTCTAAGCAATCTTCTGTGTTCTGTATGTGTTTGTCAGAAGGGCACTGTCGACTGCTCACCAGCAAAACTCATAACCAGAGGTGTGGCAATAATGATGCAAGTTACTGAAGTGATCTTTCCAGCAGGGTCTGTGTTAGATGTCTTGTGCATAATTTAAGAACTTCACAAGGGGGTTTGTCTTTTCTGTTTTAAGTCTGCTGCTTTTGTCAGAGACCTTGCATTGGTGTCAAGTGAAGGCCCTGGTTACTGCTAGGATAACTTGGAAAATGGATTTGTTTTCATAGTGTGAGAACAGAGATTGTAGATGAGGCTTTCAGAAACGCTGAAATTCTTTTCAGTTTTAGAAAGTGCTTCAAGTGCTTCATTGCAAATCAATAATTAGACAGCTTTACCCCAAGCTACTTAAAATTCATGGAAGGCCATGTGTTTTGAAGGTAGCTTCAACATTCGTAAAGAATATAAGATCTGTCCTCAGTTATTATTGCTACTGAGTTTTTTTTAAGTACTCTATATGAGCAAAGGATTAATTCTGCAGTTAAGTGACTAAATTAATTTTGCCTATTTATAAAGTTAGAGAAGAGGTAATAAGTGTCTCTCTCTGCTTAGCTCGTTGCTGTAGGGGCTAGTATATGGGCTTTTGCACTATTAGGTATGTTGATTTTCATACCTGACAATTTTAAAGCAGTACTTTAATACCACTGAAAAAAATTGAAGCCAGCAAATGATATTTTAATGCCTTGTCTGTAAATTCACTTTTCTAAGATACTGGCATGATAAGGGCAGGCCTAGACCACTAGTATTCTATAGATGTTTTGTTGGTTGGAAAACAAGTTTCAGAACAAGATGTAGAATGGCAGTAAGATCAATTTGGCTTTCCAGTATCCTATTGGCAATGAACTGGAGTCAGATGCCTTAGGTGATACCAACACATTTGATTACCTAGAGGTGGGAGGAATTGCCTTATCTGGGCACTCAACCAGCCCTTGGCTTGCTGCTTTGATAGGGAGCCTGCTAGTAGGGAGTGTCCTAGGAGTGGTGGTCCATTCCTCCATGATTCTTAATTCTGGTACTGCAAAGTGCTCAGGCTCTTTACCTTCTTATTGTATAAATGCCAAAGAAAATTGTGAGACAAATGACCATGCAGTTTCTTCAATATCTTGATATGTACATCTCCATCATCTTTTCTCTTGATTTAGAAAACATCAGTTTATCTCCAGATATTTAGGAAACTCTTAAACTAATGCAGATGGACACGTTTTTTCTGTTGAAATTTGCCTATGGTAAATAACTGAATCCATGTAAAGTTTATTCCAACTGCTTTCTCCTGACCATTTTCTCCTCTCTTTTCACTCTCCAATGTTAGAAAGAGTATCTTTCAATCCTGAGGTGTGGAATTTTAGTATGCAGGACATTATGGTACCTAATGGAGTCCTCAAAAATACTCTCAAAACAGGCAGTGTCTCATCCAGTACTTTTAAAAGAAATTCTGATGAGACCTTGACTGTGTGGTTAATGGGTTTTGTATACAGTTAAATAATGAAAACTGATTAGGATAAGACAGAATTTGTTTTGCAAGTAAGCGCTGAGGTCATGAGGAGCTAGTGAGGCACCATGCTGTTCTTCAGGTTACTATATTTTCTCTTCTAAAACAATCAAGAAGTTCATTTGTATTTCAAAATAGACTATTTGCATTATCCATTATGGGATTTTACTATATTAATTATTTGACCATTGTACTTCATTACATATATATGGATATGTGCAAAGAATGCACTGCTTTAGATATACTAAGTGAATTTAATTTTTCTTGGGGTCGTATTTTAATGTTCAGTTTACAGCTGCTTTCCACATTCTCTTGGATCATTTTCTAAGACACAGCAAGAGGAAACCAGAAATTAATCACATACTTATGGGTCTTGGCAGTTTTTTGGCTTAAGTTTTTAGTGAAATAATGGAAAGTATGCATCACTTTTTCATGAAGCAAAACATCAAGTATTTATTGTCAGTGCTTAGTACAAATGCATCTTTGTTTTGCATTTATTGGTTTTTCCTCTGCTGAAGCTGGTGACTGAAGATCTGGACCCAACAGATAACAGAGCTAGAGTTGCCTATCTAGCTGCTTTAAAGTTTCAAGTAATGCTTATCTTTGCATGTCATTCTAATATGAATAGAATTACTGATGTATGTTAAATCATGAATATAAAAAGATGCACACATGTACTTTTCTAAAATGGTGGTTGAGGGGGTAGATTAGATAACATCTTGCTAGAATTCCATAGATGTGAATTCACGTGGCAGATTTTTATATGAATTGCTGTCTGTCTTAAATTATTTGTATTTGTTCAGTTTAGGTTTTTTTTTTTTTAAATTCCTGTATGATTTTATTATATATCTCTACTTTTGCTTGATCTCAAGGTCTGATACTTTGAATGATCTCTTAATTGGGATTGACAATAGCCTTTCAGATTTTCAAATTAATATTTTTAAAGGAATTCCACTGTTTTAAGTACTCTCTTTAAAATAAAGTTACATTTTTGTCTTTCACCATGTGAAATGGTATGTGTTCGTGAAATGTGTATATCGCAGTGGGCCAGGCTGTTTTTTTGTAGTTCAGAACTGATAATTGAATAACCTTCTAGAAAAAAACAGCTTTTTCTGAGTTTAGTTACAGTGACCTTCCTGTCATCATTCTGTGCAGTTCAGTGAAAAGGAATTGGCTGTGACTGCCACTTCCAGCCTTCTTCCAGAGTTTCTCTTCCTCTTGATGGCAGCACACTATAATTACCTGACCAGCCTCCCTTGTTCTGGAGTCAGTTATTTCTGGTTGTTTTCTGTCAGCATCTTTGAAATAGACCTCAGATAGTTTCTTAGAAAATGTCTTCTCTCTTCTGCATATTCTCTCTCTCTAAAATTAAGAACTTTATGTAGTGTAAAGAGGATAAAAGAGCTTCCAGCAAGTCTTTACAAAAATGACCTTCCAAGAGATTTTAATGGGTCCTGCTTCCACTTACGTGCTTTAAAAAGAAGGAATTTTGTGTTCATTTTGGAGTACAGTGCTCAAGCAGATTTTCTCATGCACTTCAGTAATTTTCCCAAAAATAAGTTTTGGCTTACAAACAGCCTATTTCTAAAGATGATGAGTTGAAAGCTTTCACAAATACTTTTTTTTTTAAAACAAGCTGAACTGTAGCACTTTAACTGCAATATAGAATCCTGTTCCTGAAAGGGCGGCCACAAAGGTCTCTTGAATGAGATTGGTGTGGAATAAGATGTCATAGTAGAAAGTCAAGAGCAGGAAACAGAAAAAGAATAATGTAAATTTAATTTTTTTTTTTTTTTTGGTATTGATTTTCTTCACATTGCTTGCCAGTTTGGCACCCATAAGAACCTATTCTTTGCTGTTTTTATTGAATTTACAGGATTGTTTAGCTCCTATTCCCCAGCTTTTCCTCTTGGCATGTCGGTGAGTTTGCCATTGAGTGAGCAAAATTGCACTTATTTAAATTAAATGGGACATCTGCTTCTTATCAGCACCTCTTAGACAAGTTGACTCTTCGAGAAGTAACTGTCTCATTGATGTGGCATATCTGGGATATCTATCAAAAGGTAACTAGTAATGTTTAAGGCTATTCAGTTACCCATATGAAATTTGATTAGGTGTCTACCTAATTCCTAACAAACCAGTATAAGAAAAATACTGCCCTAATTAGCATCTTTGCTAGTAACTTTCATTAGTTATCTAGCAAAGAGGCAGCTGAATAGACTTACTATATTGAGCTGTCTCTTTAGTTTGTCACATCCTGAGTCTCAAAAGTTTTACATTGCTGCTTACCTCTGATATCCCTATTGTGGATACAAAAAAACAATAGTGGATAGAAAAAAAATGTGGACCTGAAGTTTTGGAATTTTTGGTTTGGGGTTTTTTCTCCCAAAGAGTGCTGAGTTCACACTTCAAAAGTAATTGTGCAAAATTTTTGAAGAGAGTGAGTGTACATGTTAATGTTTCAGTTTAGGCTCCAAGTATAGCACATCTATGCAACCAGTGAATTCTCTTTGCTGCTGGTAATCTGTTTTGTTCAGCAGCCATAGTCAAACAGCCAAAAAGTTGCACATGGCTGAGAAGAATTTTACCTAGCCTGTGCTTTGAGTAAGTTAACAATTGTCAGTCTGTTCTTAAAATTTAAAGTAACTGATGTTTGAATACAAAATTTTATTTAGAAGTTGATCTGTAAACAAATACAGAGAATCAGTGGATCTTTTTATGTTGTACATTTTTACATGCCATCTGAATGAATTTCTCATCAAGAGATCACCAGCTAAGATAATATGGGCTTTGCCAATTTCAACAGTAATATATTTAACTTTATAAGATCAAGTTTCCACATTTCAAGACAATCCCTTTTTTATTGGATGCCTTTTGTCTGGGAAAAATGTTTAAAACTTAAAAACATTGAATTTAGCCTCACATAACAAGATGCAAGTGTAGATAAAACACAAAAAGCAAGTGAATGTAATGGAAATACTTTAAAATGGTACTAGTTTCTTTGCAATTGCTTTATGTCTCTAGAGAGATTTAAGGAAATGATAACACAGAAAATCTCCAAGATGCCGTAGAACTGAGGTCTTGCATGGTTTACCAGATACCAAATTGTGTCTGATGTAAGGCCTTGGAAAAAGGCTGGTAGTTCTGTTATATGCAGACTTTTTAACTACTCTTTTAACATAAGCTCAAGGTAAATATAGCTTGAAAGAAGCTCTAGTTCTTCTGGTTGTTTTTTTTTTCTCTCGTTTCATGCACCTTCTATGTAGTCACAGTCACTATAACAATCAACAGAAGACATTCTTCTGCCTCTATAAGTAGCAGGGGGTCATTTCTGACTGCTCTTCATGGTAATTTATTTTATAAGCTGTAATTGCCACCATCCACAAAAGCTTTAAATTAAGTTGTTGCTTTGCAAGTAATTGCTCTCCTCAAGAAGCTCAGTAAGAGATGACTGAGAAATGGAAGTGTTGTATAGCTACCTGCACATAAGCTGATCACCATATGCTTCCAATATAAAAATATTCTTGTAATTCATATCTTTCTTACTTTGTTTTCTCCTCTAGCTCTTTGTTTGAGGAACTTACAGTATTCAGAAGGTGAAATATCCTGATAGCCTTACACTAGAGAAGTGCCCTTTTTCTTGAGAGAGAGAGGTGATAAAATAACTTTTTAAAATTATTTTTTATTTGTGATCTCAGGAATAATTTTAGCAGAATTCAGAAATTTGTGAAAACCAGAGTTTAAAATTTTTATGTACTGTCATTACAACAGCTACTGTACCAGATAAAAGGTGCCACAGCAGTTTTAAATGCTTTGGCATTATGAGGCAAAATTTCTCAAATCATTTAACCCAAGAAATGCAAGGTGACTCTTGCTCACACTGGCAATATCATTTCAGTCTCACAGTGGGGATGATGTGGAGCTGACACACTTCCAAAGCAGCGAGATGAAGATCCACTCTGCCAGTCTCCCATTTGAGCCAGTACATAGCAGAATGTGTTCAAATATCAGGATTTAGTTAGTTACCAGATACTAAGGTTTTGTAAGCCGAGTAGCTGTAACATTTGTTGTGATGCTACATTGTGATGTTCAAACACACATAATGATCTGCATTGTAATGGAACATTTTAAAATAAGTTCTGGAGTGCATTTTTCTATTTTTAGCTTGTAAGATCATGATCAATAAGTGCAAAGCTTTTCTGTTTCTGCAGATGTGCTGCAATGCAGTCACTACTTGCATGGCAGTGTGATGTCTTCCATAAAGCTTTTTCCTCAATTATTTTGTATAGTCTCTGTGCCATCCTCCCTAAAAAGTATTTTCACAACATCTAGATGTGTCATTGTATAGTGAGAGACTTCTTTTACAGTGTTAACAAGATAATCTAATTATAGACTTCTCTGTCTTTGGTGTGAGTGAATTACTGCAAGCCTTTGATCTGAAGTAGTATTTCAGTACCAGCCCAAGTTGGCAGTTGCCAACATTTCTTTAGGATGATGTTTTAATGTATAAAGGAATTTCCTACATTTATCTGCATTGAATAATTTTTTTGTGGTCTAAGAGCCTGGAGGTTCAAAATAAATTGGACAAGATATTCACTTGACCATTATTTTTTCCTTTTACAACATAGCAGTGTGTATGATGGCATGTAGTCTTCAGCTGTGGCAAAGCCATAGTTGAAAACAAAGCTTCTCTTCCAGTTCAGTATTCAGATACCCCTTGCTTAACTTGCTTTTTCACTTTTAGTATCGTAATTAAATACACATCAACTTTCTGAGAGCTGATAAAAGCATGTTACAATGCAAGCATTAATTACTTTTACTGATAATTTGTTTAAAAATAAAATTTTTAAAACCATCTTTATAACTAAAACTACATACCTTTTGAAAGGAGAAATAAATACTCTTTCACAGTTTTAAGATGTTAACCTTAGTACTTACTCTTAAACAGAGTCGAAAGCTGGATGTGTATTTTGAATATGAGGAAAAAATAATGAGCAAATCCACTCTGGATAAATCTCTTCTGGACATGATTTCTGACCCAGATGGTGAGTACTTTAAATCTGACCTTGGTATAAAATTTGTTAAGCTACACAATAAATCTACACCTGCTTGGATTTCAGGGTTGGTAAAGAGCAACCTGTGCAAAATTTGTAAAAAAAAAAAAAAAAAAACGGCTTTTGATTGATCTTCAGTAGCAGTTGAGAGAGCTTGATTCTTAGTTGAGTAATATCCAAAATATTAGTAACTACTGCAGCTCCACTAAAATCCTTTCCTAACCCCTTATTTTTGAAAGTCAATTTTTTTTTGTGCTTTTCTAGTATGCAGTATTGTAGCATGGCATTCTGTGGTCTGAACAATACTAATTCTTTAAAGTCCTACTGTATGTTTTAAAATGTATACATACCTCAGGAACACAATGAAAACTTCATAGAATTTGATTAGATCAAGGGGCTGTAATGTAGGTAGCTCCTGCTCGAGTGAGGAAAGAGATGAATGGGACAAAGTGGAGAGAAGGGACACAAGATGTAAATTGGCCAGTTCACTGGGACTCACCTGAAGCTTTGCATGTGTTGGTTCAGCTGTGATGGTACATGTTGGTACGTGTGATGTTGCTCATCATGCAAGAGCACGAGCAATGCATCCCAGCTTCTTTGTCAGCTATGGGTCATACAGATCAGAGCACTGCACACCAGGGATGCCCTGGTTCTCTGTTAGCAGGAGTCACCAGGGGCCTTTCTCAGAAAGGCTGAGACACAAATGATTTCTAAGCTTTTTGTACTATTCCAGCATCAATTCTTCTTTCAATCTGTCACAGCCTGATGTTTGTCTTAACCCTCTGACAGATTTCAGTATGATCTGATGCCAGTTGCTGGAAGAAAATAACGTGCAGAGCAAAATTGTAAAACTTATATTGCGATCTCTGACTTGTCTGCATAGTGGCAATTATGCTGTCAAACTTCAAGCATTTAGAGGCCCAGGGTTCCTGCTCTTTTTCTAGTGTGCTCTTTAAGAAAATGTTTTGTTACTGCATGATTATGTGTGTAGTCTTACAGCTACATACTGGGCTTAATGCCTGCTTGGAGTTTGTATAATGATTCATATTTATAGAAGGAGTATATATACATCCTGCTGACATTTTACAAAAATCTTTTAATAGTGTCCATGCTATATAATCAAAAGGCAGTAGGAGAAATAATGCACAGTTGGTAGAAATCTGAGCTAAAATTTTAAAGATCTTTCAGAAGATCTGATATCAGGCGTCAATCTGTAATTCAGTACATACATTCATTTTTTATATGAACCTTATAAGAATGTGTATAATCTGTACTTTATTAAGCATCAATACAAACAAGTCCTTTTCCATGTTCAGAATTAAGATTTCACATACTCTTTTGGTTTCAGCTTTTATGTTTGCATAAACTTAGATATGAAAACAATTTTTTATGCTTGCTTATATATCCTACTGGATCAGTTACTTTTTACCTGAATCCGTATTTTCTATGCCTTTTTAGATTGCAATGTAAAGCAAATTGTTTTCCAAGCCTGATGTATCATACCAACATTCCTATTAGCAAGGTTCCTGGGTTGTACACAAGAGAAAGATTAGATTTACAAGCTAGAGTTTTTCCTCATAAGCTAAGTATTCAGGTTTTCACAGTATTATGTTAGCATTTTGTATGCATTGCCTAGGTTTAAGTTTATGTAAGAAAAAGCTTTAAGTTAAATCACAGTGATTATTTCCAGGCGTGCGGTCTTGGAAAACTGTCCAGCCTCATATTGTGTGATTCACTGAGATATACCAGCAAAAAACATTTTTAAGGAATAATACATCAAGTCTTCCTGTGTTTCCACTGGTGAACTATTTATTGGCATTTTGTGCGGGGATATTTGTCTTCTGGACAATGGGATCTGCAGAGCTCTTCATGAAAGCACTTACATGTGACCACTTAACAGCTTCAGGCTTCAGCCTCCCATTTGTTACTGTGTTCTAATTTACCACTCAGGACTATTAGCTGCCTTCCAGTTTAGTGGGTATTACTGTATCCTGGAGTAGTGATAAAATGGGAGCTAAGGGCTGCCTGCTGGTTTTCCAATTGAATATAAAATTGGTCTGTTCTAGGTTTGCCAAGTTAGGTTTTCTTCAGAATGCTGAGCAGTTTGCCTCTCTGTGCTGTCAGAGATCGTAGTCTAGAAAAAAGTAGTGAATATTTGACAGGCAATTGACCTGAGTCTTACAGCTGTTTAGCACAGCTTTTTTTTCCCAAGTGAATTCCAGGTGGATCTCTACCTTGAAAGATGACTTTTGGTTTAGATAATACAAAGTTTCTTCAGTTCTTGATCTCGACTTATTGGTATTTGGTAAAAGTTAGCAAAACCTGCTTTGCAAGGAAAATTGTACCAAGTCATAAATGCTCATTATGACAGCACTTACTCTTAACTGCTGCCAGACTAAATATATGCTCGCTTGTAAATAAAAGTTGCAGATTAGATCAGATGGTCTCCTGCTGACATGATCTACATTCCATAGTAGGGGAAAACAACCCAAAACAAACAAAATAGAAAAAAGAAAGTAATTTTCTTACCCGCAAGTACAAAAAAGTACAGTCTTACAAAATATTGTACTAAAAGTATCAGGCTTTTATAATGAGTTTTAATTTGAAATGTTTGTTTTGAGAAGTTGTTCTTCTGAAGACTTCATTCGAAACTGTTGTCTTTACTAACAGTGATTCTCATCTAGAAAAATAAAAAAGATGGTGTTCAAAATCTGATGTAGTAGTTTATAGTTAAGTAGTGGCTACATCAACCTTTTGATCTGGAGAGATGAATTTTGATTGCATATGAATAAATGAATAATGCCTCCCAAGAATGGGAAGGTTTTTTCCCTCCAGCAAAAGAGGATTTAGGAGGTGAAATCCTTTCTGAAGGCAAGTTGGAATTTCAGGGGTTTTTTCCTGACCAGAGGTTCATATAAGTGTTTTTGCAGTCCTCAAGTATTTCAGTACAGTGAAGCATAGAGCTGTGTAAGCAAGTTGTAGAGCTAAAAAATAACATGCTGTGGCTTTTACATCTAGGATTTTTCTTTAGTCTGCTTTTTCATGGACCTACTTCCAGATAACATTTGCAATCTCCACATAAAATAAGTAATAATTTTTCTGCATAATTTATTTAGTATGTTATTTGAAGAATAATACTTACTACAAACAAAAGGGGAAAATGTGAAACTTTCAGGAAGAGTGAACACGTCTAGCCCAAATTTATAAAATTGCTGTATGTCTTTCTACCATTTTACACAGTGAAGAAGGCCGTGGTTATCAGTAACATTTATTGTCATAACTAAAGATCTGCATGTACATATGTATGGCTACTGAAGAGCAGTTAATGTAGCAGCATAGTTACAATTGTAGTTTTTAATTTTATTTTTTTTTCTTACTGCAGCGGGAACTCCTGAAGACAAAATGCGATTATTTCTCATCTATTACATAAGCTCAGCTCAGGCACCTTCAGAGGTACCTATGTCCTTCATAGCTTCCAACACCAGATTCTACCACAAAGGATTTTTCTGTGTCATTTCAGTTCTAAGTAGATATTTCTCTTTCTTTGCAAAGGGAGTTATGAAATGCCCAGGAAATTCTAAAACTTTATATAAATTTTGTCTTATTGCTAGGACAAATAAAGCTTTACCCACCATTTCAAAGGATATGAATGACTAGTAAGAAGGAATATTTAGATCAGAGTTACTGCAAGACACATCTTAGCATGCCTTCTATTATTCTGCTGCACTACTCAAAGAAGTAGATAAAGCAAAATGAAAATATGACTCGTTTCACTCCATCTATTCAAGAATGATTGAGTCAGTCGGCTAGCAGGTGAATAAAGGAGAAATGCATCTGCCAATATCTGAATAATTCAGGAAACAATTTCTTCATATTTCTTTTGAACTTGAAATTATGAATTTAAAGGAAAATTCTTACACCGTAGAAAATAATACATCTGATAGAAAATAATGTTTGGTTAGGCAAATAGAAAGTATTTGTATTGATGTGTATTAGCTCCTTTTTGTTTATTTATCGTTTTGACATTCTACAGAATGCTGTTGATGCTAGTATAAAGACTATTCCATATCTGAAAGGGCACAGGATTTCATTCCACAAACACTGTTCAATTTAATGGGATCTGCTCACTGCAAATTTTATATCAAGTTGCATTTCTGTACTTGGTAGGAAATAGGATTAAGACTCGTAATTACTTTTTAAATTGGGTCAGTGCTATAACTTTGCACTGCTTATTTAATATTTAGGTAAGGATATCTTGTATTTGTACATGGAGTTAAGAGTAGCTTCAACCTTTTATAATTCTCCACTTTATGATTTCAGATTGATTTGGAGCAGTATAAAAAAGCTTTGACAGATGCAGGTTGTAATCTTGCTCCTTTGAGCTACATAAAACAATGGAAGTAAGTAATTTATTTTTCTCCCATGTGAGGCTAACTGGGTAATGCAGAACCCAGCATTGTGTTCAGGAATTGTGTTACTTGTCTTAAATTGTAAATTATCCCTAAACATTCATTTGATATAAGTTTTTACTGTCATCATTTTGGTAAAACATGCAAATCTTGTTTTAAAACTAAGCTCCAGTAGTGCCAGAACACTATAGAACATGACATGTAGTAGTGCCATTAATGATCCAGGAGAGAAACAACTTACTGAATTAAATGAAAAGCTGTGCTAGTTCAGACTCCAGTTTTTGTAGTTTGTACCAAGGAGTCATGTTGCATATCAGTTAACGTAGTTTTACATGGTATCTTAATGAAATCTTTGTCTTTTAACTGTAAAATCTAATTCCTATTATATTTGTAGGCAAGAGGGATGCATGTAATAAATAGTTACTTCCTGAAAGGGTTTGAAATGCAGAAGTTTTTTTCACTTTCAGATGACTAGGGTGGAACATTCTATGGAAGTATGTGCCTGAGATAAATATTTTATTTCTATGCCTGCTTTCACAGGGCTTTCACTAAGATGGCTTCAGCTCCGACCAGCTATGGAAACGCTACGCCTAAACCTTTGGGGTATGCTTTTGATTGATTTTTTGTAAGCCTTTGGGTTCTTTTTATCTTATTTTAGTAGTACTGAAAGTGTGGTTATACAGGGCCCAGAACAAAACATCTCCCTATTTGTAAAAATTTTAAGTTACAGACAATTACAATCACTCATCTCCACTTAACAGTGTGTAGTGCGCACAAAGAGGAAAATAAAGGGATCTGTGACTAAATTCACAAACTATCTTAGTACAGTGCACTCTGCACCTGCACATTAAATGCACTCTCACAGCACCAGGAACTGGATTTATGACAGCCATCACCTTCAGCCTTAAGTAGTCAATAGCAGAAGGTAAAAACAGCCCTGTATATTCAAAATAATTTCTCTCCTGGGTTTGAAGACTGTCAGGGGTGCAAGAACACACTGCTGTTTCATTGGAAAGGCCTGGACTGGGTGTCTGTCTGCTTGTTGAAAGGTGTAGTTATTTATGTCAAGACTCAAGAAGAAAATTACTAAGGTTAATATGTTAAGGTTACATACATCCCATAGAGGATATGGGACTTGGGTCTTTCCATTCTTCAGAGGATCTCAATCCTTATTACCAGCTTTACTTTCAGGAATGCCCTGTCACTGACAAGGAATCTGTGGCACAGTATGGTTAGAGGGAGTTCCAGTGCTGTTTCACTTGGAAAAATTGCTCTTTGGTTTGTTGGAGATGCTCAGCATCTCTGTTAGCCCTGGTGATTAGGATACCCACTTGAAAGGAGCACTCAAATCCTTACATTACTGAAGTTGTAAAATAAACTGTTCAGTGGATTAAAGACTAAAGACTCCCATTGATAGGTAAGGATATCTGGTAGATTACAAGTGTATTCCCATACACTTGCTTGCCATGTGATACGAAGAATATATTTTATGACAAACTGAATTACTTGGTACTTAGGTCCTATTGACTTTATTGAGAATTAGATGTCAGTATAAAACTTAAGAATACAGATTAAAAACAAAAAGATCTTACACATCATCTTTATTTTGTTTTTTTCAGTCTGTTTTCACGTGTTATGAATACAGGATCACAGTTTGTAATGGAAGGAGTGAAGAACTTAGTACTGAAGCAACAAGTAAGTTTGAAAAAACAATTTAAATGTCTATAATGAGTATTGTGAACATCTGGAAAAAACAAATTTCAGTACCTTTGTCATATTAATAAAATTCATTGTACAGTGAAAAAGTAAACATAAATCTCTGCTTATGGATAGATATATCATTTTCTGAGTTCCAGATATCAGATAAGTAATGGATAATTCACATTTTCTTTGAAGACCTCTTTGTAGCAATTAAGACTGATTTCAGCAGTATAAAAAGAACAGCTGTGGAATACTCAAAGTAGACTAGACCTTCATAAACAAAAAATATAACTATCTGTATCTTTACTTAGAATTACATCCATTAAGGTAATCTATTCCAGAATGATTAAAAGGATGAAAGTGTTAGATCTCTGTTTAGTTACAATTCAAACATTTCTTGTTTTCCCATATAAGTGTAATGTACAGCAATCATAATCTTGTAATGTGCATGAAAATAGAAATACATTTATAATGACATCACCACCTTCTAATATTCACTTAACTTTTAAAAATGTTTCTGAGCATAACTTGCATGTAAATGTACACCCCAGCAAAGAAAACATACAGCAACAAGAAAAAAGAAACTGGTTGTATAAACTTGTATCTGAAATGTTGAATTGTGGTTCCCAGAAACCTGCTTCTCTATAAGCGATACATTATTTTCCCAATATGTACTTTTGTCAGGTGGCAATAAATAAATACTTATTTACAGTTTAAAATATTAATTCTGTAGTATTTTCACATCAAGATTTCTGAAAAAAAATCATTAATCATATTATAATTTAGATGAAGAGTCAGAATTTAAATAATTTAGGAATACAACATATCAGAACTAAATAAAATGAAATTTTAACTAATGGTTTGTCTTTTTGACCTGCTTAATCTTATCATTGTCACTGTTTGTTTATTCAGCCTGTTATACACACAATTTATACATGGAAGGTATCAGCTATCACATAAAAGTTTAAAATTGGGCTCTCAGTTTTTTAGGATAGCTGACGAAGTTAATTCTGCAGGAATTGCGCAATGACTAGAATGATAAGCTGCATTGCAGAGTTACAACTCAGTGATATATAATGATACATGATTGAGAAAAATTTAAATGCACAGCTTGCCTGTATGTTGTAATTTATAGAGAACTCTTCAGATAAACTGTTACTTGTAATAATATATTGTCCAGGAATATGTTTTCCAGAAATATATTTTCCAGGAAACTTCCTCCTCTTCTGGTATTAAATGCTGTCATTTCTTTAGATGTGTGGCTTTAAAGAGTTAATAGTATTTTGTACAGAGTGGCTTGCATTGTTTTGCATTCTGGGTGAGCAAAAAGCCAATTTGCCAATGTTTTCAGGATATGCTTTTTCTGGCTTTTAATTTCTTCTCCAGGTATTGTAGGATAGCCAGATGAGAAGCCTTTCTTCCTCATTTTTGTAAGCCTAATGTAGGTTTGTGGTATTTCTGTTGAAGCTGTTTATTTTTCCTTCAGTAATTCAGGGATTCACATCAGTTTTCCAGTGTAATATGTAGATCATCCTTTGGAATGTCCTCTTTTGATACATTCTGTCAACAAGACTCATTTCCAATCCTGTTGCTATGTAAATTCACCCTCAGTTTATTACAACTGAAGTAGTTTAATTCTTTAATATTCAGATCCTTTGTCCCAGCTGACATTTCTCATGTTAAATAAGGAACAGTAATCTTGAATTTCACCTCAGTTTGTTCCTTTGCAGGTCATCCAAACATTTGTTCGCAGAGTTGTTTTTTATACCTATTTCTTTGACGACATTAGGGTTTTTTTAGAATCACACACTTAATTATCAGCATCAGCTTTAAAATTCTTTCCTTAACGGCAACATATTTTTAAATAAGAATTCACATTTGATCACATCTGCATATGTTGGTAATACCTAAATACAGCTCTGTTCCTATCTTCACACTTTTTTTGCACTTTGTCTTATCTTTATCCCCTAGCTATATGCACCTCAGGTGTTCACATTTTTTTACAGAAAAGTAATTTAGGTGAAAATAAATTAAGCTTAACTTTTACAAACTATAAGAGGAAAAATGTTTAAAATAGTATTTTAAATTCTCTGTAAACTCTTGCATAGGTAATAGTGTGTCTGGGAATAGTTCTTAGTAAGCTTTTCAGCATTCCATCAATTTCACATTATGTTTTACAGAATCTGCCAGTGACACGTATTTTGGACAACCTTATGGAGATGAAGTCAAACCCTGTGAGTACAATTGCCTTCACACAGAGAGAGGTGGAGCAAATTAAATCTTGAGGCTCTGATGTGTAATATGCTATGCCTAAGTTTTTTCTTGGTAGTGCAGTTGAATCCAATCATGCTGTATTTCAAGAACACCACCATTTTCCTAACTATTTATTATTACTATTATTTATCGTGTCTCATTGGATCTAATTTTTTTTTTTAGTTTTTTCCTATTCTGAGCTTCTATTTCACTTGTGCTATACTAAGCTGCTGTTGCTCCTAAATTTCTACATTAAGCTGTGGACTGAAATTTTCTTTGCCTTGGTGTTTGGTTCTTTTTAAAGACCACAATTTCAGAAGTGAAATATTTAGAGTTGTGTTAGGGAGAATTACATTTCCCACATCTTTAAACTTTGCTATGTAGAGAAAAATATTTTACTACTAATTCAGTCATTCTTGTTTGTAAGCAGAGGTGGTTTTTGTCAGAAAATTCCTCTTCTTGCCTTGTTGCTGTGAAAAGTTACTCAGACTATTTTAAATTCATATGTTACAAATTTTTAAAATGCTTACGTGTTAGCTACACACTGAAGGCATTTGCTAGAACTTAAAACTCAAAGTAGGCCTGAGTGTTTATGCCTGAAGTCATTCTTCTTGCCATGGATTTTGTTGCTTATGTATGACCAACCTGTGCACATACTTGCCCTGAAAAATCACCTATTAGAAGTCATTTAGAAAGCTTTAATATGTTTGCCACATCGTATCAATCTTCCTATTTTAATGCCATCAGTATCAATCAGAGAGATACAATTTGTAGTATCTCACGCTGCTTAGTAGTTTTAAAACTTTCTTCTTAGTCCATTTTCACCTTCATGTATTAACTGTATGTACAGAGAAAAAAAGAATGGTAAAATATGAAAATTATCAATATGCAAGTAATCTTTTATTTTCTTAAATAATCTACGTACTTCATAGCTGATATATGTCACGATTCTTAGCAGAATTTGCTTTCTCTTAACAAAGAAATTGACACTTTTTCCAGTGTTGGTGAATTGTTGTTCCTTTTTGAAAGACTTGGAAAAGATGTACAGGGCTAACTTTATTTTGTCAACCAGCAGAGGTCACCCAGAACATTTACCATAGAAAGCTGAAATTTAAACTACAGATAACTTATGAGAAGGTAAAAAATTAAACAATATTTTTTTAAAATAAACATCAACTTCCTGAGGCTACCAATTTAGGAGTTGATTTAGAAAAGTTTACAAATCATATGAGGTTTTTTCCTGACTTGATTTTTTTCACTTGATTTTTTACTTAGTAGAAAACAGCTACCAGCACTTTGATAATTTGGAGAGAACATTCTCACTATAAAAAGCAGCAATTGGGCCAATCTGTCAATCAGCAGCTTCCTGTTCCACTGCCGTGGCAGAGACTGATACTCATGGCACGAAACAGGGAGTCCCAGTTTTCAAGTCATAGGAGACCAGGCAGTCCCTAAAGACTGATTCTCCTAACCTGCAGGAAAACTGAGAGCAAGTTTGGGAGTGAGTTTCAGCTAAAGGAAGTGAGCCAGAGAGTCATTGTGGAATGTGTTTAGACTTGCTGTGCTATCAACAGAAGTGAAATTGTATCTGGAAAAGGTCAATGCATGGAAATACACCATTATGGCTTCTTTTCATCTTCTGATGTGTGGGGTCCTTTTTTATTCCCCAGAATAGAAAACTGCTGCACTGCAGGCAAAACACAAAGGGAGAGGAAAAAAATATGCCAGACTTTATTTTTTTACAACACAAAAAAGTCTCCTTTATAGTAACCACAGTAATCAGTGTATGAAATGTACATACAGATAGAAGGTGTAATGCAAAATTAGAGCAGATTATTGAGAAGTCAATTATTACAAAGAATATAAATAATTTATTTTCTTAATATTAACTGCAACAATAAAGGAAATGTACATACAACTTGTACCAGAAACATTCACATATATTATTGTCAGTTGAAATCTTAAATCTATTTAGAATGATATCCTGTGCAAAACTCTGTGGGATTGTCTGTAAATCACCTTGTGTGTTGCTTGTCTCTGCTGTTTCTTTTGTCTCCCTGGCAAGGACAAATACGTCTACACCCACGTCACCCATGCTTTCCAAGTTTTTCAGAAGCAGGAACAAATCTTATGGGCTGTAATACTATCTTGTAAATTTTTGAATTTTTCTAGATTGTTTAACTATAGTTACATCTTTTTTTGAAAAACATATCCAGAAACATTCCTTGATGACCTTAAAAGTAGTCAGTTACTTGTGGGTATTTTAAATAATAATATTTATTGTTAAAAGCACGACTCTAGGCAATTGCTTTTAAGGTTATATTTTAATAAAGGAATATTCTGTTCATAAAACTAAAATGTAGTTGCTTTGTTTTGGTATCATTAAATAGAAGTTGATTAAAACATTAAATCTTCATAAACAAACAAAAAAACACCTTGTTGTCAAGTATACACAAATTTTAATCCATAGCTATGAAATTGACCATCATTTACTATAGAGTTATGGAGATTCTTCTAAGGATCTTCTAGAAAATGAAGTTTTGATAATGAGGTTTGATTACTGAGTGAGGTAAATCCTTGAAAAGTGAACCTTTACAAAGTGTTTTAGCCTCTGTCAATATAGTGAGAACATTTCTATTGATTTAAGAAGTAGCTAGATGTTATTTGTAATATATATTAATGAAACTGTATTTTGGTTAATACTGTCCCTGTTAGTGTATATGGTACCTTTCAGACTTAGGTTGTACCTTTCAGGCATTACAAAGAAAAATTCTGAAAGTAGAAGGTTCCCTTAATCCAAATTAGTCCTGTTCGATTCTACAGAAAAACAAATACAGACTGAAAGCCAATGGCATTTCCATGGATCTTTTCCCACTTTAATTTGAAATATTGAAAACTAGGTTTATACATTCAGAAGTATTTCTTTTCTACTGGAATTGCTTAGGGAATTCACGAATTCAGTTATGTGTAAGGAAAGTGCTACACGGTTGTTTTTATTGGCAGACTTGCTATTTCTTAAAGGAAATAAAATCTACTAGGGCTTCTTTTCCCTGCACCCTCAGCACTGATTTCAGCAGGAATAGTCTATTTAAACAGCAGCGATGGAAAATCCCTAGGTTATCACATTTCTATTGCTTTACCACTTTCTGTGTGTCTACTTACACGAGCCCACAATGAAAAAACACAGCAGTAATACATTCAGGAGTAAATGTTTGTAATATATTTATTAACTCTGATTTTTAGTTCTGTCATTAATCTGTAACTCTAATTTTTAGTTGTCATTAATCTGTAATTCACTCTAATAAGCAGAGAAAGTGCATCTCTTTATCCCAGGTTAAGGTTTCTCAAATACCTCTCAGTTTTAATCTGCCAATATCTGTCCATTCCCAGCTCTCTCATTACCCCAGAGTCACTAGACCACCTTTAGGTACGAAGCTGCAGAATCATGAATGCTGGCAGACTCTCATAGTTGAAATTCCCAGTGGAGCATATAAAAGCATTTTACAGAGATTCAGCGGGAAATTAGATCTAAATTACTTTCTTTTTAAAAGCCAAACTGCAAGATAAGAGAGTTATTTTATGTAATTTTATAAAAGTTTGTAATATCAAATCAATTTATTTTGTGTGTGTGTAACCACCACACATATATTAAATACTTTCTAATATTAGAGGTAGTTATGCTATGTGAGCTCTAGTAAATTCCCCACATAATTTGTCTGCTACTCAAGAAGTATTATTTCTGCTTTACAGAATTCAGAGGTCTTTGCATGTAAGCACACAGGTAAAATGAACTGTTGTTCTGCATGCATTTTATCAGCAAACTAAACTTCACAGTACCTGGATTAAAATGCAATATAGCAACAGGAGAAAGCCAAGAAATTGTCAGAAGGAGTTACTGAGAAGTTTTGTTTTTCATCCATAATAATTGGCAAAAATCCTGCTCGTTGCCAATAAAAATATTGGAAGTGCCTCAGTCTTCTGTGTGAAGAAATCTTTTTCTGTAGTTTAGACAGTCAAACTTTTCAAATTTTTGTGGAACTCATTTTTTCTTCAAGAGCTTAATTTTGGTTTAATAGTAGTCATAAATCATGAATTGAGAAGGATAAGTTACATAACAGTAGCAGATTTTGATCTGTCTTGTCCTCAGCACTCATTGCCACAGAAGTGTTTTGTTTTATAATATTAAATCAATAGCAGATCTCCATAACCTGGAAAATTTTAATACTTATAACTAAAAATTGGTGTTCCTCTAAAGCTGGTAACAACTTAACTTTTCTTTCTTCACACTGTCTTTCTGTTGAGATTTATTATGCATCCAGTGTATTTTTTGGAAAGTATGTGATAGTCAGTTTTAGGTGAACCAGAAATAAAAAGCTCAATAGCACCCTTCATAGGTTCTCACTGTTCTTTATTCTGTACTGGTTCAGTTATATACAAACTTTTTAAATACTAGTGGACACCACAATTAATGTTGAATGATGTGATGGGAAATGATTTGAACAATGTTTAATATAATATATACAAGGAGAAATTCATTAGCCAGAATTCCAATCTTTTGAGATAAAACATACTTTTTAATAGGAGACAGATGACTACCGGTATTTTGACCCCAAGATGCTACGAGGCAGTGACAGGTGAGTTTTACTTCTTTCCTTTTACTCCATGAAAAGACTAACTTAAGAAATCTATTTTATTTTACTTGCTTAGGAATTATTTTTTTACTTACTTACAAGGAATTATTTTAATCATTAATTCTAAGTCAAGACAGTTGGTCTTGAAGGAATTCACAACTGGGAATTTGGATCAGTCAGATAAATTTTTAAAACTGCCAAAAAATCTAAAAAATAATTGCTAACATGTACATTAGTTTAGTCACAGGAATGTGCATTAGTATTTAGCAGAAATAAATGTTAGAGTTCTTCATAGTCGTGCTACTTGGTTTCTTAGAAACTTTATGAGTTTTTACTGTTAAGTTAAATAGTCAGTGTACCAAAATTTCTTTGTCACTTTTTAAATGGTTACAATTTTGATTTGAATACAACCCTTCTTAAGTATTTTGTTAATAAGTTTGAAAATAGTGTTTAAGATTTGACTGCATTCACTTTTGTTTAGGTAGGTGCACATTTTATGTTCATGTGCACATGAAGGGAGGCTTGGATATAGTTTCTTTTGCCTGTAAAAGAGAGGAAGAAGAATTACATCAGAAGTTTATAAATCTTTATTTATGTATGCATAAAATAAGCATAAAACTGACTGGCTTACCTAGCTGAGATTCCAGGAGGCAAGATTTCTAAGTGCCATGAATTGTGCTAATGCTGATTACATTTTTTACTCGTTGTATTTGCTCCTAGGTAACAGCACTAGAGTTAGAGCTTTTAAATGATGGAAGAATTGTTGTCTGTCATAAAGCTTATTATTCAAACAGCAACATTAGAAATGATGCAGTAAAATTCCTATTTATTTATGTATTCAGTCCTGTGGAATGAATGATTTTCCATAACAAAGGGAGAGGCAGCTATTGTTCTATTTTATATTTTTTAATATTATATAGTACTCCATAAATATGATGCGTTCATGATGCTTATTTTGCGTATTTCTATTAATGTGTAATGAAAATTTGTGTTGTATTTTTTTATAGCTCAGTTCCAAGAAATAAAAATCCATTCCAGGAGGTAAGTCACGTAAAAATTATTTTTCAGTGCTCACGTGTTAAAAATAAATAAATTCTGAAGTACAGTCATTTTTGATGATCATGATTAGGAAAATGAGGGGTTTTATTTGCAAAAAAAAGCACTTAGACTAATTATATCGAATATTAATTATAATTAGCTGTTATTCTGAAGCTTTTCATCTTCAAAGGACTATGTAAGTATTAACTAATACTGGAGAAAAAAATGTAGAAAAATTTCCTGAGGGTAATTACAGGGATTTGCTAATATCATAATTGAGTGAGTAATTTAAACCCCCATTTTTAGAGCAGATTTTTAGAATTTTCTCTAGATTTAACCCTTTTTCCAGCCTGAAAACAACAGCATTGATGTAAATGATTATATTCAGGAGTCTCTGCAATTAAAGAAAAAAAGCAAAAGAATGAATATTATCATTTCATACAAATGCCTGTAACTTCCAGTATTTTTCTATGTAAATATTTACAGATAGAAAAAGTCTTATCTGATCTTACTACCAAGTTTCATAAGCAAAATATTTGCTTTGACAACATATGAATGTTTCAGACTTCATGAAATGTCCTAATTATCCTCAGGAACAAAAGAAATACTGTGTGGTATCCTAGATATATATATATGGCTACAGATGATTGTCCCAAAAATGTCATTAATAAGATGAAGTCTTTATAAAATTCATATAGTATGGTCAAACAATTTTGGGTAACAAATGTTCACAACAATAATACAACTATTAGTTCTCCTTTTTCTAGTCATGAATTGTTCTCTTTTAGACACAGCCCAGAAAATCCTGCTTGCCTTTAACTGTAATATTATAAATTATACCAGTAGCAGGTGGGAAGGGGAAAAAAATACAAAAAGTGTATTTCTTTATGATAGAAATATTTTATTTATGGCCCAAATGAATTCTTAAACATGCATGGAGATATTTTAACTCTTTCTGTGGTCACTGGAGGCATCTCTGGACAAAAAAAGAGCATGTTGAAACTGTATATGTATCAAGTATGCCTTAATAGAAGAGAGTGACATGTTAAAAGCTCTCAGCTTGCTATTCTGCATCCTACAAAACTTCAAATGTCTTCTTTCAGATAGGAAGCAGTGGTTCTGTATCCAGTTCTTTTAAGACTGCATTGTGATTGTGATGATTTTTGTTATAGGTTTAATTACCTGTTACATCACTACTGAAATTTTAAGAACTTGAATGCATACTCTAATAATATGTCTGTTGCCTTTTAGGCCATAGTGTTTGTAGTTGGAGGTGGCAACTATATTGAATATCAAAATCTTATTGACTACGTAAAGGTATGTGTACTTCTGTCAGTTGTAGTCCTTAATTTACTGATAGAAATGAGACAGAGCATGTTTTCTGTAATACTTAATGTTTAGAAGACAACGTCTATGAAATTAGCTCTGACATCCTTATTCTATACAGTCTGGGGAAAAAGGAATGTATGAAATCAGTAGAAATTGTGGATTACTAATTCAGACCAACAAAGACTCTCTGTTTCTCGTATTTTGCTCATGTTGCTCTTTGGAGTTGAGTAAATAAACTGCATTCTCTTTTATTTTGTGTTCATACACACCAACTGTCAGCAGCTGTAGCAAACTGAATTAACCTGTTTTAGAATTCTGTTAGTAGTTTTCATGTGCTGGTGTTAAATCAGCTGTAGCATATCGTAACCTTAAAAGTAAGGAACTGCTCAGAATTCTCAAGTTTTATAAATCTTGCAGAAGAGATACCCCAGTGCTTTTTTGTGTGCAACTTTGCAATATTGGAGTCTGTTCAAACTCAGACCTGTAGATAACAGCATCTATTGTATGACAATCTTACTTGAACATAAAGTATGTTGTTTCAGAAACCATAAGTAAGAAAATACGTAACCAACTATGTAATGCTGTGGTAACAGATTTGATTTCTCTGGTTCCAACTGGCCAGACTAGCAGAACACAGGTATACCAAAAATCAGTAGATGGAGAAAAATAACTAAATCATTACAGTTCCTGGGAGGCAGGAGTGGTATTCAAGCATTTTCCAGGAATTTTTAAAAATGCCAAAGTAACCTTAGTAAAATTCTGAAGAAGGTAATAAATTATTCAACAGCAGCAGCACACCATTCTCTCTTCCTAATCTTAACCTTGTTCATGGTACAGTTGTTCTGTCTTCTGGTAGACTGGATTGAGGTGTTTTACACAAAAATAATAAATGTGGAGCATTAGTTATTGAAAAACAGTTATTCTACAAAGCACATGAGAGTTTTATGTCCAGGTTAATTTTGAAGAACGCCAAGTCAGAATATGTGTGCTGCGTTTCTCCCTCTAATAGGCAGCCACTTTGGAAAAGAGCTGGTCTGGATAGAGGAAAGGATAGGAAGAGGAATGTAAATTAAAGAAATCATTTTGACTTGGCTTAGCACTCATCACTGTCCTCGATAATTAGTTCAGTGAGGCATCTGCATGTGGCAGAGTGTGTTGTCAAATGTTTAGCTTGCTCCATAGTCTGTCTAAAGCCACTTTAGCTACTATGATGCGAAAGATGCCCAAGAGGATGAGTATTTGTTACATCCTACTAGAAAAAAAACCTCTGAATTCCCTAGATGTTAGTTCACTTCCCTGATTGTAGCTGCATGCTGACAGAGCTGAGGTTTGCTCTGTGTGTGTATATACAGGACACTTGTGTGATGACAGGTTAAACACTTCATACCAAGTGGCAGGAAGCTGGAGTTTCAGAGGAGTAAGAGGCCAAACAGGAGGTCATTTGTAAAACAGAAGAAACTGAAAACTATGGAAATGGTAACGTTAGATCTTACAGAGAGTCAGAAGTTGAACATACTCTTTCTTCTACTGGAACCTGTGAACAGAGGTTTTTCCTCACAGCTGTCACAGCTGAAGGCTGCTGTATGTTTCTCCACTCAGACTGTGTATTTGAGCAGTGGGAGGTGACCTCCCAAAGGGGAGGACTCCCTCACCTTTATTCCACTCTAGGCCTTTGCTCTTGAAGAAACAAGGAAGGCTAATGAAAACCTTTATTCTCCCTCCCACCACCTGGAAACCTGTGTGCCTCTCCCAGGTGACACTTATAGTCTTATCCAACAAAATTTGCTTTTCCATGTGGTAGACTTCCGGCATGTATTGTTTCCACAGATGTAGCTTATTAATTATTCTCAAATTCAATCAGTCTTCCTCCAGAATAAAAAAGAGAAAAATCAACAGCTCTGTTCTTGCAAGCAGATACCACAGAGATTTTATTCACAGCTTTATTTTTCTAAGCACTATCCGTTTTGCCAGTTTGCTTCTGAAAGCACAGAGAAAGTATTTTAAAACTTTCTAAAACAGGAAGCAATGTTCAATCAGCTTTGACATTCTGGGATTTTTTTATAGAAGAACCAAGGGAAACCTTCAAATCTAATTATTTGTAGTTCTGTGCTACAATGGACTATCTCACAATGTCAAAAGCAAATATTTATACTGTCATTAAGGTAGATTGTGCCTTAAAATAAGTGTATTGTCCAAGTTCAGTTCAACATGCTGAAAATGTGTCATCAAAATTGCAAGATGGGGAGTCTACAAGAGGAGGCTAGCATGCTGTTGTGAGCAAAAGAATTTGGTATATCCTTCAATTTCCTTTTGTAGATGCTTTAAAAAGTACTGTTTGTTAATCTTCTACTACTCCGTTAAAAAATTGATTTCCTATGGACTTTTCTTTTATAGGGTAAACAAGGCAAACATGTCCTGTATGGCTGCAGTGAACTTTTTAATGCTACACAGTTTATAAAACAGGTAGATAACTTTGATAACCTCCATAATATTTATGAGTTCTTTATCTGTAAGTTGATTTATATAACTCTACATCTCCATGGATTTTTACCCAAAAATACCTCAAATTAATCTGTGAAAGATTAATGCATGTTACCTATTTGAATTTGCTTGTAGTCATTATTTTTAATTAGCTGTTGAAGGCCTATTATCAACGTGAGTTCACACAGGTTATGCAGGTAAACAAGTTCATAATAATGTTCTTTACATTACTCCTACTGAAAAAAATTGAGTCAGTTCTTGGAACTTTCACAAACAGCATCTCTTTCCAAGATATTCTTGCAACTTTTTCAAGTTACAAGATGTTTAAACCTTTGTCCTGGTTTATAAATATCTACAAATATATAGATATAAAAGTACTGGCCTAGTGGGAGCTTGATGTCCATACCTATACTAAACTTAGTCTTTTAGTGCTGTTAAAAACATCATTACTTCTTTGTGCCTCATTCCAATACAAATAAAAATTATTCATAGTGGTCAGCAAATAGCAGCCTTCGGTAGCTGTCACCACCCATGGTTTTATGTCCTACTAAGATGAGAGTAAGTTGTTATTCAAAACCATATTTTAAAGAACCAAATTAATTCTTGTTCCACTTCAAGGAGACAAATGGTACTTGCTAGCTTTTAGCTCCTCATTCAGCTTGATTAACATTTTTTTTGTCTTGACTATATGCATGGTGCCTTTACTTCATGAGATACATTCAAGTCTGAAAATTTGAAGCTCAGGTTTTCTCCTCTGAGGTTATGTCTTAAATATTCTATCACCAGAAGACATTTGGTTCTCAGAGTCAAACAAAGCATATAAGACAGAAATATTTGCTATATGAACTGGATATTAGTTTGACTGAAAGAGTAAGATTACCAATCTAATAACTTTTTTCTCTTCATGTTTAGCTGTCCCAACTTGGCCAGAAATAAGACTGAAACACCATTACCTGGATGGAAATGTGGCAACAGAGAATTGTTACAACATTCAGATATATTCCTATCTTTAATTTTGTCATTATATTAAAACTTAAACCCATTTCATTAATATGATAACTTTTAAAAAGAATCTTTAATTAATACGGTGTATATCAGCATTTCAGAAATAAAACCTGCTGTGTTTTTGGTGGAGGTCAGTTTCACTATTATTGCATTTTAATTGCAGTACTAGCTGTGGTGTATGACAGAACTGGCTGAAAAATAGAGCATTCAAGTTCTTATATGTAAGTTTCTGACACACTAAGCAGGGCAATAGCTCTAAGAAAAGGTCAAGTCTGTCTTTAGGAGTTATGTTCTTCTTGAAAGCCAGAATATCTTTATTTAACAAAATTCAGAAGAGCAGAGCTGCCTTTCAGGACCACAAAGAAAGAGCCTTAGTGTAAGAGAACTACTTCTACTTCTTACCCTTTTATTTTACCAAAGTCATTTGATTTGTGCAGTCTTTGCATTATGGTCAAAAGATGTACTGGAAGATAGCTTCAGTACAAATTTCTAGTACAGTAATTTAGCTTTTCTCTTAAGGTTAAGAGAAAATTGCTTCCCAACACAGTCAGTTTCAAACTGTAAAACTGAAATCTTCAATAATTTTCTTCTGCACTTTTTATTGTAACTGCTTTGACTGTTATGTTTGGGAAGAACCCAAGTCATACTCACAAAACAGCTCTTAACTTGTATAAGCACATATTTAAAATACAGTTTTTAATAATTCCATTAGGTAGGGGCAGTTTAGTAGTTTAAAGAATCCAGTAATGATAATTCTGGAGAATGCATACAGAAGCTCTGAGAACATAACAAATTCTTTTTTACAGATGGAGGTCTCTGCCCTTAGAAACCTCCTCTCTGGAAACAGCTACTGGTGAAGCAATAATATGATTTCAAAACAAAGCCTAACACACTCAGAAAGTGAAAACATTTCTTGTGAGTTAGCAAACTGTGAGAATTACTGGCTTACTGTAAATATTTCAGTAGTGCTTTTTGCACTGTTTTTCAAAGTTGAATATTGGTTTTGCACTAAACACAATGCCCTTTCCCCAGCTAGATTTCTTTTCGGAACATCTGTACAAGAAATGCAGTTGATCTATTCCTTGAAAGTATCACAAGAATATGCATAATCTAGACCATGTTATCAAAAAGTAATAATGTTAATCATCTAAGTGTTGTAATCTACTCCACAATACTGCTATAAATTTCTAATTTTGCCAAGTCAAATAAATATGTTTACTATGGTGTTCATTGTAGTTGTTGCATGTGAGCACTGTCCCACATTTCAATAAGCAAAGACTCACTGTCAAATGCAGTTCGATATTCTAATTCCATATATTTATACATATATGTATGCTATATTTGTTAGCGAAAACAAGGCCAAAGTGTGTCAGGAAAAGAAAATTACATTTAAAGTGTTTATTGCTTCTTGTGGGAGTTCGTTTCAGGCGCTTGAAATAATCCCTCCTCAACTGTGCTTCCTGTGCAAAGAGTTTTAACCTTGTGGCTGACAACCAGCTTATGAAAAATCTGCTGCTTGGTTTTTGTCCAGATCTTGGCACTGCTCACTTGAACAAGAAGCACTCCTAGATCCCAGCTTACAGAATGTGCTTTTGCAGTAAACTGTGTAAAGATAGAAGAGTTTACTTTGGTGGCTGCATTCAAAAAATCTGTTTTCAGTCTTTACAGTGCCTATGGAGACAGGTTTATTTTGTGCCCAGCTTTATAACTGGATCTTCAGGTCTGCTGTGTGAGCAGGCACTGGTCATTTGGGGGTTTGGGTTTTAAAAAAATTAATAAATATAATTTTTGTATTTCAAATATTCTTCTCCTTCATCTCCAAAATAGTTTTCTGGTTTAGTTGTAATAGTAGTCCTGAAGCTCTGTGTTACCTTTAAGTTTTGCATGTACTGCTCTGTCCCTGTAACAGTGTGCATACCTCATGCTTCTTCCTTGCTAATGTAACCTGATTTATGGCCTGCAGGTTTTTGTTACATGGCCCTTTTTCCCTAGTGCTTCTGAATTTAGGAATGTGGAAGGTTGTACAAGAAGTCTCTGGTTAATCTAGAGGCAAGCAATATTAAAAATAAGCTCTCTCTTTGGTAAGCTTCTTCAGTTTATAGGTGTCACAGTGC
Source organism: Brachypodius melanocephalos (assembly GCA_013398615.1). Taxonomy (NCBI): domain Eukaryota; kingdom Metazoa; phylum Chordata; class Aves; order Passeriformes; family Pycnonotidae; genus Brachypodius; species Brachypodius melanocephalos. The sequence continues at coordinate 23,216,060 of VZSR01000520.1, forward strand.
CCTTCATATCCTCAAAGGTCCCTCAAAGGCCTGTACTTAAAGACAGGTTATGCCTGGCTCAGTGAGTCTTTTAGGTAAAATTGCAGCATTCATTTTGCTGATAATATTTTAGGTGGCTGCGTGGACGACCAGAGGTTTGGAACTTTTCTAGTCCCTTCTCTGTTGATAAAGCTCTGACAGGAGCTGCTGGTGAGACATCATCAATGGCAGTGCCAGCTTCTGGCACACAGCTCCAGCTTCCACATCCCAGGACAGGCCATTCCTCGTTGGTATCTACCTTCCCATTTAGGTAAGTAAAGACAGCACAGTGATGAGTGTCAAGTGCTGTACCTGTTCTCAGGAAGAAAACTAGCAAATTAGCAGTCTGTCTTTAGCTGTGGAAAATTGACAGTCGATCTTTCTCTGTGCAATCTTAGAAATAGTTGCACAAACTTCAGAATACATGCACATTTTGATATTATGGCCCTTTGCTTGCTTTCCTGTTTTAATTTGAAGGGTTTAGAATATTTAGGTGGATATTTTGTGACTTAATGGTGAATTTAGCGAAAATTCTTTTCAGAATTAGACACTAAAAAATAACTATAAAAAAATCAGAATAAAGGAAAGAAACTTCTGGAGACCAGCACTTCATTTAAATGGCCTTATTTGTATGATGCTCTCTGATGCAGATCAGATAGCAATCTTTCTAAGGCTAGAAGTAAATTTTGCTATTGATTGATGGTGTTTGCATCAATCTGAATGGAATGCAAAATATCAGGTTTTTCCCAAAACCCAAAGGTTCTACAGAGAACAGGAACACTGCTGTCAGTCACAGTTACAGAGCCAACACAGCTGTGTGTGCACGGCTCCAGGACTAGAGCTGAACAAAGGGCAGCATTTCCCTTTCCACTTAAATGACACTCCAAAATGGAATTGCTCAATGGTTCATTCAGTGTGTTGGCTAGAGCAATCCTGTGAGGTTTAAGGTTTATAAGCGGGTACATGGGAACTTAGTTCAAAACTACCACAACTGCATTCTTGAGATCTGAAATAAAAGGTGTTGGGCTGGAACAACATCACATCCCTTATTTACTGACAGTGGAGACAGCTACTCCCTCTCTTTGCTTGGATCATTCATTAGTTGTGACTCGTTGCTGACAGATGGCTCTGGCTCAGAGAAAGCCAAGCCTGGCCAGTGTTCTAGTGGTACCGAAAAGTTAGCCACAGTGTCAGTGAATTCTGTGTAGCTTCAGAGATCAGAGAAGATGTTAATATTTCTTACTGTGAATCAGTAGATTAATTGACCCATTTCTGTTTTATTTGGAAGTGGCTTAGTAACCTTATTCTGTGCAGCAGTTGCAGTTGTTTTCAGCAACATTCAGATATATTCTGCTCCTTCATACAGTCACATGTCACTGCAACACACACCATCATCAACACATATTGAATCCACCAGTGCATCTTTTTTTTTTTTTTCCCTACAGCTATAAACCATTAGGTAGTTCAATTGCCACTGGAATTTTAAATTCTAATTATAAACTTTGTATCTTTCCCCTTATCTGCTCATGTCTTTCCCCTTACGTAAACCAAGCAGGACTAAATTTTATATTCCTAAAATGTTATATTATTCCAGCTCCTTCTCATAACTGCATAGGTTGAATTGCTTGATTTGGTAATGGAGGAGTGATCTCTATCCTGTGATATCAGACTCATTTGCCCAAAAGCCTCAGAACTATCCATTCCAGGCCCACCCCATCTGTTTCAGCCACCCCATCTCATGTGTGCATTCTTATTTCTGGCAATACAAAAGGGGTAGATCAAAGGCATACTGCCTAGACCTTTGAAAATGGATTTTAGCACCAGCATAGACAGGTAATATAACTCATTTACTGCTCTGAATTCTTACTTGTATTATGCATGTAGCATTAAAATCAATGGAGGAAAATGAATGGATGAAAATTAAGTCCCAGAAGGGGTATGTAGCTTTCCTTAACAATAATTGGTGTGGATTCCTTCAGTAATTTCTGATAGGAATACAGTTCTCCATAATGTTTCCTACAGCTAAAAATCATTCCCTCACCTTTTTCTCCTTCCCCAAATAAATTTTTATCCTTCTCTACATACAGACTTTCCAAGAGTTTCACATCATACTGAAGATACGGTTTTAACAAATAATAGGATTGTTCCTGTTTCATTTTGGAGAGTAAAATTACACAGGTCAGGTCAAATAATTTTTTGTGTGTTGGACTTAATTGAGGTGTTTAATTTATTCCCTGAAATGACTAGGACCATTTGTACATTCAGCTACAATGGCAAAGTTTCCTGGGTTCTTCCTACATCTCTAAACTGTTTATTGTATTCAATCTGATATATGTTCTCAAAAGACTTTTTAAACCATAAATCAACACATATATATATTTAATCTGTTTCAAGTGCAAATATCTATATTTTTATGCTTTTTCTATACCACAATATGTATCATATGAAATAGATGGAATAATGTCAACATTTTCTTCTATCTACAGATCCCTTGGGATCAGTGTCTTCCTACTTGGTTTGTTCATTCTTTCATGCAGCGTGTTCTCTGTGTTCAGAGACCTCAGATCAGGTCACAAAACTGAAAAAAGAAACGAGTGAGAGATGATGGACACAAAATGTTGCACAGGCAAGCACACTTTTTTCATGTAGAGCTTGTGTAATAGCAAAGCTAATACTATTGCCAGTTTTGCTAGCACTGAAATAAACCCTCTCTTTTTATATGTCAAAGAGGTGAAACACTGCTGGTGCAATCTTTTCTTTAGCTTCCCTTCCCGCTATGTTCCAGTCATCCTGGAGGATGTTTTTTGCTTCATTTTCTGAGGATTGTTGACAGCTAAACTGCTGAGCTCCAGCTGGGATGTAAATTTGCCCTTGAACTGGAACATGAGTCCATTCCCACAGATAACTAATTGGCCATGGGCCTCATTCAGATATAGTTTGATTTGGTAACTCACAAGGAAAAAACCTACTCCTAAATGTTATAGTCTGTCAAGCTGCAGTGCTGAGGATATTTTTGTCATTCCAGAGAGAAAAGCTTTGGCTAGCCAGCCTTCCCTCGCTGTAATCATACTTTGATGAGCTCTTTGAAAGCAAGCAGTGTGAAGATAAACACTACAAGAGAGGGAGGGTAACTATATAAATCAAGCTTCTGTAGGTTTTATACCTCTGTCAGGCTGGAAATCACCTTTATCGTACGAGGGATAAGTGATACTTGGAAGGAGAATAGGGAGGAAAAACCCTCACGTCATGCTGTGAGACTGTTCTGAAATTCTTACAGGGAAATTGTACAAGCCTTTACTGACCACATCACCAGCTTTCTGATGTTTCTGCAGATCACACTTCTCCCAGGGAAGGCATCTGTCTGTCAACCCTGCCTTGCACAGGACAAGGAACAGCACTGTTGTTACCAGCCCAGGGCTCTCAGGGAGGAGAATGGGGCCATACTTTCTCCTCACCAGAAAAGTTGAATTTGTGCCTGCTCAGGGCCCAATGTGAAAACAGGTGAACCTAAAAGAGGCCACTCTACTGCAGAGCCAGTTTAAGGGGTTTTTTAATGATAATACGTCTTGCTTATCGGTTAGAGTTAATTTTCTGTCCTTTTCTAATCTTTCCCTCTCAATTCACTACAATATCAATGATCAAAAGTCCAGTCCCTATACTGTAGGTTAAGATCCTGCTTAGTCAAACAGTCAGTGAAAACTTCATGAAATCTAATGTTTTCTATTTGTGGCAGTCAAATGATGAACAGCAAATCAAACAGTGGTATTTTCCAAATTGCTTTTCCTCCTTTAGGTGTCATTAGTAATTTGTTCTGCTATTCTCCTGGCCTGGCCTCCCTGTGTGCAGTCTCTGGTCAGGATCTGGGCTTCAAGTGCCAAGCTCACCTGTATCCGAGCCAGGCTCCAGTGTCCCAGCAGAGACAAGGATTTAGCCCCAAAATACTTGCAGTGATACCTCAGAGGAAACAACTAGTTCCTTTCCCAAACCCACAGAAATATTTGTACAGCTAAAGTTCCTGAAGCAAAAACACATCACATTTAGAAGAATCCTTTGGCACAACATGACCTTGCTTTCTGTTACCTATTTCTGATAAACACACATTTTGGGAACAAAAACAGTGCTAAGAAAATAAGTGCAACTCTGGCTACAGAAAGGATGAGATCTGGACTGCATTCTTTGGAAATTTTCACAGTCAAATATTAAGGACAAATGTCTCTATAATTTAGTTAATATGCCACATTTTGAAGCTGTTCTTATATATATATTTACTTTTTCTACAATGACTATAGAAAATCTAAGGAACCTTTAAGTATATTCGCTGAAAGGCAATTTTCATTGTCCAGTGTGATAAGGATTGGTAACTGATGTGGTTTCAGCTGTCTTATAGAAGGAAAATGGAGAACAAGGCCATTCCCAAGGTATCAAGGTGTAGAGATCACACAGGCACCACTGTGTGAAGCGGGAGGGATCATAAAAAACTCCAGCACAAGACCAAGGGGGAGAGTCTCCCCTGAAATGAAAGTAAAGGAGAGAAAGTAATCCTACCAGTCAGCAAACCTACAGAGATAGTACACAGGCACCCATGCCCTTCCCACAACAGCCATGAGTAGGGGACCAAGGAATAACAGTGGGCTCCATCCTAGGGGTGGTCCCAGGATAGAGACCTTCTCTCTCCCTTCCTTCTCTCTCCTTCACAGGAGGATGGCCAGGGGAAGAGCAAGCATCAGTTACCAAATAGAGCCACGAGGGAAGCTCCACCGTCTAAAATGACACCCTGCTGAGCCAGGTATGAGAGTGGGTCCCCACTGGCATTCTTCACGAGAAGATTCATTTTCCAAGGAACTAGTGAATAAATTAACATATTTAAGCACAGTACCAAATACCAGGAAAAGACAAATGCTGCCTATACAAAAAATATTTGTTGTCAAGTTAAGCACAAAGAAAATGCAGTTCAAGTGACTGCAGGTGCCTCTGAAATCTTGCACAGTTTGATGCCAGAGCTCCACTTCCACCCTATAAAACTTTGTGGGTGTACAAAATAAAGGTGGAGATGAAAATCATTAGGTTGATCCTACAGTTGTTTTATTGGAAAGCCCAGATTTAAAAGGAAACAATGTCTCAACCACGTCCACATATCAGACAAAAGTTGGATATAAACTGAAGTAATCTTTCATGCAAATACCACTACGGCTGTTTTAAAGAAAGCACACCAAAACATCAGTTTATGCCAGTGGACTGCCTTGCAATGCACACAATCTGGTTCACAAGTCTTTTGAAGACTTGGTCCTCCTACAAGGATGCACAACTCTGTGAGGATCAAATTCTTGTAAAATAATGAAAGACCAACAGGCAAAGAATATTTAACTGCAGCATCTTATGCTGTTTTGTGTGTTCTTTTGTTCATCCCCAAATTCATCAAAACCCATAAGAAACATCAACACTTTATTTACTTTACAATGGCAGACCTGCAATATATATTTCCACACACACATTCCATTATTAAATACAGAACATGGTTTTAAGAATCTTAACATGTTCCGTATCACAGTTATAATTAGACGAACGTGTTGCCTTCCTTATGAAGTGTTTTTATTTCATTACACGTTTGAAAGATCACCACACCTAAATTTTAGAAGTCAGCAGTCAGTTGTTTGAAACAGGAAGAACTGACATGATGATGTGAATTAAAATAAATTATTACTCATCAAATTACATCAAGTTATTTTGCTTGCTACTCACTTTAAACCTGACTGGTAAGTGAGTATTATGGGCTATATTTTTAATGGAATGCAATTAACTTGAAATAGATTTTTTTATTATTATTTTAATACAAGTGTTTTTCATAACTCAGTGTTCCTTTTTCCTTTCCCCACTGCAATCAAAATGTAACTGTCTGAAAGTTCATCTGGCAGCGGAAATGTTATTTCCACTTTGCCTACAGATACAGTCGCTTCTCAGGGGCTGGCTCATAGCAGAGGCTTTTGTAGACAGTCTTTAAACTTTGCCATTTCAGAGGCAAGCACTTTTGATCAAAGGATGAATAAAAAAAAGGCCTCAGGAGATTCCTTCTCGGCCAACTACCTCCAAAGGGTCCTCTCGGGTTATGAGTTCTCTGAATCCCAAAACTACCTATAGTTTTTATTTTTATCTTCTAAATTTCTAGACCTGTAGACTAAAAGCAACTACAAACCTTCCTTGTAGATTAAGAATACTTCATCTTGTTTCACACTACCTTTGAGGGAAGGGGAGTCATGGATGGAAGCCAGAGCTGTAGCATAAACACCCAATTGATCAGGACATCTCTCTCCATAGGACAGTGTTGTCCCACGGACCACAAAAGAGGTTATGTTTGTAAGAAAAATGCATTGTTTTGAGAGCTGTGGATGCAGAACAGAACCCAGAGAGCAGCAGACATCTCGTGTGACGGTGCAAAGAGCAAAGGGAACCACAGCACCACAGTCACCCGTGTGAACACTGCCCTTTTTTAGGCATGAGGCAACAGCACTGGGACAATGGGGGAATGGGAATGAAGGAGAGGGCCATATGCACGGTGGGAAAGAAACATCCAAGAGGAGTAAACAGCCACTGTTTGAGTTAGAATAGCTCTTAACTGGAAACTCTAAAGGAAAAGATGTAAAAGAAAGAACTGGCACGCACGCATACCGAATTATCCTTGTAGAAGGAAAGTTTTTCCTACTTCAAGAGAAAAGGGCCCTATTTTACTGAAATGAAATACTGGCTACTTAATAGGACTTAACAAAAAAAAGAAAAAAGGATCTGAGAACAATGTATCTATTATAGCCTTGTTTTCCAGCAGATGTTTTGAGGTGACACAGAACAGTTTAGTGGCTGGGTGTTCTGTTTGAAAGACCATGCTGTGAGTCGTTCCGGAACAGAGCTATTTTGGCTATACAGGACTTTTAAATTACCATTTTGAAAGTGTACTTAAGCTGGTAAGTCACGTGTAGCTAAAGACTTTTGTTTGAGGAATAGGGGCAGGAGGCCAAGAAAGGTATCTCCAAAAGGAAAATAGGCTTTATCAAATCAGAGTGTACAAAAAGTACTAATCTTATTCTGCTTTTTTAACATATAACTCTGAAGCCTTAGTAAAATAGCATATTTTACTTGAATTCAAAACTAACGCTTCTAGCACGTAGAAAAAGAGCTTTTGCCTTGCAAAATATTTTTGCAACAATCAGGTGTCTGAATGCACTTCCCAAAGAATGAGCACATGTAGTGAATAGTGATGCTATAAACTATGTCTGACCTTTAAACAACTTTCATTTTGAAACTGGTCTTCGCTGGAGAAATGGCACTATTCACAATGAAAAAAAGTTAAACAGGATCACTCAGCATGAACTTACCTTTCAGAAGTTTGAATTAATGAACTGTTATTTAAGTGAAAGAAATCCGAGAAATTCCCCAATCTCATTAGTTCTTCCTGCATGACATAGGCCTGGGAGTGGTTACAGGGCCAGGTACCTGCACAGTGCTCAGACTGTGGCAGTCGGCGTCCAAGTCCTACCCAGAGCTTCTGTAGGTTTGTGGGCTTCAAAGCACTTTATTTATGGCACTCTTCAGAGCCACCATAAATGTATTGCTGGCAAGCCTCTGTTCTTGACTGGCAACTTTCACATCAATATGACTGAACTATTTTCAGAGCTGTTCTTGCCCATCACTGCCTGAAAAATCCTTGCCCAAGAAACCTTGTCTTAATGCTGTTCCACCATCAATGCTTTTATAGAAAAAGATTAAAAGAGCATAACTTCAAATCTCTCTCCAGCACCAGCAGCAGTGAAATATTCAAATACATATGCTATAATTTAAAATTAAGATATATATTTATGGAAAAAAATTATTATGGCTGGCACTGTTTACTGTTGTACTATCACTTCTGTCTGCAGCAACATCTTGGAAAAGAGCACTTTCTTTCAGAGGTCAAACACACAAAGCTGTTTAAGGTTCAAGCAGTGCCCTTATGAAAAGACACGTATCCATGAGCTGTAGAGCTATCTCTGAAGGCACTCAGTGTATCCAAAGTCCTGAGCTAATTGCCATGAGCTTTTAAACACATCATGTTTCTAGTAAGTCCAAACATTTGAGAAAAATCAGCTGAGCTAAATCTATTTAAAATCCCAGAGATTGCAACCACAATGAAAATTGCAGGAGAGAGAGAGTTTTCTCCAGTTCTTGTCTGAGGGGTGAAGCAGTGCTGACACAAACAGGACATTGTCCAGCTGCATGTGCCCATGTGGTGTCCATGCTCCTGAGGAAGCTCCACTTCCAGCAGCCTCTTTGGTAAGCAAGCACTGCAACAAGCTGACACACACAGCCACAATATTCTGCCATTAAGTCAGCTAGAAACAACACAAATGCTTGAATTATTGCATCAGTTAAACCTTTGATAGTCAGCTTAATTGTTTCCATCAATAACGGAGAAATCACAGACACCACCACTACCAAACTGTTGGTATCTATGCAAAGAGGTCACGAAGAAAATTTTAACAACCTTAAATGCTTAGTAATAACAAAGAACACTTAAAACTGTTTTCAGCCAAGTCTGTTGCAGGTTTGGGTTCATTGTGCCCAGGTATCAGGTATTCTAAAGGCTTGTGAGCTGAGAAATATTTGCAAATTACTTTGATTTTACTAAAACATGCATGCTTTATAAAAAATCACATTTTTCAAAAGGGCTCTTTATTATCTTAATTCTACTGCAAGTGAAATCAGAAAAACACAGGCAGCAGCCATATTATAGAGACCAGACATCCATCCAGTCCAGCACCTCCAGCCGGGTCAGTACTGGCAGTTTCAGAGATAAAACATTTCCGGAGCCCAGAACTTGCTTCTAATGCAGGTCCACATCCACTGCTGACTGGTGGCAAAAAATTAATCCAAGCTACCTGTATTTCATAAGACATACTCAGTGATCTTAGAGGTCTTTTCCAGCCTTAGAGGTTCTATATTTCATAGCCAAAAACTCTTGTCATTATGATTACTCTGAACATTTGATCTCATTGTCATTTTGCAGAGAAGACAGCTGTGTCCTAGCTTGCTTGATTTTTTTTTATCACAAGTTTAATGGTAGCAGTCAAACTACAGTCCAGCTTAAGTCCTTCTTGAAAATTTGTAACATATCTGCATAAAACACAGAGTTATTTTTTCCAAGGAAAACTACAACACCAACTTCAAATTCAGAGCTATGCATTTGCAAACACTGAGGGCAGCACAACAAAAATCTCTGCCCATGAGACAAGGTAGTGGGAGATCAACACTGCAATATCCCAATCACCTCTCTTATTTCCTCACAGTTGAATAAAAGAACAGAAATAATATGAGTCTTCTAAAAATCAAATGCATTGGCATTTGTCATCAATTTCCCATAGCTTACAGGAAACAACCCCAGAATTTAAAAGGATGCTGCCTCTGCTAATGGGTCACTTAGGTATTGTTCACAACCATAACAGTCAGAAAAAAATACACTATTTAAATGCAAGGAAATTCTTAGTGTCTTTATCTCCTTGAAAGTGCAAACTGTATATGGTTACTGATTCCAAATGTGACTTTTATTATTTCAGCTCTTATCATGCTGCTTTTAGGAAACTAAAATCCTAGCTTAAAAATTATCTAGTTCCAAACACCCTGGCATGGGTGGGAACATCTTTCTCCAGACCAGATTTCTCAGAACCTTGAACACTTCTAAGAATGGGACATTCACAACTTCTCTGGGCAACCCATTTCAGTGCCTCACCACCATCATATAGAAGAACTTTTTCCAAATATCTAATCTAAGCCTACCCTCTTTTGGTTTGTTCTTGTCCTGTCTCCTGTCACTATCTGCTCTTGTAAAAAGTCCTTCTCCAGAATTCTTGTAGGCACCTTCAGGTACTGGAAGGCTAAAATTAGGTCACTCCAAGGCCTCCTCTGAGGCTGGACAGCCCCAACCCTTTAGCATTTCCTTACAGGGGACGTGCTCCCTCCCTCTTATCATCTTGTGACCTCTGGACTCACTCCAGCAGGCCCATGTCTTGAAGTACTAGAATTAGTTCCCTATTAATGCTAATGCTATCACCCATTGCTGACTTGCTAATTTTCTCCAGACAAATGACTCTACCAAGTTCTCTTGTCTCTTTTCTCACTTGCCAAACATTTTTCAACTATTTTCTTTCTCGCTCACTTGTGACAATGAATGCCACTTGGCATTCACTAGAATAATATTTTAAAAAATCAGCATCCTTGTAAGGGAATATTTATTTTTATTTAGATCTCTACTAGTACCTTAATTCAATCACATGAAATAAGAACCATCAGATATGGCAATCTTAAAATACATCCTCTGCCTTTAAACACCTCTCTCAGGCAAGGCTAAAGATGCATTTTTCTGCCCCTCTTCTTTGCACAGTCACCCATAGAGATGCCCAACTCTCAGGCAAGGAGACTAGTCCATGGCACACCAACTTAATCTGTTTCAATTAAACTTTCACTACAGTTAAAGCACAGATGGTTGGAGACTCTTTGAAGAGTGTTACATGCTGGGAGGGCAAGAGTTTTTTTTAATTTCTAAGGCCTGAAAATCAGTAACATAATGAGGCCATGAAGAAGGAAAGGCCAAGGGAACACTTTGAATTTTTTTCCTTCCCAAAACCACTTAAATATTGAAAAGTGGTTCACTTTGATGTTACACTTTAAAACCTTAAATATAAGAAGGTAAAATTCTAGTGGTAAAAACTGTTTTGTTTCTTCCTGGTCCCCAAGCAATCCTGCCCTTAACTTAAAGTTGGGATAATATTCACAAATTCTAAATCAGAAGATAAAAGTTCACAGTGTAGACTGAAAACTAATAGTCAAAAATAACTCATGGAAACCAATTATTTGACATTTCTACAGAATTTCCAGAATTTCTAAATAGTGCCACAAAATGAAGTGTCTGATTACTGTACTACCCGTGGCTTTGTTCACGAGCTTTCCAGAGCATTTTACACATGTGGAAACTGTTCTATCAACAAAGGCATTTTAACCACAACTGCTTAACCATTATCAGTGAAGAGGGAGTCTACTCAACACTACTGATAGTTGCCAAAGCTAACAGATTAGGCCAATGTACTCATCTGGAAGTCCCATATTGAGCTATTTTGGAGATAAAATGAGCCAAAACAGAAAGGGTTCAAACAGTGAGTTAATCTTATTTTTCTGAAGTAGGAAAATTTCCCAAATGCCTTTTCTAATTTATCTCAATATTCTTAAAATAGAATAGACCCTTAGTGAAAGATTACAGATGTACCAGATTAATTATTTTGGTAATTGAAGTCAGTGAATTTGACAAGCAAAAAGATATTTTTAAACATGGAAGTAAAGTCAGTCCCTGAAAGGTGAATGTGGAATAAAAACAAAAGAAAAATTATTTATAAAAATAAAACACTATCCACAGAAATTTTCCATACCTACTACCCCAAACCACAGGAGAGAGAAAATAAGATTAATTTCTTAGCACGTAAGCAAGTAGAAATATTACAAGAATCAGGTACTCTCTCCCTCCAATTAGCCAAGACTCTGAGTTTACAGAAAATTCAGGCTGGTAAAAGGGGAGAAATGAAAGGACCTTAAGTTTCAGGGGAGGAAACCGAGATGAGGAAATCTCTGGTGAGGAGAGAGTATGGCACCATTCTCCTCACTGAGATTGATCTCTTCTCTTCCAGAGGTCTTTGGCCTCTGACTTTTTTTGCCCACCTGCCCCTACCCCGTGGCAGGGAAGATTAAGCTCAAAGTACAGAACAAATAATCACAGAGGTGACAAATAAGGAAAGGTAAAAGGTGGGCAGAACAAATCTGGGAAGAAATTCAAATGGAGAAATAAAGATCTGGGCACTAAAGAAAAAAAGGAATTGTTTAACTAATGGGCGTCAGAAAGATCCTCTCCGTAACACCTGGCAAAGAGATGTTAAATTTAAATCATTCTTAAAATAAAGTTAAAGATTTTTGGGGACTAAATCTAGGGGGGGGAAAGTAGTTACTAGATGTTGTGCAAACCAGGTAGCAATCCTAAATTTGATTTGAAAATATCAAGTAGTATTTATTACAGTAAAGGAAGGAATATTGCTCAGCATTTGCTGGAGGGCCAGTTGTTATTGAGACTGTCAGGTGAGAAGCATTCTTCAAAACTTGTTTGAAAATTATTAATAATTATTATTAATAATCTAATAAAAATAATAATCTTGGATCAATGTAACTGAAAAATAAAATTGGTCACTGAGAAATAAGACAGAAATCAAATAAATTAACAGCTCAGTGAAATAAGGATAGAGAGCTATCTAAAATTTTCCTGAAAGATGATGATCAGTTTATCCTCGAGCCTGTCTGTGAGAGTGTTATCTCCTCACAGGAGTTCTACTTCTCAAAACAGCCAGAGGATGAGCAACATTATGCATAAGAAGCAGAGTTTTCCCACACCGACACTTTTAGCATTCCCAGCTTCAAAGTCACTTTGAGAGAAGCTATTCCCTCCTCTTATTGTTTTAACACTTTCATCCCAACAGCATCCTAAAAATGCTCAATTTTCTGTTAAGGCTTGGTTAGCATAACAGTGGCAGTGAATTTTTAATAACACTCACAGTGAACATTGCAACCACTGTCAGTGAAGCTACTTGACATTATGAGAGATATTAAAGCCAGAATATTATAAAAACCCCAAACCTTTATTTACGCAAGTTTATTGCCTTTGATCCTGAAGTTCTTTCATGAGCTAGTTACGATGTTGATAAACATACTGGGGAAGATATGAGAAGAAAAGGGGATTTACATAACAACCCTTCCAGTGCTGTCAGGGGGAAGTATTCCTGTGTATAGACATATTGATACACAGGAAAATCCAATGTTTCCACACTGCTTCGGTTTCCAGATAAACCCTGTTGCAGATGTTACTCAACAAACTCTGCATAACACTGTCTTTTTTCTTCAAGTTTGTTTGCAGTTTTTCTTCTGTCTGATTTAACACCAAAACCGTCGGTCACATGCACATCAGGGCATTGCAAAGGGTTGTCCTTTGCTACATCCTACATTGATTCCTCTCCTGACAGCTGGCAGCCACTCAGAAGATGGCTGGTGGCAACCAGGACTTAGACCCTGCAAATCAATCTTTCTGGAAAAAAAGGCAGAGCTGAGCTGATTTATGCAAGGCAAGAGTATCTGCATTCAGTGTCTAGGGTTAAGTAGAGACTAATGATCCTGCGCTCCAGACCATCCATCACTTGGAGCCCTCTGCTCTCCAGGGTGTCAGCACCCCTGAGGGATGCGATTCACGCCCTAGTAACCAGCTGCAACAATGTCAGAATGCAACAAATACAAAAGAATGTCTGGAAAACTGTGAGTTTTAGGCCCTTATGCTTCACTGCTGTGGTCACAGGCCACAAAGGAGGCAGGAAAGGCAATATCAAGCAAGGGTTTGTTACTAAAATAAGGAGTTATGGGGCCGCTTGTGCGCTGTGGAGCACTTCCATCAGCACTAAAAGGCTTTCCAAGAACGGTACGACCTAATCCAAATCACTTTCCTCCAAAACTGGCACATTGTTCAGAGCACATACCCAAACCCGACAGACTTCAGGGCTACCTCGACAGTAACTGGAGTAGATCTGGTGACAGAGTACTCTGGAGATCCCGCCAGAAAAAAAAAAAAACAAACTCACAGCTGAAGATCAGAAAGGGCTTTGGCTTGGGTTTAGCCCCTGGAACTCTGAAAACTGTAATTTTAATTTTTCCTCTCCCTCAGTCCCATTGGTCTTAGATTGCTAATAAATTCCTCTTACGCAAAAAGAACAATTAACTCTATTAAATACATTATGTAAATAGTTTGATGAAAGATGTAATCGCAGTAAAATGTAACATATAACTAACAATATCATAGCATATCCCAGACTGATCTCATGAAAACTCAAACAAATATACCTTTGATTGTCTTGCACAAACAATGCAACCTGATAAAATATGGTCTTGGTAACGTTTTTATATTTATTTCAATATAATCACTTTCAAATAGGAACCTCTTTGGAAGAGTGTGGCTCTTTGTTATTTTGGCTGACACCATGAAATCTGGTGAGGATGGCACTAGTTGAAAAGGAGCTGGAAGGTCAAAGGTAAAGCTGATTTATCACAGCTGGATTGTGTATTTGTGATGCAGATGTCATCTTTCTACTTAGTAAAGACTTACTCCTGCGTGCCTCTCCCTCTCCTCCTCATCCAAGCAAACTGCTGTGCCATCTCTGCCAATACCTGAGCAGTTTCCAGCAGAGCTCTCATGCAGGTAAAGACCACCAGAGGTGCATTCCAGTTAGTGGAGCAGCCACCCTGAGAAGTGAGGAACATGGTTTTCACGGGTTTATAGCAAGACTTTTGCAAGGATCTGAAGAGCAATGGATGTGTTATCACATTAGGACATACAGCACAGATTGGTCATTTTTCCTTGTTCATGATGTTACACCTTTGCTACACAGAAAATGCCTTTACAGTCAATTCCCTGTACCAACACTAACTCCTGTCTGTAGCTGGTTTAAAGACAGCCCACACAACACACTCACTATTTCTTATTCTTCACCAACTCTTCTCTCACACTTGTAAATGTGCTGGTGAAATTCTTCATCTACTTTACCAGCCTGGGAAACATAACAAAAAATAGTTGAAGATTATGTACTAGGTAAATGTTCCAAAACTGGTACAGTTCTAATAAAATTCTTTTAATTCTTTAATCTTCAAAACAGTCTAAAATATTTCTTGAATCCTTCCCAAACTTCTCTTTAAAAAAAAAAAAAAAAAAAAAATGCGCCCAGTTACACTCTGTCCTTATTTACAAGCACCCATATCTCCAAAGTTATTTATTTATTCCTGTTTTCCAAGGTATCACAGCCCAGATGTTTTCCTCAAATAGAAGACTGTAGAGACTGTAGTCAATAATACTATTTAGCTGACATGCTAAATCATCACTAGAAACAATGCTTTATATAAGAGAATGTTTCCCAGGAAACTACACTAGCAATTTGCTAACTGAAAGCAGCAAAACAAGTGACTAAAACAAAGTTAAGCTTTGATCTCATAAATTTTCCCACTACTCTTTTCTTCCAGTCCTCCTTATTATCTTGCCACGTTACTTCTTCTCAACCCTTTTTCTAAAATGCTCTAGTGTGTTTTTTCTAAGAATATGATTTCTGACTTCTGTGGACTGAAGCCTTTTGAATTAGTCAGATTAGCTATGGAAATTTTTAAGTACCAGAGGACCTGAACACTCAGATAAACGCTTCTGTCAGTCATGAACATCAGTTTTCCAAGTTGTAGTATTTGTTTTTTACCCAAGCTTATGAATACTGAAAAACCACCATTAAAAAGAAAAGAAAAGAGAAAAAGTAGTATTTTTTTTCTACAATATCTACCAAAATTAGCTGCCCATTTCCCTAGGAATGTTACATAATTAAAATAGAAATGGCATGAAGGAATACTACAGCTTTTCATTCTGTGGCCCAACAGGAAAAAAAAACAAACCCCAAGTATCATTTATATTTATTTATTCTAGGTCTAGTGTTTCACTGAAATACAACAAAATATACAACGTGTTCTCTTACTTGACTACATGTTTTACATCTTCTGCTTACATAAAAAGTGTATTTGGAGTGATTAAATGTCAACAGATTAAGTGCAACGTGACAGAACACAAGTAAAACAGACATCTACTTTCTGTGGGTATTTATATGTAAATCTTCAGAATGTCCTTAGATACAGCAATTGTTTCAACAGAGATTTAGTGTAAAAAAAGGAAGTCATTTGAGACACAAAGCTTCAGTTTAAGTCTAGAGATTTTCACTCATCTGAAAAGAAAAAGTAAGTCATTAGCCAAACTACAGAAGGGGTTATTGAACAAACTACAGACAGATGGGCTGCTCAGCTGGAGTAAATTGCTTCATTTCTGTCAGCCCCAAAGAGCTGTGCCCTGAAATCATACACTCTGCAGCCCACTGAGCTGGGGCTGCTGGGCCGGGAGCAGCGCTGGTGTTGGCAGGCTGGTGCGCTTGTACTGAAGAAAGGAAAAAGGGACACTTTGGAGCTCCATGGAAGCAGAGAGGTGAGGGGGATACCATGCCATCAGCCCAGGACATCAGGTCACCACCATGGTGCAGCAAGGTACAGCAGCTGTGCCTTAGGGCACCTCTTAATCCTTTTGGGGTAGGGGACACAGCCCAGCTTTAGGGCAAGCGGATTTCTACAGCCCTGGTCCACTGACAATCCAGAGGAAGTATTTAGGGAGGAGTTTATCTTCCTCCATGCTGATGTGCTTCTGATTCCTTCTGCAGGAAAACAGAACGTGTGGTGGGATAGTGCACACCCTCACAATTAGCCCATGACACAGACAGAACACAGCAGAGATCAAACCTGCAGAGACTTGGTACCTCTACAGTACCAATGCAGCCCTTTCTCCCCACACAAAGTATGAAGAAGTATTTCTGCTAGTACTCAAAAAGGCAGTAATGTCATAGCTCTGCATGCCAGTCAGTTTCAAGCTCTACTGAATTTTCGTTTTCTAATGGATTTTGAAAATAAGTGTCCTATATTCCTAATCATAATGTTATATTCCTATGCTGCCACACTAACATTTTACATTTCTATGGTGTTTTCATCAGATGATTTAAATGTAGCATGAAGGTCCATTTGGACTTTATTTCTGATTTTCTCATACCCAGACTTATTATAACTTATGATTTAGAATAGGAAGCAAACTATATGTCTTTTTTAGCATAAATGGATAAAAATTGTGAAAATTAAATTAACAGTACCCAGTCCACAACTAAGAAAGGAATCAGAGAACTGGCACACCACCTGCCAGCAGGTAGCACTGCTCTGAACAAGCTGGAATAGGCTGACACACAAGCGGTCTCATTCAGCTGATAATGCTGGATCTTCTGTCTTGGCAAGCCAGAGGAGAGGCTGATCCTTGACAGGAGAAAACAATCCTTTGGACCAGGCAGATCTTGACCCCCAGGTCAGTGATACACTGTGGATCTTGGGAAAGCTTAAAGCTCTCCCTGGAGAAAAGTTCCTGAGCCTAGCCATCTCGGTCTCAGAGAGAAGAATCACTAAAATCCTCAGAGCCAGTGATGTGGCATCAGGCTTGCATCATCATATACTTAAGGACTGATTAGTAAATGGATTTACATCTGGGGTTTAGTAGATAATAGAAAAAAATGTCTATTATCTGAGGATAAGTGAATGTTTGAAGATTTGAGGTTTTGCCTGGTTTGTGGGTCTCGCTGAGTACTCCTATCCTGCTGGTCCCAAGCTCACAAATATAACAGCAGCAACATACACATGTACTGCTGTCTTACAGCAACCTCACCAAACAAAGACCTGTCATCCCTATTTTAGATGTGAGAAAATGGGATATAGGGAGGAACTGGCTGACTTTTTCCAAAAACTACCAAATCCTTAATCTCCTCAGAGCAGACTGAGTGGTTCAGCAGAGAGAACTAATGCTAGCTTTGCAAGAGATCAAGGCCAACAAGAGTAGAGGCTTCTACAGTGCTAGTGGGGATATATGCTGCCAGTCCAGACCCCAGCTCCACTTGACCCTCTCAGAAATCCTACTTTGTCCTAAGGATCATAAAACCCACAGAAACTAGTAATTTTCAGTATTCTTGCTAATGAATTGTTTCATCTCTTACTTTGTATTTCTCACGAATGCGTGCAAATTAAGCTGTTGACCTATCGTGCCTTACAATTCTGTGGAGGAATTCTGATTTCTGTGGTATAATCCATCTACACTTTAAGTCAAGATTTTCTTAGTAAAATTTCATGAACTTCCAAGTACCACTTTTTTTCCAGGCCACAGAGTAACATGATGGCAGAATGTTCTGTAAACCTATATGTATGTGTGTACATATGTCTTTTCTGCCAAGACTTGTAACCGTTGGACAAAATTCTGGCAGTTTGGCAGATATGAGGCTCTAGTTAGGATTCGTTACAAGAGGATATTTGCATATAAATCTGTCTCTATTTATGAAGACTAAGAAGAGAAATGTAATGGGATTTTACTTTTAAAAATGAAGTATGAAAATCTTCATATAAGTTGAGAAAACTGAACTTCTTTCCCTTAAGTTTCAAGTCTCTATACGGTTTGAATTAGGTTTCTAGGTATATAGACTATATCCATTTTTTTTTTTTAATGACTTATGCTCACATAGTTGTTCAGATTGTTTCTGTGGACAAGAACACAGCCATGTGTGTATGCTGTGCAGTTTGAACTAGACCCATCCTGTTCCCCTTCTTCCTTTGCCCCTGATGGATTTTCACTGCTTATTGATCCAGCTGCCTTGCTACGGCCTGCAAGTCAGCTTGCAAGTAGTGGGTAGTTTGGATTTGGCTACAAGCATCTAGATACACTTATCTATTTTTACACCTAGTCACCACTTTCCAGGCAGGAAACTGGAGTGAGAGAGGCAACTAACAAAGGTGGACCACAGGTTTCAGCAAAGTAGGATGAAATGTAATGTTAAAATATGGAGTAAAATTACTCATGATGATATTATGGCTGTGCTGCATTCAAGTCAGTTTGCTTTATGTGAACAGAAAGTCCAAAACTCTGCTGAATCACCCCTACATTACTGCAGCGCTTCCTTGAGATGCTCTCAGACATCAGGTGTGTAATTTTTTATAAAAAATCCAATGTATTTTAAACTTATGTTCAGTATCACCTCCTACCATTGCAGGAAATTCTCAGAACTCAACATTCCCTATTGCTGGCATTCCACTGGTGAAGTTTTCTTAATTTGAAAACTTGAACTCAAAGTTCCTGCCAAGTAATTCTTAATATCAGAAAAAAAAGTCTCAGATGGACTTAGCATCTTCTGCTGTTTTGGATGAACAAATCAGTGTTAGAAATATGATTTTAAAAGCAGTATTTTATAAGTGATTATTGGCTTCTTTCTGTTAATTTTTGTGAGTGTCTGTCAACAGATTATATTTGCAGGGATTACTGGCACTGTCATGGCCTCATTAAAATGGCAACATTTAATCTTGTAGATCTCTTGTTTCAACAGTACTTTTAAGACGCTTAACTTTCCACTGTTGGCCAGCTATCCTCCCTTAAAAAACACTCAATCCTTCTATTAATATATACTTTAAAGTCTATGGTAATGCAGCTTCCTGTATCTCTGCTCCCTCCATGAAGTAGCAACTGCACTAAGACAAGTAGCAAATTGTCCCACTGCTAAAATTGTATCTATCCTGGTACCAATAATGACAAAACAGAAAAGCGAGCCCCATTTTCACTGGAATGTCAGTAATTATTCCTTTAGGTATAAGAAACACAACTTTAAAAATTTATCAGCATTTTTTTGTTTGAATTTAGTACAGCTTTAATTTTTAACTTTCTCATTAAGTATTGCTGAAGTGCAAGGGAAGCACTACAGAAATTATTTTAATACCCAAATCAATACCACAGTTTTGTAGCATAAGGATCAGTTCTCTCATCCTTATGAGTGGCATCTCAACTTCTCTGCACACAAAAGGCTTTACAGACCAGCCTCCGTGTGCATGGGGAATTCACATCTGACAACTCGTTTTACAAATTGCTCTTCTCATGCCTGGGCCAAATCCCGTGAAGTTTGTTATCTCCCATGGCATTTGGTGGGAGAGACAGGTGGTCAGAGGGCTGGAAACTCATCCCCGTGTAGGTTGACACCTATTAAACACAGGCCCACTGTTTTTAATCCCCAGGATCAGTTTCTGCCTGCTCTATACATATCGTCAGGATACAGCTGTTGCAGATCTGAAAGAGCAGACATGATCAACCTGATGCCAAGATAGGGATACCAGGGAATTTGTCTTTTTGTGGAGAAGAGGCTGCTGTGCAAAAAAATGTGAGACAGGTCAATATGGAGGAGACAGCTAATGCAGCCACTAGGAGGAAATTTTATCTGCTTGGATCCAAGTTCTGGATGTGCCTGTGAACAACCAGCCTCCACCACAGCAGATAAAGGGCAAAGGGTAGAGGAAGGGGTTTGGTGATATCAAAATTATTCAGAAGAGTTTTATTAATTGAAGCTCATGAATTAATACAGTTGAAGTTCAGAAGAAAGTGTAACCAAACCTTGTAACCACAAGACTGTGAGACTGGACTTGCAGTTCTTAATTTATAACAGGATTAATTCAAGCAGTATTTTTATCCTAATAACCTATTCTGATTCTAAATAACTGAGAAGGGAAGAATTAAAAGACTACATATTTTTTACTGCTCATAATGAAATGAAATGCATCTTCCTCTGCTGTTTTTCCTTTGGACCTGAATCTCTTGATTTGTGCAGCAGCTTCTAAGTGTGCCCTGCTGGTCGGGATGGAGAGCAGGCATTGCTCACTAAGAGTCCACTCAAACTGGGTGAATTCATGTTTCTTGTTCTCACACATCTTCACAAGCCTCCTATTCCCAGCCAAGTGGACTATCTATAAATATTCCCGAATTTAATATTATAAAAACAAACTGTCCTGTGGCACTTAAGCAACATGCAAGCCATGACTCACAGTTTAAGAGAAAAACCTTTAAGAGAATAAGCCAGATCCAGTTAATTTGCTAAGTGACCCAGTGGGTATGCCAAAAAGCTCTATTTTTAAAATCTGAAAATTAAAAATTTTATATTAAAAACTATTTTTAAAATCATTTTATAAATTATTTTTATCTAGTCAATTTTATGCTTCAGAAACAGGAAAAAAATTGTTGACATAGAAAATCCGTTCAGCTGTTTCAAATATCTTGGAGACATCCAAAACAATCTACTAAATTTTAACCAGATTTCCTTTAGATATGTACCCAAATCAGAAGTGAAATATGTGTTGGCTTATGGAATATTAAATATTGGTGTTGGAATATTCTCAGTTGCTAATTTTTGACTGCAGATTTCTAATTTCACATGCAGATATGCAATTGACACAATCCAATACACAAACACAGAAAAGAATGAATAATGTAAGACAGTTGTAGAACTATTAATAACTATTAATCAACTAGCTGTAAAACTATTAATACAGCGAAGGATTCTCAGAGAGAAAAAGCCACTAACAAACAACCTTTGCAGCTCTAGGGAGTTGAGCTGAGATGACCACCTCCTCCACGGCCCTGGTTAACCCCATTGTTTTCAGCAAGAACGGGATCACTTCCATAGCTCCAAAGGTGCTAATGGGAGCAGAGTTCATCCTGCCACAGGAGGTTGGCATCTGCTTCTCCTTCCCACCTCCGGCTGCGTGGTCCTGCTCTTCCGCTTCAGTTTCCCCTCTCCAGCTATGCCACAACAACTGCTTGCAGGAGCACAGGATTGCTGAAAATAACCCTCTAGCAGAGCTATTTTTGACCTGGATCCATCCCTTCAGGTTTTGTCAGGGTGGCATCACAAGCTATTGTGCTCATGGGTGCCTGCAGAAGTGCAGGATGATGATGGGTCGCTGAGAGCATGGCTGGGGGTGGAGGAGAGAGGGGACCTTTTAATCTGGCTTTCCATCTGAAGGTGGGGAATGGTGAAACTACATCCAGGGTTAACATTTGTATGCACAATATGCAGAGCAGGAAAAATACTGGTCTTTCTGTCACAGCCATGAGAGAAACATGACTTTCCAAAAGGCTTAAAAATCATCAGAATGTTTTTCCTTCCTTTTTCTGTGCCCATAGCTAAATATACATACAGAGATGTCTTGCAATGTTAAATAACTATTTCCTCACTTTTTATATCCTCTCAGTGTAATTAATTAACTGCCTCTTCTAAAGGACTCCATCAAATCTGAGTCCTGATATGTCAGAGACATTCTCGAGAGAAATCTCTGCTAATAAACTGGATGGCCGTGATTCACCGCAGAAGCACTTAATTCCAGTGATAGTAACACAGCACCTTCTAGACCACTTTTCTAAAGATGCTCTCACAGAGAGGAAATAGCAGTACCTTTCTGATAAAAGTAAAAATCTGTGCACAGTGATAAAAATATGAGATTTTGCAATCAGGAACGAAGAGGGACACTGCTCTGAAAAAAATGGGAGAATAGAGCTTTACTTGAGACTTGTCAGTGCTTTCCTGTCCACAGAGACCAAGAAGGTGTTCATGTACTTATTACTTGTAAACACTGAGTAAACACTAGAAGGAGGAAGAGAAATCTTTTTTCCAAAGAAGTTCTCTCTCCTTTATTTGTTACTTGATGAGTCCTATCCTTTGTTTTCAGTAGCAACTCTCTTCTCCAGGTTTCTGGGAACTAGCTGCTAGGAGGATTTTTTTTTTTTTTTTTTTTTTTTTTTTTTTTTTTTTTTTAATAAGGAAGATGTTTCCTAGCTCAGAAAGCAGCAAAGGAAAAACCCACTCCCTGGACTGTCTTTTCTCTCAGCACTTCCAGGAGTCCTTTAATGGTCATTTGGCTCCTAGATGCCTATTTGAAGGACTGGCTGCATAAACAAACTGTTTTTCAGTTGATTCAACTGGTGTTTCTGTACCTAAACAGGACATCAGTATTAGCTATTTTGGTCTTTAAATTTAGATTACTTTTGATATTTTCACAACTCTTGCACTCTGAGACTGATCTGGGATTGATATTGCAGCCAAAGAGGATTTGGGGTTTTATTTAATCCTGTTTCTTTGCCATGTAGCTAAAAGACTTCTGCTTTGTTATCCATATTATACTCCAGCTAAGTCAATAAATAGTCACCATGTCTGCCTACTACTTCTCGTAACTCCTGATTGGACAAAAGCCTCAAAGCATTTGAGAAGAGTACGAGAAATCAGTGCTTCAAATGGTAAGCAGAGAAGAAGAACAAGAAATAGATCCAGTCAGATCTCTTTTTCCTGTCTTTTCTCCTGTTCTGTATCCCACCTGTCATCTTTTCTCAACACCTCTTCCTTTTTCTGGGCTTTTCTCATTTAGTCTGACCTGCATTTTTCAGGAGTTTATTGCTTCTTTTTCTGAACTCCTGCTAACATCTTGTTGCCACAGCAATATCAGATATAAAAAATCACTTCTGCAACCAACTGCAGTTCCAGCAGAAGATTGTAGCAATATTGTGGCATGGCAGGAAACAGCAAATGGGGTCTCAGGCACAAGACCACTAAAGGCATAGACTTATAGAAGAGAGGACTGTCATTTCCTGAATCATAGAAAAGAACCATAGAATGGAATCATTAGGGCTGGAAAAGACCTCCAAGATCATTGAGTCCAACCTTTGGACCCAATACCACCACATCAATTAAACCACAGCACTAGCCAGTCATTTCATCACTTCCAGGGATGGTGACTCCGCCACTTCCCTGGACAGCGTGGTCCAATGTCTGACCACCCTTTCAATGAAGAAATTCTCTCTGTTGTCCAGCCTGAACCTCCCCTGGCATAGCTTGAGGAAATTTCCTCTGGTCCTGTGGACAGTTACCTGGGAGAAGAGACTGATCCCCACCTGGCTAGTCTCCCTTCAGGCAGTTGTAGAGAGGGTTAAGGTCATCCCTGAGCCTCCTTTTCTCCAGGATGAACAGCCCAGCTCCCTTAGCTGCTTCCTATATAACTTGTGCTCCAGACCATTCACCCTGCTCTGGGTATGCTCCAGCCCCTCAGTGTCTTTCTTGTAATGAAGGGCCCAGAACTGGACACAGGATTGGAGGTGTGACCTCCCCAGTGCTGAGAACAGCAGGGCAATCCCTGCCCTGCTCCTGCTGGCCACACCATTGCTGATGCTGGCCAGGATGACACTGGCCTTCCTGGCAGCTAGGCACATGCTGGATCATGCCAGGCTGCTCTTGACCAGCACTCCCAGGTCCTTCTCCACCAGGCAGTTTTCCAGCCACTCTGTCCCCAGCCTGTAGAGCTGCCTGGGATTGCTGTGACCCAAGGGCAGGATTCAGCACTTGCCCTTGTTCAGCCTCATACTATTCATGCTGTACATCCCTGCCAGGTATCAGTCACATGAGAGAGGGGTGCCCACATTAAAAAGAGGGTAGGCTCTATTTGTTTCCTTCCCTTTTCAATGAAGCACATCTGAATGAAATGACTCCTTCACCTTTTGTTGCAGTACCTGCAGAGACAGGCAAAGGAAATCAACAACTAAATTAGCAGAAGAACTTGCAGTCCAAAATAAGCAGGTAAGGAATATCTCCCAGAGAGTAATATCCAACATTCCCTTTACAGTTTCTACTTGTCAACAGCATGCATGTGCATCCCATTGAACATGGCTTGACATCATTAGATCATCTTGTATTTGAAGTATGTGACAAAATTTATACCATGAAATACACTCTAGACATTGTATTTTCGTCAAAATTTTATTCAAAAACCTGAAGAAATGTGTCTTACTACTGTGTTTCCCAATGAGAAAATTAACAGTTTAGTAATTAATTCAGTACAACATATTGTCCCTATGAAATTACATAGTGTGGATTTTGAATTTTTACTGACAGTTGAATCACAAAGTCAAAAATTAAAAACTTAAATGTCATTGAACTTGTAGAGATTTTCAAATAAATTATTAGATTTGAATTATGAAAGTGCATAAAATCTAATAATTGCTCACCATTAAAAGAAAACATTATCTCCAAAAACAAAGGACAGAATGGGGAAACTCAGGAAGGGAGGGACAGCTGCAGCACAATATATTTTTTGTAGCTTGGGTTATGAAGCGAGGTGGTTTGTTTGAGGGTTTTTTGCATTTGATCTTTTTTCTCCTGGAAGAAAAGAAAAAACCCAAAACAGTTAGATGTGGCTTTGCATATGCCAGATGTGACAATGAGTTCAAATCCTTTTCTGGGGAAAGAATTGCTTCATGGAGTGTTTGATTTTGAAAGAGCAAGGGTTCATTGTCTCTAAATTTTGCTGGATACCGATAAATGCTGGCATTAGTGTGACATTTCCCTTTGAAAGTTAGAGTACAGAATTAATTCTAATAAACAATGCAAATCTACAACCCTCACTAAAGCAGAACAGTGCTCACTGTCAGACTTCAGAATGACTCATGAACACGACTGTGGGCTGCAGCCCGTGGGTCTTTTACCAACCACACTTTCATCTGCTACCTACTGATGGAATTGGTTTTTTCTTATATTTGGATTATCTTTCAAGCACCTAATGAATTATTAAAATCTTCTGATGAAGTACAGCATTCATAGTGGTAACTGGCACATAATCAGTTCAGCTTAATCTTTCTGTGTAGCATTTGCTAAATGATTGAACATTTCTTTAGACACATATTACAAAGTAATATCATAAATTTAGACATTTATTTCTTTCTTTCTATCAACTGCTTCACTTACAAAAACTTCTTTAAAAATTAATACAACATGGCATAATAGGTTATCTTTTACCTCTCTCATGTTGGAGATAGTTGTAAAACACCATTTTCTCTTCTGCCCTATGGTAAATTACAATCCACAAATAAAACTGTCCAAATATATTTGTAATGATTCTCTTTCAGGCACATGAAAGAAATGTTTCATGTGTGATCTATTTGTTGGTGGTCTTCTTCAAACTGCTTTTCCCAGATTTTTCATACACACGCATTTCATAAATGCATTTATATTGGCCTGAAGTCCTGCACATGTATCAGCCAACTTGTATTTGGTCTACATTGGCCTCATCCCAGGTCTTGTGGGCCTTAGTGAGGCACACAAATGTTTATAAAACTGAAGAATGGACCTCCTACCAGTGTTCTTTTAAGAAATTGTCCATATTTGGATCAGAAACATTTAAAGAGTGTATTTAAGCATTCCTTTAGCATAATTTCGTGGAAAACATTCTTAATTTTAATGTAACCAATTAATGTTAATTAAATGGCTGCAGTATAAGCAAATGAAAAAAATAAGGGAGTTTAATCTTCCCCTGTAAAAGTTCAAAATATGTATACTACCAAAAAATAAAAACAATCTTTCCCAGCAAGGAGTACTTGCAATAAATCAACTTCTGAGGGTTGCAGCAGCCCTTTTTGTGACACTGTGTGACATAAACAAAAGATCTGAACACGAAGTACCATTCTTGGGAAGGAATTTGACAAAGCTGTAATGTGGTCACCTCATTAGAGAGAGATCAAATGCTGCTAATAAAAGCAGATCCCTTGGAGAGACATATCCATGGGGGAAAAACAATAAGTGAGACTGTCACATCTGCCGCTGGCAAGAAAGTACCAAAAAGTACTTGGCTTTCTGGACACTTGAGTCCCACAAGGGTTAACTATGGATTAACCTATTTGTACTGACCATTAATTATCAGGTGATGTAATATTTGATATGAAAATATTTCTTACAGTACTTGTTTCACACACACTAGCAAATGCATAAAACTGAAAAAAACAAACCCCGAAGAACTATATTTTTATGAATAGTGAATTATTCGGAAAAAGAACCACAGACAGATATTTTAGAAAATAAGTTTAAATCTGGTGAAAAAATCTTATGTTTTTATCTTTAACTAACAGTAATATTAGAATATGCTAATATAGCAAAAACAGATGTCTAATTTCTGAAAAGCAGGGGGTTTCAATGTTTTAAAAATAAAACTGCTTACATTTTCAATCAAAATTCCAGTATTTTTAATTGAAATCCTAATGTAAAATAAAACACCAATAGTCAGTTTGCAATCAAATTAAAATAAAATGCTTTCAATTTTGATTTGGATATAAATTTAAAAATCTATTCTCTTCTAACAGCAATAATCAAATTGTGTCACAATTGTTACTACAAAAAGAAAGTACTTAAATCACAGTAGCAGAAGTCATGGTATATACAAATGAATGTGCAATTCAGAGATAGTGAAGAGTGAAAGATGATACTTGAGGTAACAGATTAGGAACTCCAAATCCTTTGCCACACTCCCATTTTCAGAATTAACCAATCCGCCTGCCAAGCTGGACGATACAAGAACATACTTCCTCTCTTTTGATATCATGATCTGAGTAAGATTTTAAGAGCCAATACAGACAGCAGTGTTAAAAGAAAGGAAATAAATATCAGTAAAACCAGAAGGAATTAAAACAAAACTCTGAGAACAAAGCGTACGAGTTTATGGCCTTTGAATCCTGTACACGATGTGAGTCTCAGAGACATCAAAGTAAACATTGTCATCCTGAACTGGTCCAGCAATTCTACCATAACCCATCCTACTCTTAATATTTTTCCAAGCACTTCTGAACTTAAGGGCTCAGAGAGATCCTAGTCCTACAAAGCTACCCTAGCTATATGTGAATAAAATATCTTGAATTTCTATTTCAAAAGGTTACAGCAACACCCAATTTTTAAAATTCTCTCCATGGGAAGAAAAGGAATGGCCATTCATTTCTGTACTGCTTCTTTATTTCAAAATATTTTATATCTCTTTCAAACTGGCAATAGCTAACAGGGAAAAAAAAGTCTTGCACCAAAGTGAAAATCTGTATTCATCATTCAGCATGACTTTTTAAAATAAAAGAAGCATTGTTTTTTTCTATCTTTTAATCTCTGCTGTTTTGGAGGGGAAAATATTTCCTTTCTTTGATTTCATGTTCTGAATAGGTTTTTAAGACCCATTTAACAAGACAAAATACAGTGTTAAAAGACAGAAATAAAAATCAACAGAACTTAAAGGAATTAATCCAGAAATCTCTGGTATCTCAGAACTACCATTCACTTGAAGAAGTTTTAAAGAAATTAGTTATTCATTCCAACACTGTGCTGAATACTCTTTGTACAATATATCATCTCTCTGAATTGACTGGAACTGGCAGAGCTAAAGGCCAATTTACTGTTTGCTTTCCTCTCTCAAACTTGTGTTCTTTCAAAAGGAACGAGGCTTGTCTCTTCCCATACCACTGCATACACTGAAATGGCTCAAAGAACAGCCTCACAAAAGACCAAACATACACGCTTATAGAGCTTAAAATATAAAAAGCCTCCAGTACATCCTTAGAGGACCTTAAAACCATCTACCCTTAATATTAGGCATTCCTCTGAAAGGCAGGGTTTCACCACCAAAGGTATTTCATCCCCACAGTCAGTCTGTGCATATGACACTCAGCCATCCACACCAGGACCACTGCCCTTCAAGGAAACCATCACTCTGCACATCCCTGTCTTGGTGGCACTTTGGCTCTCTTATCCATGGCTGCCCTCCAGTTATATGCCCAAGCAGAGATGAGTGATGAATCTGGCTAAGGATGGGTTTCAGAATAATTCTAGTTTTAAACCATTTTTGTTGCAAAGGAAATGCACAGGGGAAAGTCTTCTTTTTGCCTAATTCAAGAAGAGTTAAACAATCTTACCAAGAACTCCTTCACCCTTACACAAAACCAGCCACCAGAAAAACTCAGGCATCCTTAGTCACTATTCTCTGATGCCACAAACTCTCCACAGCTCTTTACTTTTGTAGGAAGAAAAAAGGTTGACACTTGTCATTGCCTCCGGAAAAAGAAAAATGCAAGCAATTTGCTCTCAGCTCTGTAACTTGCCCACCCCTTCCATACCTTGGATGAAGTCATTGGAGAAGTTGTGTTTCTAGCAGTACATAACCTGGAGTTAGAGGTAAATTAGTGTTGTGGTAAATAATTCCCATTTTAAGAATATATATTCAAATAACTGCTGAAAGGAGGAGAAAAGAACAATGAAGGACTAATAGAGAGAAAAATACTTACAGCTCCATCTGTTGCTGGAGATGGGTAGTAACTCAGCTGCAAAAAAGTCAAAACCCAAGTCTACCACTTGGTAGACTGATATGAGTTCTAGCTAAAGGAGCTGAAATCTGCAGAATAAATCAAGCTCCAAGTGTAAAAAAATAACGATTTAACAACAAGTCTTAAAGTTTTTTTTTAATCATCAAAATAGAGTCTACAAAAATATTTTAAAACCCACATAAATGCTTACAATACATGCCAAAGTGAAATCTGAACTGAAATTTCATCCCTATAAGTGATAGATGATAGTGCCCTTGATTTTAAAAAAGAGGCATTTCATCTCTAGGGACTACAAACTACCCTAGATCAACAATTATTCTCCTACAGGCCTATATTCCATTGAACATGACAGAAACACAACTATTTCTGAAATCTCGGTGATAAAAGAATCTCAGTATTAACTAAAGATATAATGGTACCTAAATAGATGCCATAAATCTGCCTACTTTGCTGTCATTAGAATTCCGCAAAAAATATTTTAAACAAAAGATTATAATAATACAGAAATACAGGTATCATGATGTCTGCTCTTTCCAGAAACTGAAAAGTGGCCCTTTTCAACCATCCGTGTAGATGATTAAATCATGCCCAGCAAAAACATGGTTTTTCTCATTCAATTAGTGAAATACAGTTAGGTTTCATTTCCATTAGTTTATTGCATTCCAAAGCCCAGTGAAATAAAAGATCTACAAATGGGTTTGCATGTTTCTGATTTTGGGCAATCCACCAGTGACATATTTCTGTTTGCCAAAATGGCCAAGTACTGGCTAGTTTTGGCCATATGTACTTCTCTGGACTAGCAACAAAAGCACATTACAGAGGATCTTTGCATGTCATGCACATTTACAAATATTTCTCAGTTATCTCTTTTTCCTGGATGTTTCACAACAATCAAGAGAAAAGGTACCAATTCAAATTTCAACCCACAGATATTCTAGTTGTAAGGGGTTAAAGTGGATAAACTGAATTCACTGTATCTCCACTTTATAAAGTTAGTCAGAAAATGCCTTTTCAATTTATGAAGACCTGTAAATATTGTGTGCAAATGTAAGTGTGCGTGAAGGAAAGACGAAGAACTTGTGTTTTTAAGAATGGCTACAGTGTGTGTGTGTGTGTGGTGCCCTGGATTACCCTCAAAATGTGCAGATGACCGTTGCTGAAGGAAGTGGAAGGAACAGCATGTTCACCATCTACAGAGCCAGGAATAACAGAAGCCACACATTCAACAACAGCCATATGACCAAAGGCAGGCTCTGACTGGGCACTTCCATTCAGCATTAACATAATGTTTATATCAAACAGAAAAACGTGCCCCGCTTATAGAAGGACACGTATTTCTCCAAGAAATATGTGCCCATGAGACAGGAAGCAGTACCTGCAGCCTCTTGACTACAGAAACAGGACTTGAAATTCTGTTTCCAGAAAGCCCACAGCTTTCTCTGTGTTTCACCACAGAGATCAGCATCCCCAGTTCTCAGAGTACAAAAGAGATTTTCTGACTGACAGTTTACTCCTGCTCTTGGCATCGCCGCACCAAGTGAAACGGAAGAGTGAATGGGCAGCAAATGGAAGCAGGGCCTCATCCTTGTCTTCATGAATTGTTTAAGAGTCCCCAATGTTTAAACACAAAAAAATTTCAAAATGTTAATAAAAATGCACCTCCCGGCTAACAAAGATTTTCATCACATCCCAAGCTAAGCATCCAAGGATTAATCCAGAGCCATTAACTAATTCTGAAATAATATTACACTTTTACATGTTTTTAAAACTCACGTGTGAAGTATATTTAATCTGTTTGCCCTTACCTATGTTTTTTTGTCCCCAGGCCTGTTTTTTATCCTCATGTCAGTGAAACATATGAGATAATTATTTGAATTAATACAGTAATAGAACTACAGTAACTAAAATAGTTAAAATTCTATCTTGAAAAAGACAACCTCTTCAGACATCATTGTAAGGACCAACCCTCAGGTTACTCTGGAGAGCACACAACTGGACAGGACAGAGGTGAGATCAGAAAAGCCAGGCTGTGCAATGCCAGGCAAGGTGCCTGCTGTCCCTGTAGCCCCTGCTGAGGTGTCCCCAAGAGCCCTGGCCATCTGCCGTGGTCTGGATCCTGTCTGTGTGTGTGAGCACCCTCTGCCTCCAGAGAAAGGAGGCAGTATTGATTCCAGGCTGGAGGATCCCCAGTGCTGGGGGACAAAGGGTTGTCAAAGAGCATTCAGCAGTGAGACAGGAACAGTGACAGAGCTCCAATGCTCCAGCCTGTGCCTTGGTGCTGTTTAATACTACATATCTGCATGCATGTATTTATATTTACATAAACTAGCGCTTCCCCTTCCACCCAGCACAGAGGCTATGAAAAAACCCCACATTACAATCTTTGCTTTAGGTGCTGTTTCCCCAATCATTTGCTTCCTTCTTCTGGTTTGAATGTTTTTATTTATTTGATGTGTTTTTCCTAAATGTTTTGCCTAAGATTCTGTTTTACTAGCAAGACAGTAATCTGGGAACAAAACAAAAACTAATATTTCATAAAGGAGCCTAACTAAGGCGATGGTGTGAATTAACAAATTGAGCCCTGTGATACCAGGAAAAGGCCTATGTCCACAGGCAATGTAACATGTGGATGTACCTCTCTAAAGACCCCCCAAATCACCTGTCTCTAAGGCATCAAACAGCCTTGCTACAGATGGCTGCCCAGCACCAGGCACGTGTGTGTGCTCCATCAGCCTGGCATCACCTTGCTTGTCTCATACCAGCATTCCTGGCAACCCCTTAACACCGTTCCCAAGACAGCATGGTTTCAAACCAAAAAATTCAAGCACAGCTCAGAACCTCTTGAACATAAAATTGAAGGTGACATGCACAAGTCAGTGCCAAACAGTTTAGAGGATGATCTAAGTAGCCTTCGTGAAGAAGGTGTAAAGGAAAACTTTGTAGGTCTGAAAGGAATGCAGGGACAAGCCAGAAACACAAACCTCCAGAAAACGAAGGAAATCAGAGGAAAGAAAAATGTAGAAAGGAGGTAACGGAGAAGTGCAATGAGGATGGGTGCGTGTATTTTCCCAGCGAGTGTACAAAAGGGAAAGGAAGGCACAGGAAGGGTCCTTCCTACCCAAGTGGAATATAGGGCTTAAAATTTAATTAATGCTTTCTTCTGTCCTTTTTGATCTTTGTACAAAGCCTTTCTTCACACAAAGGACAGAGAGGTTTCTGTGGGGCTGTGTGGCAGGGCATCCAGTCTCCCTCGGTTCAGGCATTTCCCGTATTTCCCGGCATTAATGGGATGCCTCTCCCTGCTCTTCCTGCCTGTCCCTCGACCTCCGGAGGAAGGCATTACCGGGACATTTCACTGCGGCAAACACCCCAGCCCGTGTGACAAAATATTCTGCGGAACAATTGGCTCTCGCCACCAGAGATGTTGAAACATTAGCCCAGGACTAGCCAACACCATCTCCCCCGCCCCGGTCGGGCTTCAGCTCCCCTTTATGCCGCCTCCGGAGGCCCGGCTGGAGCGAGGCTGACGGCGGGAGCGGCGGGGCGGGCACCGGGATGGGAGCGCGGGCTGCCCCGGTGGCTTGCGGGGAGGCGGGACACGGCGCTGTCAGCGCTGCCCGCCCCGCGGCTGCCATCCCCCCTGCGTGCCCTTCGGCTGCACAGAGCTCTTCTTTAAAAATAAAAATTGAGCGAACGTCTCTTGTCTCTTAAGTACCTCAGCTCTAAGGAAATGGGACCGAGGGTTGCCAAAAATTGAGCCGAGTAGACCGCACCTGCGGGAGACCCCGCACGGGAGGAGAGCTCAGGGACACACACACCTTTTGGCGGCCTTTGTCACGGAGGCGAAGTGTGACCCACCTGCCCGAGGGCACCTCTAGCTGTGGAGGGAGCAGGAATTTCTTCACAAGACCCCGGGATCCTGACAAGCTGAGAGAAACACCAGCAGAAGTTCCTGACATCTTCATCATCCGCCTTGCATAATTTTGCATCTGAGATGTTCCCATAGGAGAAGACCCTGCCATGAGGAAAACATCGCCAACTTTATCCTGTGTGGGAAGCACAAAAATGTGTTCCTGGGACGATCAAAGCTGTGGGGGAAAGGGGTATCGTGTTCTCACCAGTTCTGTGCTTTACTTGAATTAAACTCCGTAAAGAAACCAATTACAAATTACTTACCCGGTCATGCTTCCTATTTTGCTTTTACGGGCCGCATCTCTGAACGGATCGCAGAGTTCTCAAATGTATTTATTTACTTTCATTTTCAATCATACCAAGAGATATTTCACAAAGGCCATTTTTATGAGACCCTGGGG
>VZSR01000520.1:23249101-23409915 GCA_013398615.1 Brachypodius melanocephalos
AAAAAAAAAAAAAAAAAAAAAAAAAAAAAAAAAAAAGCGCCCTAAAGCTAGTTGCCCTGAGCAGCTGCCTCCTAAAGCCGATAGCTCTCTGGGCTGGCTGCAACGCCCGCCCCCATTTTATTTTCTGCCCCGGCAAATCCTAATTCCTATGAAATCTGAAAGCTTATTTATATGTAAAAGGTAATTTCTGGAACAGCTGTCCCAGCAGAAGTCAAACAGTGTATGCTGACGGCCGGCACAAAAAGAGACTTTAAGACATTCGTTAAAATACACGCACTTCTGCCCTCTGCTCACGATTCCAAGTGACCTGTCCAGCGCACATCAGCGCCAGCCGGTCCTTCACAGCACACGTGTGTGTGCATTCAGCTGCGGAAACGGATTAGGCTGTAAAGTGCGGGGGTTGGTTTGATTAGTTTGGTTTGGTTTTCCGTTCGTTGGTCGGTTTTCAGGGGGGGTGGTTGTTTGGCTTTTTTTTCCCCCTTTAATTTAATTTAAGCAAAGGTTTACATAAATGAAAGGCAGGCACTTGCAGTATTTGCGCCAACGTTTAAACCAAAGGGAAACGATACCCGAAAGGCCGGTTCGGGTATTTCCATCTCTTCGAATGGTTCAATTAGCCTAACATCCCCCGCTCCTCCCCGTTGCCGCGCCCTGAGGGACCAGGTGAGGCCCCCGCAGGGCGGCGGCTGCAGCCGGCGGGCCCGGGGCGGGCGGGGCGAGGCCGGCAGCCCCTCGCAGCCCCTCACACTCTTCATGACAGCTTCGTCCCTTCCTCAACTTCGAGCAAGGGGCAGAGGCTGCGGCGAAGCAGCCAACACCTCCCTCGCATTTCCCAAGACATCTGGAGTAAAGACACCTGACATGAGGTGTTGGAGAACCGTCGTGGAAGGGATATCGAGGGGTGCGCGGGCAGGGGCGGGAAGGCAAACCGCAAAGGCGCTTCGCCGGGCACGGGAACGTCCTCACACGGCCACTGCCCGTCCGGAGCGGGCGAGCTACCGAGCAGGGAGACGAATTGCCGCACCCGCCTGCTCAGGGAAGCGCCGGGCCGCCGCTCCCTGCGGAAGAAGCCGGCGGGGGGCGCGGCGGGGGAGGGCGGGCAGCACCTGCCGGGCCCAGCGGCGGAGCTGCCCAGCCCCGTGCCCTCCGTCCCTCCCGCCCGCCCCAGTGCTCATGCGCCCGCCGGAGGTTTAAAGCGGGAGCGGCGGCTGCTGTGGGGCTGTGCGGCTCGGCGGAGGAGCGGGCAGCGTGCACGGCACGGTGCGGTGACCCGGCCGGAACGCCGCTCTCCTGGGCTCGGCTCTGGGCTGCCCCTTCGCCGCCATGTGGCTCTCGGCCCTGCTCCTCGGTGGGTACCGCGGGCAGCGGCGGGGCCGGCGCGGTGGGCGCGGAGCAGCGCCCCGACCCACACTCCCTGTCTGTTCGCAGGCGCCTTCCTGCTCTCCGGCCAGGTGCGCGGCGGCGACGGCTCGGGTGAGTTGGCCGGTGTCCCCTCTCCACATCCCGTGGGGGTTTCCCCCTGGGAGCGTCTCTGCCCGGACTGACCCGCCCCACAGGGAAGTGGCTGTGCCCGTGGGGCCATCGCCGCCGGGAGGGGTGCGCGGAGCCGGCCGGGGGGAAACTGCAGAGGGACACGGAGCGTGTCTGGGAACGCTCGCAGACCGGGCTGAAAACGCCCTGGCACGGGCTGAAGCAGCGCCGTGGTGACAAGTGTCCCCATCGAGGGGGGTGGCGGTAGCAAGAGTGAGTGGGAGTGTGTTTGTGTGTGTTATAAAGGCATTCGTACAGTGCTTGGCAAATTTGAGGATCTCTGGCGTATTTAAACCATGGAATTGATTAAAAACGTTTTAAACTTGCCCTGACATTATTTCAACTGGGAAAGGAAAAGAACATGTTTAGGACGCCTAGCAGGGTATGGCAGGGACTGCCTGTTGTGCCATCCTGTGTTGGACTGCATCCTTGCTGCTGGAGAGCAGACTCTCCTAGAACCGGAATAAATCCACGGGAACCAGGAGCCACGGGAAGCGGTTGGAGAAATATGTGACAGAAGGACCCAAGAAGTTTGTCTGCCCCTTTCAGTGGAACCTTTCACCAAAGGAGGAGGATAGGAGCCTCCAAAAGAGCATGTTTCCAGATGCAGGCCTGGCCTGCCGAAGGTGAGTGACCCTAAGCTTTTCTGAATGGTTGTTAACGACTTCACAGTTATTAGGAATCAGGATTTGCTGCTCATTTTGTGTTGAATCAAAGATTTGGAAAATTCTTTTGTGCTAAACTGATAAAAGCTATCTGTGACAGGAGTGCTACGACCAAAAAAGGAAAAAACGCACAGCACTGGAAAGCTCTCTCCAACCCCAGTTCCTTTCCCTTTTTTATTTTATAGGTGTGTTACAGATGAAGTGCTGACAGTCTGGGAGTAAACAAATGAAAATTTTCTGGGATGCTTCCTTCAGGGCTGGAGCAGCCACCATAACCTGAAGGTATCTGAACCAGCTAAAATAACATTAATGTGAACAGCTCCTGTAAGATATTGCCTCCTACCATTATTCTGAGCCTAAATTTAGCAGCATTTGGTTATTGAACTAGAAACTTGCATTTATAAAAGTGCCTAAATTCTGTTGTTCAAAGTAATGAAAGATCATTTATTTCCTGGAGAATCTACTATATAGATTCATAATGTTTGGGAAGATCTTAGAGGATCTTTATACTTGCAGTGGAATGGATACAAATGCTGCCAAATTCAGCAGTTCTGGTTGCCACACACGAGGCTGTGTGGGTGGGTGAACGCTGCTGTGTGATGGGAAGTGGCCTTATGTTGATGCGAAAAGGGCAGCTCTCAGATTGAAATGAATGATATAGCCCTGACCAGATTTCTCTAAATCATGTTGCCCTTGTCCAGATCAAGATATTTACTAAAGATTTACATGAATTAGTACGCAATCTTTGAACTTGTTTTCCAAAATATGAACATGTGCAGGTTTACTGGTATGTTTTTGGGGTTTTTTTCCAACTGTTGATAGTCCTTGCATGAGATAGAAAAAGCAGGCTTGTTTGAAGCCTCAAAATAGAAAAGGACCTAAAAATCTATTTCGAAAGAAGTACTAAATACTAAAATAATAGGAAACATAATAGGGATGTACTTCTCTGTATTACAACTCATAAAGCTATCTTTTGTGTAGGAACCCCTATTTCTAATCTTGTAATAACATACATACAATTTCTTTTTTCCTTTGCATAAACAAACTGTTTTCCTGAAGCAACGCATGGAAGCTTCAAGATTAGAAAAGATCAGATTTTGCCTATGGGTTTTAATTCCCTAGAATAACTTAAAGCAGTGGGTCCTGCTAAAATTAATTTGGAACTTTTATGGATTGACATAAGAGGCAGGTATTCATGGCAGAGTCAGAGTACATGGGAAGAGGCACCAAAAAGATGGAAATTGGTTGAATGATTGAAAACATGGTTGTTTTAAGAGAAAAGTGAGTCTGCTTTTTTTTTCTTTTTTTTAGGTCAACAATGATGGAACACATTCATCCCTACCTTTATAATATGGCCTAAATCAGAAAGAATTACAGTTTCTTTTCTTTGTACCTCACTTTCGTAGGGTACTCTGATGTAGTGTGTTTCTGTGAAGTTTGAAGAGTGTGTGTCTTGACAGGATGGGATGACAGTTGTTTTATTGTGGTTCTAAAAGCCTAATTGAATGTAACAGAGCAGAGGTCTCATGTGTTCACCAGAGTTCAGAATGGGTAGGAGTCTAGAACTGAATCCTTTCTTGTAAATTGTAAGCTTATACTTATTTCTTCCAAAAATACTTGGATTTAGAGTATTACGTCAAATAAGTATCAAAACAAATTCCTCCACTGCTACGCTCTTGCATTCTTCAATGACAGTGATGAAAACATACGAGTTTTATCTTAGTTACTTTATATATAGATACAGCTCTTTGACAGTTTTTTGCCATGTTGAAGTGTCTTGGATAGACTAACAAAAACAAGCACTCCTTCAATTTCAATAGTAATATCATGTATGAAATTTGTAAGAATGAGGAGTTTGTAAGCTGTCAAAGAACAATTTTATATATTCTAGTATTCTGACATCATTAATATATTTTCATATTTGCAATGAAATCATTGAAGTTTTATGTGTTGGATGGCTGATGTTATGACTTAGAGAAAACTGTATCTACCTACAAAGAAAACAAAAACAAAATTGTTGCTTTTGATTAACAGCATCATTTACCTCAAAGTGTGGGTTTTTACCTCAGTGCTGATCCAGCTGAGGTATAAACTGCTAAATCCCCTAGCTACAGCATGTCAGCTCTTCAGTTCACACAGCAGAAATGTGCACTCTTCCCTTGGAACCCTGCCTCTCCTGTAGACAAAGATCATGACAGTCATTAGGCTGCCAGTACAGAAAAATCCTGTGGCCGGGCTACAATGGATTTCTGTGTTTTGATTGCCAGGGAAAACACAGAAAGATTATTTTTTTCCCCTCATCTTCTGTGCTATGCAAAAGCCTGCCACATGATGGTAATTAGTAAGTACCTGGTGATGAGGGAAATACAGATCTCCAAGCCCAACAGGGTTTGTTAACTAGACACATCTAATTACTGTCTTTGTATGCACAGCCAGCCAAGGAATTCAGTCAAGTACATTACATTAGAAACGACAGGAGTTAAAACTTCCCGTGGTGTCTTGCACTTTTGGAGGCTGGAAAAATGTTGCAGAGTGAGAGGCACAAGCAGTGCTGTGAGAGCAGAGATTACCAGTGGTGCTTATTTCCAGCCCTCCAGCTGTTGTTTGATTTTGATGGTCTTGCTAGGTGTCATTTGGTGGATACTACTTGTTCAGTGCCCAGTAATTAGCAGACACATTTGTAGAACTTCCATGAAAGAATTAGGGGACTCAAACAGCAAAGCTAATTGTCTTCTTCTAGCATACCAATAATACAGCACTTTTGACAATGAAAATATGGAGCTTCTAGGTATAAGCACCGATTCTGCTTGATTTTTCCTTCTTTTGTTTTTAAGGCAATTAAATAAGACTAAGCATGATTAGGATGTGAGTAATTAAGACTAGGTCCTAAAAGAGGCTTTTTTATTTCTTAGAATACTTGAGAATCTGATTAAATCACTTTAGTTCTTGCTAGGTAGACAACTTCTATTATCTTGAGAACTGAAAAATAAAGAAGTGCTTTCTGCTTTCTTTTCTTCTTACTCTGGACTACACAGAGAGATTCAGCATATACAAGTCCCATATTCGTGCTAACAAATAGCAGCAAAGATTTTTCAGGAAAATGTGATTAGATAGTGTAACATTGTTTCAGCATAGCATTAATGACTATTGTATATAATTAAGAGTAAAGCTACATGCATAACTGATGAATGTGTGTTCAATTTATGCAGTCAGAATGAACAGACATGCTTCTCTCTGCATTTTTGGCTGCAACTGTTCTCCTTTTCAGCTCTAAAGTCAGTGAGATTAGCTGGAGGTGTCATCTTTTCCATCCCCTGATGAAGAACAGCATATGCTCCAAATTCTCTCATTTATAAGCAGCACATGTCGGGGTCAGGAAACACCCCAGGGTAAGAATGGAAGTAGTGGGCAGAGAAGCAGGTGAGAGACAAATCACTGATCCCTGAAACATACAGTCCTTGCATACAATGCATGCACTGGTACTGTGGCCAGCCTCTGCCAGCTTTCATCTTAACTCTGTGCAAAGGTAGTGTTCCAGGTGCATTTAGAAAAGGTTCTTGTACATTCTAGGTGCTAGGGCAAAATGTGCCTTAGGAAGTTCCGAATAAACAGCCAGGCATGGGTTGGACTTCTGCTGCTGAATTGATAATGATCTAGGCCAAATCTCTAATTTGCTGTGCAACAGACCAGGGAATTGTGCTATCTTGTGTAGAAGGATGGTAGTTACCACGCAAGATAAAGACCTCTATGTTTTCAAAAGAAAAAGCATCAGTTTGCCAAGTGAAATTGTGTACTGATGTTAATCTGTGTCTGCATACCTTCATTGCACACAGGCAAGAACAGTGAAAGCTTAATGATGATAACCTGGAGAGCAACTTCTGAAGAAAGGCAGAGTTCTACATAAAAAATGCATGTGCCTCAGCTGAATAAATAACTTTCGTATGACTGTATGGATCTGACTTTCCTCTGCAGAATGATAATGATGTAAACTTCACTGTTATGAATTGATACCAGTGTTCTAGATGTTACTGTATTACTGGAGCAAGGAGATGGGTGTTTGTTTGTTTGTTTTCAACACTGGCCTCAGTAGGATTTGTTGCAAGAGGCTAAGGGAAATGCTGCTGTCAGCTTGCTTCATGAATGCCACTGCAGAGAAGATTCAGAATTTCTCATGTGACTCTTAGATGTCTTATGGCTGGAGATTTCTGTGGGGATGTAAGAGTGATTTAATTTCTTTCTTGGAAGGTGCCACATGCATCTGTGGTCCATCAGCCCTCAAAGGTCTTCCCCTTGCCCTTCTGTCTCTGCAGTAAATTTACAGATGTGAATTGCTTTTCCTTGTGTAATGTTGCTTGGATATTATTTTAATGTTGTTTGTTCATGGGAGTTTTTTTCCATTACTTTTTGTAACAGTAATTTTGAAGTGTGTGCTTCCTTGTCATAACTGTACATTTGTAAGCTCCAAAGACATCTTTGTAGGCATTGTACCTAATTTCAAATTCAGATATTTCTTTAAACTTGGAAACTGTAGAGACATTAAAAAAAAGAAACCCCAACAACAAACCCTTAAGATTTTCAGGTCAAAAGTTCTTCTTTTCTCTTTAGCTTCTACTGCTATCACATGCTTTACAAGAGGACTTGACCTTAGAAAGGGGACAGAAGATGTCCTTTGCCCAGCAAACTGTCCTCTGTGGCAATTTTATGTCTTTGGGGATGGAGTTTATGCTTCTCTTTCGAGTGTCTGTGGAGCTGCCATACACAGGTAAGTCAGATCATTGCTAATGCAGATGCTAAGCGGGTTTATGTAGTCTTTGCCATGCTTACAAACCTTAGCTGTATGATGCCATCATAGCAAAAATCTCTCTGGACCTTGGGTGCTATTAACTCAACAGGAATGTCTTTGGGAGAAGAGAAAACAAAGAAAAAAAAGAATGTCTGTGCAGCTTGCAAGTTACCTGAGTTGTGTTTGAGTATTCCTGAAAACCACTTTGTTAACTTTCTCTGAAATGGCCCAGCGTTGTCCACAGATGGACTTTCACTGTAAAATCACTTGTATCACTAGTACATATGGAAGGATACAGAATTATAGTAACTAATTGAAGAATAAAAGTTCACTTTCTGACTTTCTTAAAAGCTTACATCAAACAAACTATTTAAAAGAAATGGAGGAAAAGTGGTTCAACTTTTTTTTAGCATCAAGCAACGGAAGAAAAGTCTTTCAGAATATATTGATGTGATGCTGCAGCTATCAGAGTATTTTTGTGTTAAAATACCCACAACTATAAATTTAAAATTTTGCAGAAATATAAATGGCTAGAAGTTAATTGAGGAAAATAAAACTTTCTTGAGCTAATATTCATTGCTTGACACTTTAAATGCCATAAGAAACTATGCCAAGCATTTTAAATAATATTTAGGGGGCTGTCATTACTATCTAGAATTTTATTTAAAGTCTCAATTAAAATGTTATAACTTTTAACAAGACTTCCAAAATTTGGGCTACTTGTACAGTATTTAAACTTCTAAGTAAACTAAAATGAACTTTTAAAAAAAAAAAAAACTTAAGGAGGGATTTTGAGAAGAAACTCTTGAATTTCTCAAATGCTGTAAAAGAATCTAAGGGCTAAGGTACTATAGGAGGAGTTAGAAGGAGCTTGAAAGGTATTGTTTCTATTTGCCTTTAAAGATGAAGAGTTCATCTCATATTTACATGTTTCCATGAGTATTTGATTGTTAGACAGGCTTTCTTCTGATGCTTCTGTATAAAGAATTAAAGTCTCCATTTAGTGTGTTTTAAGAGTCTTCATAGGTGTTTAAAAAATTACATTTTGGCT
Source organism: Brachypodius melanocephalos (assembly GCA_013398615.1). Classification (NCBI taxonomy): domain Eukaryota; kingdom Metazoa; phylum Chordata; class Aves; order Passeriformes; family Pycnonotidae; genus Brachypodius; species Brachypodius melanocephalos. The sequence continues at coordinate 23,257,131 of VZSR01000520.1, forward strand.
CTTCACTCTTCCTAGTTAAGGTATATTTTAAAAGTTTGTGAAAGAATGTCTAGATCACCTGCAGGTAGTGACTTTGGATTTGCTTTTTTTTAGTTGTTTTTATTTTTTAAACTAAGGAAAACTGAGATTTCTTTCCACTGTCTTTTTTTTTTTTTTCCTGAGGCAATGTTCATATTTAGTGATAAAGCCATTTCTTGCCAAAGATATCTTTAAAGAGGAAAAAAGCTCTTGCTGTCAAGACCTTTTTCTAAAGAGATTAAAGACTTGAGCATTTTCAAAAGACACAGAAGTTCCTGACCAGTTCAAGTAGGCAGTGTTCTTGAGCCTCCTGTGCCAGGGCTGTCTGTGACTGATTATTAGCAAAGTCCCACCACAAAAGCTTCTGGGTCTCAATTCTGTTACAGCTGGGAAATACTTCTAAAAAAGGGAGAGGTATAAGAAATGGCAGATGCATGTTTCTTTCTAAGATCTGCAGTCTTCACCTAGATAATAAAGTACAAGATTTATTTTATTATATTTCACTTAGCTCTGCATTGAAGTCTGCATTTTATAAACTATTTGTACAATTGCTCACTAGCCCAGAAGCATGAGACTATAGAAAAAGCTATACTTTTCTATGAAGTAAGTCAATATAAATTGTACTAGTTGTGAAACTTGCAACCCTTTTTGTAAAACCTGCATCTAACAGGGCTATAATAGTGATAAAGGGATTAAAATATACTCACCTTTGTATTCTGTCTTCCAAACTGGATTTAAATTAATCTTGTTTGAGATTTTGAGTATGGTCGACACTAGTGAGATATTTTGAAAAAGCAGACTAAAGGTGAAAAATCTGTTTAGGAGGACTGCTGTTTCTGAAGGCTGCCTTTAACTTGGGGGCTATTGGTTCTGCTGGCCTTTCATACTCAGAACAGAATTTGCTACGTGAGAACATTTTGGTGGCTTTGCTGCAATTGTTAACAGCCATAACTAGTCCTGGCAAAAAAGGATTTATGCATGGAGGATCAATGTTTAGTTCTCAGATAATTTCAGTGCAGGCTGCAAAATCCAACAAAAACATAGAAAATACTTGCTCCTTCTTGCCCTGTGTTTCAATGTCTAAAATCCATATTGGCATGAAAGAAAATTCAAGATACTCCCAACAGGTGATCAGAGTTGGCTTTTATTGTGATGTAAGTACATTTGTGGTTTGGAAACTTTGAAAATTTCTTCCAAACAACCAAACTATCCACTCATTTCAAACCATGTGTTCCCTCCATTTCACTGCCTGGTGAGTGCAGATAGTTCTGTACCTTTAGCACCGTTGGGTCCTGGCCCTGTGTCACCTCCCATGTGTCAGACAACCACCCAGCATTTCAGGAAACATCAGTCATGAGAGCAGGGCTGATTTATTTTTTTAAATTGAAAATGGTTGTGTGAGCGTGGGTCTCTTCCTTCCACATGCACTTCAGTTTACATGCTGGGTCCACACTGAAGCTGAATTCCTTAATTTTATATGAATCAAATAGCGATTAGTCCTATGAGTAGTTCCATTACTATGAGGCAGTTATTAATGCAGGAAAATATTACAATATGTAATACATGAAAATAATTTAGCAAAATTCAGCTACAAATAATTCTGTGTACTACAGATGAATAAGCTTTCTGCCTGTTTTAGCTTGTTATGTTTGGCTTTTTCTTTCATTTTATGTGTAATTACTCTCAGGAAACAAAATATTTATTTAATATTGTTCTTTTTCTGGGCAGAGGGATAAAAGATTTATTTGTTGAGGGAAGAATGGAGAACCTCCTACCAGGCTGACACCATGTAGGCATGAAGAACTGAGTTAAATCTACTACTGAGTGATTAATTGGATTAATAATCAGAAGGTCAAATGAAGGACTAGGTTCTCAGTTTGTGCAATTCTGTTCTAGTGCCAACTCCACTAAATGGAGACCTAGCTCAATGTGGTAATATTTAGATGTTAAACAGGCATGTAAATTTTTTTATAATTTTCCTCACTTACCAAAGGGTAAAACCAGTCCTCATTAAGCATTGGTGTCCCAGAACTGAAGTCTAACAAGCATATCATGGTATTACCAAGCTGGCCACAAAGTGCCCATAAACACAAATGGCATCTGAGCTGCCCAGTGTTTGCTAGAAGAATATTGACAAAATCTTGTCTGGCCATAGGGATTTCTGAGCAGCTGTAGATCCCTGGGAAATTTTGGTATCATGCCTGCTTCTGCTGCTGAACTTCTTTCCTGCCAAAAGCAGCAGGGATGCAGAGAAAACAGAAAGAAAGGAACACAGCTTAGGGGTCCAGAGCATGTTGGCATGAAATCCTGAGCAGCTCCATATCAGTGATTCATGGCAATCAGGCAGCAGCAGGAGACTAGTTTGGAGATGAGGAGGATAATTCTTGGGGTGATAGAGAAAAGCTGATCATTTGGAAGGTGTTTGCAGATGGTGATAGTAAGAAGGAAAGATGGGAATTCAGGCAATTCAGCTGTCTTGTCTGAAGTCCCTGAGGATAAACTGGCTGCAGTTACATCTATAAGGCTCACCTCCCATGGCCAGAGGATTCTCTTTGTGGTCTAGGCATCAGTTTTGATGTGTAAACTCCTTGAAAAATTCATTCAAAATTCAGCAACACCCTGTAGCTCTTTCTCCAATAGTGCAAATAAACAGTTCCTGCACACTGAGGAATAATAATTAAATTGAGGAGGTGCATGGGGATCTTAAAAAGCTTACATTAATCTGGTGATTTACCTCAATACAGTTCAGATTTTTAAGTATGTTTTAGATGAAATTCCTGTGTTTTATAAGACCTTTCTGCTACCCTTGGCTGGTATACTTTCTTTCATGAGCTGTTGTGGAGTGAGGTACTGGATTACTGCCTTGTGTATCTCATTTTCTGTTTGTGTCCATTTTTGAGTGAAAAATACCATTTAGGAATAAATTGCAGATCATTATTAACAAGCTAGGCAAGAGAATGGGCTGACAGCTTTTACATAAAGTCCCTGTTAAGCAGCACTGGCAGTAGCACATAACATAATGAGCAGGGAAGTGAAAGTTGTTCCTGGAAAATCTGCTAAATTCCAGTTTAATCAGAACAGCTGTGGCATGCAAGTCAGTCACACAGGAGCAAAGCACAGCTGTGACAAACAATTCAGTGACAGAAGTAATTCTGAGGAATCCATGGGTACTTCTTCACTATTTAAAAACCATTGCAGACCCACACAGGATGAATCTTGCTTTGAAAGTCAATCACAAATCATTGCAGAAAGGAATTTGCCAATCTGGTTTGGAACACAAAGGTAGACTGGCAACATATGTTTTGCTCCATGTCAGCACGTATAAATAACATGCATTCTGGGTAGAGTCACCTGAAGGAACATCCCAGGTAAAACTGATCAGATTGTAAAAGATGGCCTTAAACTGTTAACTTACCTACAGAACAAAATGGCAAGAAAGAAGGAATAACAGTCATGTTACATTCACATCTATTATCAGCCCCCACTTGCATTAAAAACAGCAGAGCTGTTGTACAGAAAGTGTGTATCTTCAGAAGGCAGCATGGAGCTTTGACTTGTGTTCAAATACAAAATCAAATGTTTTCAACAAATAGATAAGGAGCAAATAAATCTACTCCAGCATAACTGTAAAATTTTCAAATTCGGTGGAGACTAAGTAGATTTTTTTTTTGTCTTGAATTTTCAATGAAACTTAATTATTATTGTTGCTATTAAAATGTAAAGACTAATAGACAAAATGGAATGATGTAAACAACATTGATCACAGTGTGCCTATAATAAGCTTAAATTGTTGTTTCCAGGAATACTTCTTAGGCTGAGCTTTCAGTCTGAATATTTTTCTTAACTTTGAGTGCTGAACTGAAGTCGTGAGTCCAGAACCAAGAATGTGGGAAGAGATACTGAGCTCGTTTTAGGAGCTTACATGGGCATGGATCAGGTTTGCTGATGTAAGCCCAAAGTATCTTCACTAAAATTGCACGTACAAACTTAAAATAGAAACTGTTCCAATTAGACACATTCTATTTGACACATTTCTTTATCCATTAAGACTAGACACTAGTGAAGGCTTGAATACCTAAGAGAACCAGGTACTGGAGAAGACATTTATACTCTAAATAGACTGAAATATTCTAAGTACATTTATATGTCATTTTTCTCAGAGATAATTTTGATTAACCAGTTAATGGCTCTTGTCTGATTTTTCTCCCTTTTTTTTTTTTTTTTAAGGAACTATAAAGTGTTGTTTGTATTTGCCAGTTTTATAATTCATTTAGGGTAACCTTACTAAAGCTCCTTTGTCTATATACTCTATAAAGTATTCCTAAATGAGAATATGTCTGTATATTTTGAAACTGTTCTACAAGAATTAAATATATATAATCACAGTTCAATTTAGAAATGCAAGTCACAGCCATGAAGAATTAATGTCTTTTAACAGCAATCCACATAGAATTTCATGTGGAAATTGCTTTTGCCCAGATATCCAGTTCTCGTATTATGAGAAACATATGTAAATTTTTCTAAACTCTGGTCTAGATTATTCAACTTTCACAATATGTTAAATCATAGATTGGGCCAGGTTGTCTTTTCAAGCAGGAAGCCAAATAGAATCAAAAAGTAAACACAAAGGCACACAGTGCTGTTTTTAAATAGTCTTGAAATAATTGCTGGTCTGTGACAGAAGTGTACCTGCACGTGTACTACAAAGCATCAAGTTTTGCTCACTCTTAGAGAAGTTCAACTTTGACTTTTGGCCTCTAAAAATAACTGTTCTTTCAGTAGCACATAAAAAGAGATCTGACAGTTCTGATGCTTCTTATTGTCACTTAGGAATTGATATGGCCTGAAGCATCACTGTTCTGCATTAGCCTAAATGACAGAATTTTAGGCTCTCCTGACTTTTTTTTTTAATAAATCTGTTTGATGCTCTGTAGAATAGTTTCTTCCAAAGTCTTTTCAGCAACTTACAGATTGTTCTAGCCTGAACAAAACTGCCTACCTCTATTGCATCTTTTTGAGAAGGCTGGCGACAAAAATTCTAATGATGATATTACTTGTACTGTATTTTCTTGTGACTAAAATGTCTTGATTTATACAAACTCTTTTTGACCCTTAGTGGGGTGATTACCAACGCAGGAGGAGCTGTAAGGGTACAGACTCTCCCCGGACAGGAAAACTACCCTGCTGTAGATGCCAATGGGATCCAGTCTCAGGTGCTCTCTAGATGGGCTTCATCTTTCTCAGTGACTGGTAGGTGGATCACACTCACTGTTTTGCAAACTATGTTAAGCTCTGGCAGAACTGTGGAACGCTTCCTCTGTGATTCTGTATGCATAAAGAAAGTGATTGTTATGTGACGTGTAGCAACAGAACTTCTCATTCATTATTTTAACTTCATTTTTCTTCAATTGCCTAAAGAAAAAACTATTCCAGCTAGAGTAGCTAGTCTATAACAGGAGCTGATACATAAAAAATGGATGAGTTATTTAGAATATAATGACATGATAGCAGGCAGTTGACAGTTCCATGACAGTTTAAGCTGATCAAAGTCAATGCTTAGATCCTGCCATTGCAGTCTGGTCCTCCTGCCACTTCCAGCCATTTAGTTTTATTCCTTCTCTCCCTCTGCCTGCATTTGTGCAGGCAATAGCACTTTGTAAGGCCCTTCAGATAAATACCTTGTGCAGTGTTCCATGTAAAGAGAACACTGACCCTCCAAAAATAGTAATAACATCAACTTAGACGTGATGTGGTCATTAAGCTACATGTAGTGCAATGTAGTGGTTTTGTGCAGAAGTTTTTGTCCTCATTGTTGAGGTAGTTGTTAATTATCAATTGCCTAATTGCAAACCAGTTGTCATGCCTTGCTGGTCAGGTGAGGCTAAACCACCCTCATAAAATCGTATGCAGAAGCATATTGGTTGTATATGTTGTGGTTTCAAAAACATTGAAGCATGTGTGTTTGCTGGTATAGAAAGTTTGTGAAGCAGATCTCTGTAATGTGTTTTTACTCTTTACACACCTAAAATTTAGCCTTCTATTTCTAAGATACTAGTACTCCTTGTGTAGAGTCCATTGCGAGTTGCCAGCTAAGAACTTAGGATTACAGGTGCTTTTGGTGAGGGTGAAGGTGAAATCCAGTCCTCCAGACCAAGTCCTCAGTTTATCAGCTAGAAATAATGGCTACTACAGCTCAAAACCTCTCATCAGATGTGTATGCTGTAAGTACTCATCAGCTGCTGTAGTTTCAAATGCAGAAATTAATTACCTGTAAAATAAGGATTACACCAAAGGTTTGCCTAGGCTCATATCCTACTCCCAGAGTAGCCAAGGGCAGATGACAAAGAAAGGTTATTGCAAGTACAGTGATTCTTCAAGCACTTATAACTTCACCTAAACACACTAAAATCCAGTAAAAGTATTCTTATTTTAGCAGGCACCAAGAACACAGCACTTGAGGCAGTTGGGCGATCGGTGTCAACAGCACGTCCCTCTACAGGTACGTGATCACTGCAGCCAGGGAAGCCCCTTGAGATGGGATGCACTGCAGTGTGTGAGCCTCTGGCTAAAGGAACAGGGTTCATATGTGTCATGTATTTTTAAAGAAGAAAACAGATGCAGTGTCTGGTTTTGCAGAGTATCTTTCACCAGAAAAAAAAAAAAAAAACAAACTGGAATCATATGTAGTCTTGGAGATTGATTCTGATCTCACTCAGGTTCATGCAAATTAAAAAAAAAAAAAAAACTGGAATGATTTTTGAAAAGCAGTGCAGATAAAACAAAGGAAGGTAAGAGTTCATGGGCTCATGCAGTGTTCATTGTTTTTAGTGATGGAGAAAACAGTTAATGCATTCCTTCTTACAGAACTACTGAGCAGCTGAGTGCTGTCAGGACATGCATAGCAGAAATTTAGTTGTTATGTGAATTTCACCACAGAAAATGCTGCATTAAACCCTTTTAATGAAGGTTAGTGCTATATAAATACTGGACTTGGATGTTGTTTATGAATAGACCCCTTGGTTTACAGTTTAAGTCATGGTTTGCTTCCAAACACTTTAAGCTCCATTGTACAGCAGGGTTGCTAACTGAGAAATAGTAGCACTTGGGAAGGTGAGGTACAGAAATCCACCCAGCTTTGTACAACTCAGTAATCAGTCAGACAAGTGTAAAAAGAAAGGTTAAGCTGTTTCATTTGAAAAAGAATATTCTCCAAGGAGCAAAGCAGTAGTAGCACAAGTTTAATTATTAAACTGATTGACAGTTTCTACTGCGGATAGATTGCACTGTAATTTTTAGGGTCTGAGCCTTTTCTGGTTTACTTCAATCCATTCATGTTCTTGTTCTTAAATGATCCATGCTGTTTTTTTCACCAAAGGTAAAAGACCTAAGAAGACTCTTGATAAAAAGGCTGGAAACAAAGGTAACAAGAACACACAGATTTAACTTTTGCAAAGCAAAATCCTAACATTTATTTGGTGTTAATAAGTCTAATTATCTTGGATGTTCACAGACTGTAAAGCTGATATTGCATTTCTCATTGATGGAAGCTACAACATTGGCCAACGTAGGTTTAACTTGCAGAAAAACTTTGTTGGAAAAGTAACTGTAATGTTGGGAATTGGAACAGAAGGGCCTCATGTTGGAGTCGTACAGGCCAGGTAAGAACAGATCTACACAAAATATAATGGAGTAATTGATAAGAGAATTCAACTAACATATCACTTCTCATTTTGCAGAACAGTATCACTCAGTAATGGCTGATGAATAGCAAGGAAAAGAAACTCTTGAGCTGTAGCACTGTTTGCTCTGTGCTATACTGAGATGTGCATGTGAGAGGACATGACAAATTTGAACATCTTCTGTCTCTGATATTTGATATTTGACTAGAGAGCAGCTGGACTTTTCACAGCCCCTCTGCTGCAGCTTTGCATCTCATCTTAGTAGAACAGCAGGAAATACTCTGCAAAGGAGAGATGCCAGTTTCTAAAAATAGAGTAGAGAGTAAATAGTCCCCAATGGCTATGTACATGTACAAAACAAAAACCTGCTCTTACCAACTGATAAAATATTACAGCTGATATTTTTCAAATTGTAACTGGTCACTTTTTTTGCTTTCTACTGTAAATTAAAAATGAAATTTGGGCACAGAATACTTAAAGTCTTTCTTAGTCAGTAGTTAGCATACCTTGAACTTTTCAAATTAAAAAAACCTCAAACCACATTTTGCAGGATTTTTTTTATAAGGAAGGTATTTGTCATACAAATAGTAGACAACCTGCCAATTATCTTTCTTGGCATATCATTTATGCTAATACTATTGTTACTATCTTTAATTACACAGATCCATTTCGTTTAACTGGCATGTTAATTTTTTTCTTTATGTATTTTCAGCCTAATGTTTTCAGCTGTTTGATAATCATGAGAATCAGGCTGTCCTTAATTTACCCATTCAGGTAGATAATTCCTCTTGCTAAGGATTGCAAGACTTATTAAGCAAGCAGCATACTTACATTTTAGTAATAAAATCCAGAGAAGAATATTTATTATGAAGAGCAAAATTATTCCAAGTGTGTTTAACTTGCTAATGCCCGTATGAAAAGTGAACCTTATTACTTTGTTGGTTTTCTGTTTTTTTTTTTTCTAGTGAACATCCAAAAATTGAATTCTATCTGAAAAACTTTACTGCTGCAAAAGAAGTTTTGTTTGCCATAAAAGAATTAGGGTTCAGAGGAGGCAATTCCAATACAGGTGAGTTCATATTACTCCTAAACCAGAAATTACTTCTTTATGTATTTTTATATATAGGTGTATGTATGTGCATGTGTGTAAATGCTGAAGTTCTTATAATTCACATAGGTCAGAAAGTGTTTTAGATGCCACACTTACCTTAATCAAGTTCAGTGATTTTCCACTAGAAAATTGCCAAATCTCACATTTAATTTCTAGAAGTTAGGTGTGCTTATTACACATTTTATTTGAGTACAACTGTTTATACTTGTATAAATGCTTCCTGCATTTCTACAGTGACCTTTCACTAGTAACAGAATGGTATCTTGAGACAAATTCATAAAAGGCTTCGGGTTTCTTTCTTGTTGGGTGGCTAATTAAAGAGACTAGGAGTAAGTGCTTGTGAGAAAGCATTGTGGTTTAGCCCTAGCCAGCAACCACATCCCATACAGCTGCTGGCTCACTTTCCCCTGAAGGGATGAGGGGAGAATTGGGAAGAGGAAAATGAGAAAATCTGTAGATTGAAAGAAAGACAATTTACTGGGGAAACCAAAAGCCACTCACATAAGCACAGCAAAACAAGGAATTCATTCACCATGTCCCATGGGTACTTACCCATGGTGTTCAGCCATCCCCAGGAAAGCAGGGCTCCAGCTTGCATTTGTGCCAATACTCCAAATGTCCCCTCACCCTCATTGTTCTTCCCACAGCTTTATGTGCTGACCGTGACCCCATATGGTGCGGAATATCCCTGTAGTCAGTTGGGGTCCTGGCTGTGCACCCCCAGCCTTCTCACTGGCAGGTTGCACAAGAAGCAGAAAAGGCCTTGGCACTGTGCAAGAACTGCTCAGCAATAACAAAAGTGTCCCTCTATTACCAACGGAGTTTTCCACTCAAATCCAAAACTCAGTCCCTACTAGCTAATCTGAAGAAAATTAATTATCACAGACAAAACCAGCCAGCCACTGAAACTAAGCATCTAATGATGCATTTCACAAGCTAAATTGAGGTAACTCCTTGAATTTTGTTCATTCCAATCTATTTGGCAGGTCCTAATATACCTACTTCCTAGTAGAAAACTAGACCCATGAGCAAAAAAGCATCTCAGGGAATTGTACATCAGCCTTATCTGTGGGGGTTATTTTTTGGGAGAAGGGGTGTTGATTTGGGGTTATTAGTTTTAAGCTTCATTATTGTCAAATTTCCTGGGACACCAATTAAATGCTACACTGGCTTAGTCCTGTAGTTATAACACAAATCCTGCACAATTTCAGATGGGAAGCTGATTCCAGAATGTACCATCACTGTATGCATAATTTCTTCATATTCTTTTTCTGTTCAAAACAAGGGAAAGCTTTGAAGTACACAGCTCAGAAATTCTTCTCTTTGGAAAATGGAGCACGGAAGGGGATTCCCAAGATCATTGTAGTGTTTCTGGATGGCTGGCCCTCAGATGATCTAGAAGAAGCTGGCATAGTGGCCAGAGAATTTGGAGTCAACGTGTTCATTGTGTCTGTAGCAAAACCCACAACAGAGGAGCTGGGAATGGTACAAGACATTGGTTTTGTTGACAAAGTAAGAAAGAATGTTGTCATTTGGTTTTCAGTCATGAATATCATTCTGGCGAATTTACTTTGCAGTAAAATTCTAATGAACTAATATATGTATATATAATAACTCATATAGATGTATAGACATAAAAATATTCTCTCAAACCAGCTGATTAAATTATACCTGCTCATAAGTGATTTAAAAGACTAGCAGGAGGAAGGTTAAAGAAACACTGGGGATTTTTCCCTGCTAAAGGGGCCACACAAAGCTACCATTGTCCTCCGAGTTCAGAAGTTTGGCCAAGTTGTAGCTCCTGGAATTTGTAATTGCATGAAGACTCTCAGTGCAGGAAATTCCCCTATCTCAGGTATGGTTGAATGTGCCAAAGCAATGAAATGCTGATATGATACATTCTCTGTCCCTCAAGGGTAGACAGGGCAGTGCTTATTTCTTACCTACTCTGTGGATAATTATTTACTTGCTTTCGCTACTAAGAGGACAGAAAAAATGGAGAAACATATCCTAGCAAGTCTGTGTACAAGACTTTGATCTTGCATGCAGAGTTTTGGATCTTGTTCCTTTTGAGTTAGAGCAGAAATTCAAACGCTGATCACCTATTCTCACATGAGCTTTCTGATCAGTAGGTCTTTACTTAGTCGGCAGTGAGAAAACTGGTCATTGTCCACAGGGAGGTTGTAGATGTCTAATTTCAGCGGAAATGGCATGAACAGAATGAAGCTCTGCTTCTTCTAGGGGTAAGATCTCTAGCTGCTGATCCCAAAGGTATTGCAGGCAGGTCCAACCCTTACCCACTTACAAAAGCACCATAGAGTGGTTTGGGTTGGAAAGGACCTTAAAGGTCATCTAGTTCCCACTCCCTTGCCATGGACAGGGATGCCAACCAATAGACCAGGTAGCTCAGGCTTGGCCTTGAACACTACTCTGAGGCATCCACTACTCTGAGTAAACTGTGTCAGTGCCTCACCATCCTCACAGTAAAGAATTTCCTCCTAATCTCTAATCTAGATCTCTCCTCTTTTAGGAGATCTCTTTCCCTTGTACTATCATTGTCTGTCCCTGTAGAGGCACGGCAAGACGTGACCTTAAGTGGTGGAGGCCTGTCTTCCCCTTCTGCATTTTGATCTTAGCCAGAGCAGTTGGAGAGCTGATTTTGAATTTAACCCCTTTCTCAGTTGCCTTGTACTTTACATGCATCTGATGGAAGCTAGGGGAAGAGAAATTTTACTCTGACCTGGAGCTGTATTTCTACCCAACTCAGTCTGTATTTGTAACACATTGTAGATTAAAAATCCAAAGGTCCCACCACGTTCAAAGGTAAAACACAGAGACTAATTTTAGTCTAGTGTAGTACTAGTTTAGTCTAGTCTAATACTAATTTTAGTATAAGCAAAAATACAGAAACTTCAATCCTTTGGCTATTTAGTGTCATGACTGAGTTCACTTACACAAAAAAAATTACAGTTTTTAGTTGTTGCACTTCTTGTGAATAAAGCTAAATTATTTGAAAACTTTCAGAGCCTGAGGGGCAGGGTTTATTACTGGATAAAAGAAGTCACACTACAGCTTCCACTGACTTCGAGTGCGGATATTTTAATTTCTTTAAAGACAAGCACACAAAGCTCCCACCATGAGGCTTCATTTCTAACCTGCTTTTGCAAGAGAAATCATAGGCGTCTGAGTATTACCCATTCAACTGCTCTGTTGGCATTCACTCATTCCGTTTTTGTTTTCAAACAGGCTGTCTGTCGGAACAATGGCTTCTTCTCTTACCAAATGCCCACCTGGTTTGGTACTACCAAATATGTGAAACCCCTTGTCCAGAAGCTGTGCTCACACGAGCAGATGTTGTGTAGCAAGACTTGCTACAACTCCGTCAACATTGGCTTCCTGATAGATGGCTCCAGCAGCATTGGCGAGAGCAACTTCCGCCTCGTGCTTGAGTTTGTGAGCAACGTGGCCAAAGCTTTTGAGATCTCTGACATTGGCTCCAAGGTGGCAGCCGTGCAGTTCACCTACGACCAGAGACCTGAGTTCAGCTTCACCGACTACGCCACCAAGGAGAAGGTTCTCTCGGCCATCCGGAACATCAGCTACATGAGCGGCGGCACTGCCACTGGAGATGCCATCTCCTACACAACCAGGAATGTGTTTGGGCCAGTGAAAGATGGACCTAACAAGAATTTCCTCATTGTTCTGACTGATGGCCAGTCTTATGATGATGTTAGAGGGCCTGCTGCAGCTGCACAAAAAGCAGGTAAGTTAGGTATTTCGAAAAGCGGTGGAAGTTGATCAATCCTATTTCTGCTGCACTGCAAATGTTAAGATTTTAAAGTTTGCAAAGTATCATACTTTGAATTAAGCAAAATGTAAGCCCCTAGGAACTGTTTTCCATTAGGGTGAAAAAAACCCAAGCAATGAGTATTACAGGGCCAGGTATGATTAAACCCACAGCAGCCTAGGGATCAACATACACCCAGTCTCATTTCCCTAAACAGTAGAGTAAGAATAATGAGCCAAGTAGCCCCATTACCATCTAGGAAGGGAATAAGCAGTTGTGGCCAAAAAGCTCTTTGGGCTGATGATGCTTGTATATATATATGCATGTATATAAAGTATACATATATACATATATACATGTATATAAAGAACCAAACCTACTTTCAAAATAATTTTACTTGTGTTTCAAGACTGACATTGTAACTGCTACAATCCTGTCACTACAAGAACAACTCAGACATTAGCTCTTACAATACCTCATATTTTCTTCAGGATTTTTCCTGAGCCAAATCTAATTCCTGGTTTTTTAGTGGCAAAATCTAATTATCTTTGACAGACTGCAGGTGTTGAAACATGCTTTTCAAATCCACATTGATTCATTAATGTAGAAATGGCTTGTTTCCTTGTATTTACAGGCAAAATGGTCTCTTTTTTATTTCCTTTTTGTAGGAATAACGGTCTTCTCTGTTGGTATTGCCTGGGCACCTCTGGATGATCTGAAAGACATGGCTTCCGAACCAAGAGAATCCCATACTTTCTTCACTAGGGAGTTCACAGGATTGGAGCAGATGGTTCCTGATATTATTAGAGGCATCTGTAAAGATTTTTTGGACTCTAAACAATAAAAAATCTGCTGTTCACTATTACTATTTGAAACTAAAAATCATGAAATTGAAATGGTCCCTCTAAAGTACAGATGTTTTAGTCTTATATATGCTGTCATAATACACAGGAAGAAGAAGGGCTTTTTATTTCTGTAATCAGTCAAAGATTCTTGGGAGCTTGTTAGAAGCTGTACTTGATACTGAAGTGCAGAATTTGGCCAACAGCTAATATTTTCAATGAGCATATAGCACCCCAAAGTTTAAAGCTTTGCGTATCGTGCACTTAAGAACAGCAGATACTCAGAGGAAATAATGCAGCTCTGACTGTTTTTCTGCCTCTTGCTAGGTATCTTCTTACGAGTTAAAAATAATATAACTTTAAATACAAGGTACTACCTTCTATAAGCTTCCTGTAGCTTACAATTCTGTATCTTTTCACAGAGTTCTGCTGACAACACAAAGTACTTTCAGTGCTTCTGTTGTTCAACATCCATTATTGTAAGGCAGCTTAAGAAAAGATATGACAGATTGTAGCTGAAAGAGTCTGTTTTTACTAGCTGGGGTTTTGCTGGATCTGGTTGGTAAATTATTACATCAAAAGTCATTTAACTTCTACCCACAGATTTCTGTGGATCTGTGTGGTTGGTTTTTTGGCACAGAATGTTAAAGGTATTTAAGGCACAGTAGTTCTTTGAGGATGTGGATGCTAACAGATTAGCTACTACTGCTTTCTGCAACACTGAAGTCAACAGTGATATTCCAAATATAATTGACAACTGGGTATTTCCTGTCTGCTGCCTTGTACTGTCTTGATTTGATGAAGTTGTTATTGGCCAGACAGTTAGAGACAGGAATCTTGGCCAAGAGATTAAATTAGACCACACAGTGGGAACTGAAACATTCAAATTCAAGTCCAGAGGTATCTTAAACCTTTAAACCTAACGGATTTATATCAGATTACATGGTCAGAAAAGAGAGTAGGCAGACATGTTAAGTGGTGTTTAGTAGTTCACAGAATAACAACTTCATAATGGTAGTAAAACCATCCTTATAGATGTGTGAGGTTGATGAAAGAATAGTTTTCTTGGAAAAGGCTTTCATTTGATTACATACCTAGTAATGTTGATGTATTTATATGCACACACGTGGTTAAAATGATGTGATATTCACCAAGTTATTTCAGAGTCCTGGTGTGAATAACATACTCCAAATATTCATTAGAAAATAAAGGGGGTTTGCAAATAAAATGTATAGTAGAAAACAAAACAGCACCTTCCCTATCAATCTGGTGTTTCCCTATTTTCCTCTCCCCCACTATTGATTGTAAAATTTCTAGTAGTTATGGAGTGGCACAGAAGGGATTGTATTCATTGGGCTTTTGCTGTGCACTTTTTAATAACTTATAACTGGCTATATATTACTCTAAACATAAATGGCAAAAATGCCTTGTATTTTTCTAGTAATTATCTATTTATAGATGAGTATTAAGCTTTTGAGCTTTTGCTGTATAAATTCATATGCTGTATCAACTTTGTGCAAAAATTTAATTAATTTAGTTTATAAACTTTTTATAGAAATACATATTGCAAGAAAACTGGGACTGCTGCTGTTTTAATATCTCATAACACAAAAGTCTTTTTATGATGACCCTCATATAGTATAGCTTGAGTAAGTTGTATGTGATGCTTCCTAACTATTATCTTAAATTCCAAACCATTCTCAAATGATAAGGGTATTATTTTTACAAATATTTTAATTTGAGTGAGTCAATATCAAAGTTTTAGTCATTGTTCATATTAGGCAATATGCTAGATAAATAATCTGAATATAAATTTTGTGCTGGCTGATAGAATCACATTTTCCCTCCTATTTTGCTTTTGCTATTGCAAAGAAATAGGCAGCTTTAACTCATGTCATTCATCTGACAAAACGCAGGTTTGCATCCCTGGGACACTGAAAGCTGCAGAGCTAAGTGTTCACATATTTCCATTTCACAGGAATGGTGTGCCATATTACTTGCACCCTTCACACATTCCTATTACACTCAGGGATATAGAAAACACTTTTTAAAGATACAATGTTTATGTGCCAGCAAGCATTTGTGAGCACAGTTTCGATCTGAGAAAAACATTGGTGGAATACAGATAAAAGGATTGAGACCTGGTGAGATACCGAGGCAGGGTGGGAAGGATGGGGACTGTGCTGTAAGAAGGCAGCAAATTTGGAGGAGGAACAGCATGGTCGAGGGTGGTTGACATGGGTTGAAGCTCTGGTTTGTTAAACGAGGATTGAGTTTTACACTGACAGACCAAGCAGTACAAAGAACGTGAAGAGAGCTGCAGCCAACACCAGTTATGCAAATTCCAGTAGGAAAAACTGCTGCAGATTTAGGGCTGTCAGTCAAGAATTTGGTCTGCAGGGGATCAATTCTGTTATGAGACTAATGAAAACCATTGTAAAGGGACTGGACTACATGATCTTTAAAAGCTCCCTTCCACCTGAAACCAGTGTGATTTTCTATGCCATATTTCCCTGAACAGTACTCAGACTCAGGGTCCCTCAGATTTGCAATACCAGTCCTGATGACATAACACATTAAAAAAAACAAAACAAAACAAAAAAAACCACCTAGGATTTCTTCATGTAGAAAAGAGTAGAAAACTCTGAGATTAGGGGTTTAGGTACTTAACTGTAACAG
Source organism: Brachypodius melanocephalos (assembly GCA_013398615.1). Classification (NCBI taxonomy): domain Eukaryota; kingdom Metazoa; phylum Chordata; class Aves; order Passeriformes; family Pycnonotidae; genus Brachypodius; species Brachypodius melanocephalos. The sequence goes on from VZSR01000520.1 coordinate 23,273,247, forward strand.
CCATTCAGCTGTTTTGAATTTCACATGAAAGAGTAGTTAACACAGTTGAAAATTCATCCTTCCCACCTAGAGCAAACTGAATTTACAAAGCTTTATTAATTTGCTGTCCTAAATAAATTGAAATCCCTTTTTATACAATGATCACTTCCAGGAAGAGCTACAACTGACTGCCATGCTTTGATTAGGGGACATGCCTGAGCATTGGAAGCATTCCCTGCCACAAGATCTTTCCTGGGTAAGCTCCACTCCCAGGCTATTTTATAACATAAAGGAGCATGACTTCCTTTGTCATTGGCAGTATGTCTTTCTCAGTCTTAGAAGGAAACTCAGGCCAATGTCTCTGATTCTGCTTACAGATTTTCTGCACCTCAAATTTTGCACCTTGCACAAATCTCAGGCATTTAGGTCCTCTCTTTAGCATGAATCACCTTGTATATACATCTCTATAGCATGGCTATTTCTAGCTCTGACAAGTGCAGTATATATGAAAAGCAGGTATACAGTCTAGGAATGAAGGTCAGTAAACTGCAGAAAAATCTTCACACAGCCAGACCTGCAACCTGGTAGCAAAAGCCTTCTACATTATATCCTTAAGCAGAATGCAAAATAGGTCTCAGAAGCTGACCAACCTTTATTATCTTTGTGAAACTATTAATATTGAATTAGCAGGGAACGAGAAAGACCCAAAAGAAAGACCATCCTAACATTTTAAAGAGAAAATAGCCACATTAAAAGTACTATGCCTTTTAAAATCAATGCCAATAGAGCTATGCAGAAACAAGCCAAAATCATTTGCATTGGAAGTCAACAATTATAATTCTCTACAACTTACAAAGAAGTTTTGAAGTGGGAAGAGAGAAAGAAGAACAGGGTTGGAGTTTTTGGCACATTAGTAGAGTCTCATCAGAATAGTAGATTCTCCTATAAATATTTTAATTACTTCCATTTGCATTTCATATTAGCGTTGTCATGTAAGCTTTCCCTTCTATGGGGCATGGCCCCATACAATACAGTATTTTTACCTTCCCTGTTCTGAAGAAGAAAAGTGGGGACAACTGCTTATACCTTGCTTTCCTTATAGGGCAACTCTCAATATCACTATCTAGCTCCACCAATTTTGTCAGCACTTTCCTTCCTTTCATTAGCCTGAAGGGTAAGTCAGCTCCAGAAAGCATCAAAGCCACAAAAATGACAGAAAATTTCTCTGTTCCATGCAAGTGTCACAGAAGGCCTGAGCACACTGTCAAAGATGATTAACTTTATTCTTAAACAAACTGCCTGGAAACTGGGGACTTAAATTCTCAGCCTAATAAAATCAGTGGTTTTGGTTTGGTCCTAGGACAGTAAATGTAAGTAGTATTTTTGGGAAGTGGAAGCTGAATGTGGCTGCATATCTTGTCATCCTGTCATCCAGAGACACCGAACACATGGAAACATCCAGTGAACAGTTTATAACTGAAGTATCAGCCACTTTTCAGCCATATATGTCTATTAACTGGAGCACACATTCTTTTGCCCTCATTGGCCTCAAAAATTTTGCCTCTAGCTTCAGCTGAAGAAAGAATAGGTTCTAAAAACTTGCTGTCTATGATTAAATTCCAGGTTTTAATCTCTGCCTTGAAGCAAATGACCACTTTAAATTTAATCTCATTAGGATCAAAATTTCCTTTCCTTTCAAACGATCAAGTCTGGTTAGTGAAGTGTCCTTGATCATAAGCTGCTTTCATGAAATGCAGGGTATTTATTGTTTCATTACTCTCTAATTTGTTTACATTCATCTGCATCTATACACAAACATTGTGTCCTATTTATCCCTGCATTCCCCACCCAGAGCAGTTGCCTGTAAATAGCAGCAGGGTCAGCTGACCTTTGGCCATCCCAGGCCGATGAAGGGAAGGGTTTCAGGTTTGGCACAGCCAGAAGGAGCAGGCAGCATCACTCCCCACTGCCAAGCAGCTGAGGCTCACGCTGCGGGCGCTCTCCTGCGAACCCAGCGCTGTCAGCTTAAATAGACCCCCAGCCCTGGGACTGAACTGAACCTACAGCTGAACTTCACACTGGACCAGGTCCTGAGACACCAGCATGGGAATCCTGCACTGCTGTTTTTCCTAACAAATGTTAACTAAACTTTTCCAACCTTTGCTGAGGTCAGATACGGCCTTTACTACTTAACGGCAATTGGAGTATGGCAGAATGTAAGCAAAGAGATACAAAACTATTTTTCTGCCCCGGTGGATGTGATCAGATTACAAGTATGACAAACAATTATCTGCCAAAGAATACAAGCTAGAGACAAGAAGAAGTCAAAAGATTGAGAAAAAGACTGGCAAGATTTAGCAAAATACTTTCAATTAGATGGGAAAATCACAAAAAATTATTAACTTAGCACTACTTCCAATTTTTTGGTACATTCCAAATCAAACAAACTATAGAATTAAAATAGCGATTTTTTCAAATGAAAAGCAAATTCACAATTACGTAGTTTCTGAAATTCTTTTGACACCCTTGGTATTTTAAGAATATATTACTTGCTCAGAAAAGGCAGATGGGAAAACAGCTTTCTCTCATCTAACCACTCTAAATTAGGTGGGATACACAAATTTGTTGAACTAATTCTGGTGAGGACTAGGAGCCAGTTTAGAAAAAAAACAACCCAGATCTGTCTGGCACAGCATGTTGGTAGTAAATGTATCAACAAGGAATTTACTCCCCAATGGTCAGATTTGCTCAAATCTAAACAGAGGCTAGACTAACACGAACAATTAGAAGAAAGTGACCCTGATTAGTTCCTTCTATTAAGCTCAAATATCTGCAAAAAAGAAAAAGGTTTCTGACAGAATATAATGCATGTGCACCATGGAAACTGTCAGGTGCTAGGTCAGTCAAACTGGGAAAAATATTTCCAGTCTCTAAGAAATTCTTCTGTATGGCACCTGTCAGTTAAATCTTTACAGAAAACTATTATAGAGATTAGCAGAGCCAGTTACTTGGGCTATCTCAGGCAAGGGAGACACATTAGTAATTCAGGAAGCCAACACACAGCTCCTGTTTTTGCAAACATCTACCCTAGTAATGAGGACGTATCAGTATTTTTAAAAGACTTGCTATGGTTAAGGTGCAATAGTATTTTTAACACCAGAAAACTCCAGCAGAGGGAATCCAGGGGAAATCTCTGTCTACCAGCCAGTCCACCAAAAGCACAGAGCACGCAAGACAGAGCCATGATTCAAACTCCAACACAGCACCAGTGAATGCAGAGCAGCTACAGGCCCTTCCAAGAGCTTCCCAGAGCCTGATACTTCCCAACAGCTGAGCTGCAGCAGCCTGGTCTGCACACCCAGCACCCTCCTCCCTGCCTGCTGCACACAGGGTATTGCCCCAACACAGCTACAGGGTCTGATTGTTGTCCTCCCAGCCACTGCTGGGATTTCAGAGAAGGAAGATACTACTTCTGCATGAAGCAAGATCTCTTTATTCCCACTGCATTACAAGTCTCACAAAAGCTTAGATGCAAGATGCTCCAAATTAGGCAGCTCTTTCTTTAGAAAGAAAAGCCTCATATATTAATTAAGATACAAATGAAAAAAACAGATACCCACACATTTCAAGGTACAAAAGAGCAACTGGAAAGATACTTGAAACAATAAAAAAAAGGTGCTTAAAAAAGGCAATGAAGCCAGTCACCATGAAGTCATTCCAGAATACCATCAACTTGGGCAGCCCTGCTTTCATGAAAGAAAACCACACCCCCTTGGCCAGCTGCTGTGCATGAGCAAAATCTCAGTAGCCATCAGGCATGGTCTGAGAAGTGCTCAGATACAATCAGTCACTCCAGGATTAATGACAGCTTCCCAACAGCCATATGGCAAGGCAAGATGGAGACAAGCCTCAGAAAACACCTCAAGGATATGTGACCAACAGTGGACAACACGAGCAGCTCTCCCTCTCTGCCAACACCACGGTGTCTGAAGGCACAGAGAGCAAAACCTCTCCTGCCCTGCCTCCTCACAGCTTGTTATGAGACTGCTGCAGCCCTGCTGTTCCAGGCCAGAAGTGGCCATCACAGCCCAGCTGGCCCCAGCAACTCCCTCTACCCATGGCAGGTGAACCACAAGACTGCACCAAGCTTATGAAATTAGCCCCAACTTGAGCCAGCTGGAACATAACATGACCTTTCAGGAGGAAGAGGTAAGAGGGAGGACTAACAAGAAAGCATGTTGTTTTACATTATCAACTCAAAGTTTGTTTTGATATTAAAAACAAACCAATACATTTTTATGACATTTTAAAGTTTTTGTAGCTTGAACTATTTCTTTTTAAAAATCTGTTACTAATTTAATCTGCATAAAACTCAAGGGTGTACATTCTCAAAGTATCAACAGAACACTCTTAAACACTCTTTCTCGCTCATCTCAAAAGTAGCATCTCAAAATAATTCTGAAGCCTTCTTTTTTTTAAAAAAGCTCTTAAAGGCAGAACATACACACGTGTGTGTATGTGTATATATATATACACACACACACAAACACACACTGTAGTGACAAGTTGAGTGATGTGGTTGACACACCTGAGGGATGGGATCTGGCCATCCAGAGGGACCTGGACAAGCTCCACGAGCAGGTCCATGGGAATCTCCCGAGGTTTAACACGGCCAAGTGCTGGTGCTGCTCCTGGGTTGGGGCAATCCCCAGTACCAGCACAGGCTGGGGATGCACAGATGGAGAGCAGCCCTGCCCAGAAGGGCTTGGGGGTGCTGCTGGTGAGAGGCTGGACATGACCCAGCCATGGGCACTCCCAGCCCAGAGAGCCAAACGTGTCCTGGGCTGCATCCAAAGCAGCGTGGGCAGCAGGGCCAGGGAGGGGATTCTGCCCCTCTGCTCTGCTGAGAGCCCACCTGCAGGACTGCATCCAGCTCTGGGTGCCAGCACAGGAAGGACATGGACCTGCTGGAGTGACTCCAGAGGAGGACCACGGGATATTCAGAGTGATGGAGCACCTCTCAAGAGTGTTGGGGCTGGCCAACCTGGAGAAGAAAAGGCTTTGGGCTAATCTAATGATGATCTTCCAGTAGCCGAAGGGAGCCTGTAAGAAAGCTGGAGAAGGACTTTTTACACAAGCATGAAGCAACAGGATAAGGGGAAACTGCTTCAAACTGAAAGATAACAGGTTAAATTGGATACTAAAAAAAAAATCTTTACTGTGAGGATGGTGAGTGACTGGCACACAGGTTGCCCAAGGAAGCTGTGGATGCCTCATCCCTGAAGTGTTCAATGCCAGGTTGGATGGGGCAATCAAAAACATGTTTAGTGGAAGCTGCTCCTGTCCATGGTGGGGGTAACAGGCTTGAAACTAAATGATTTTCAATGTCCCTTCCATCCCAGGCCTTTCTATGAGTCTATGAAACCAAACAGAACAAAAATGCAAGGAGTCAGCACTGTGAGCAAAGGGCTTTCCACTGATAGGAGATGGGAAGTGCTGGAGCAGAGTACTATCAGTTTCAAAACAAATTAACATACAGTATGTGAAATGGATGGCCACTGATAGTGTAGCTTCAAGCCCACAGTTTTTCCACTTGGAAAATCTACCAATTTTTTCTTGGTATATAAATTTGTCTTTAGTATTACTAAATTAGGGAAGGTTCTTAACCAGGGCTTGTTACACTCTTTTTCATATGTATTTCCTATTTATGTGGATGGCATACTACTATTTACACTACAGTGGACTACAGTCACCACTGATCTGCTTAAAACAGTTTCTACAATAAAAAGCAAGATGGAGACTGTCTGTTAACATCAATCACACCCTAAATGCTACAGATATTATTAAACACATTCAGGTATCTTTCCATTCAGGTTCTGAGCACCAGCCCTTTGGGTTTCACAAAAGAGCAACAAATCCTTTCATAAGCTGTTTTTGCTAAATAAAATAATTTCTTCCAGCACTATCATTTTCCCCATTACCAGTACTACAGCTCTTCCATTCTAAAAACCTCAAAACCAGTAAATAAAGGTTTGAGCATGTTATAACCCACAACAAATAAACTAAGACATATCAGAAATTATTGGTAATATTCAATAAACGATGCCTCACTACAGCATTTGATCCATTATGCATTAGTGAACTAAGACGATTGTAAAGATTTCAATTAAGGAAAATAAGCAAGTACTTTTGGTTTTATCATTTCAATTTTAATACAATAAAAAAAAAAAGGTAAATGTTATGCATGGTAATGTTTATTAAACAATCACATTTTATTTAAGCATTAAAATGCAGCAGTCTGGAAAAGCTGCCAGAAACAATGTTTGGCTTCAGAAAAGGCATTTATGAAATTACTTCCAATAAAATTCAAATACGCTCTTGTCTGTTGATTAGTTGAATGCTTTAGACTGAAAAGAACAAAAAGTGCAAATCAGCTTTCAAATGAATGTTACTTTCAAAAGTAAAGTCTTAGTGTCCTACAAGCAATTACTGGAAGGCCTCACCTCAGTCTTCATGATAAAGGACAAAATTCTCCAATTCCTACACAATTATAGTTTACTGTAACATTTCAAGCAATGCAACGTTATTACTAAAACAAAATTAATTCCAAAATATAACTGTAGTATTCTGCCTACCATGAGCACCTCTTTCCTTTTTTTTTTTTTTTTTAAAAGTTCTAATTGGCTTGACATGAGATGGCATGAAATACATTCTTACTGGCAAACTGGAAACTTACATGGAACAATGCAGTTAAACCACTTATAGGAACATGTTTTAGCTTTATTTAACTTATACCTAAATATACTACTTTACATGAAAATATTCATATTGTGGTATTCTTCTTCTGCTGATACACTTTGAGTAAAGTGACTCATCACAGAATAGGTAAATGTTGACCTTCAGTTTAGTTTTTCATGCATCAGCTTTATGGGAGGACTTGGAAAGAAATGGACAAAGGTAAGCTGCATGGGCAAATTTTAGGTACTTAGATTTTTTTTTTTCCTAATTCAACACAACTATTCAGTGGCAGTTTGAAATAAAAAGAGAGTACCTTTCTGGCTCCTAATTCACTTCAGAATCACTTCATACGCAAAGAAAATGGAAAACACTGTGATTATCATCTTAGAAGGGCTGTAAGAATACCTTAGCAATTTTGGACTTGTTCTTGTAAAAATCTTTAAAAACATTGTGGAAACATGTTCTTATATGTGGGTATTGCTGCTTGAAACTGAACAGCTGCTCAACATCCAGACAACTATTACAATCTTGCAAAAGCAAAGCAGCTTATAAGCATAATAAACAAATGGTCATTTTGCTAAAATTGAGACCTAATTTAGTAATTTGTAGAATGACTGTTTCAAACTGTGCAACACAAAATAATGTAGCCAACAGTAACATACAGGTACACCATTTAATATTTATTATATGCATTTTATATACATTATTTTTCAACAGCTGTACTTTTGCTATGTGGTACAATCTTAAAAATTTGCTGATTCATAGTTTGTAAAACAGAAACCTTACAAAACTCATCAAAACTTGCAAACTGATCAGAAAAGTTTTGTGGAAGACTAGAAAAAATACTTTTTTGTATTAATCATGCATTACACAAACAAAATTTTTAGTTACACCATAAACTGAAGCACATCTGAAAAATAAAATAAAAGCAGGGAATAACTAGTCAAAACACAGCAGATTTATGAATCCTGAATTAACTACTTTTGTATTCTATTTGAAATGCAAATAAAAATAATTTTCACTCCAAAGTTTCTGAAACAAGATTGTTTTTTTGGAATTAACTCCACTCCAGGTACTTAACCAGAGGAAAAAGAATTTCCTGGTTTGCAACTTTAGAATTACCAAATGTCCCATTTTCTCATCTATTTTAGACTGCTCAAAGAGTGCCATAACAGATATACAGGGCCCTTTAACACACTACATAAAAGGATATAAAGACCAACAAAAAGTGAAATAAATAACAATAGGCCATTAGCAAGATGGGTAATCCTTGATAAATAAACTCGTAAATACAGTAAGATGTACAAAATATCACATAGTGATAGGATGCCAAGATTAATTTTTTTTAAGAGTTCATTCAGGGGTGTTAACCCCTCTGTGTTTCATTTGAACACATTTTACAGTCCTTTATTTATGAAGACAGTTATGCGATGATGATGAATTAGCATCCTTAAGCAAGGACTTAGCTGAGCTGTATTAGGCAAAAGAAGGGAAGATTGTGGTTACACGGCAGCGGGTCAGTGAGATCTCTGTGTTTTAGGGTTCTATAATGCAGAAAAACATTATCAATACAATCTTGAGCACTGTTGTGACAGGCTAAATATATAAAAAGACTTATAAAAACTAGAATTTTATCCAAACATTTTGTGCAACTAATGCTAAAATATTTTAAGTTAAATTTCCTTTTCTTTAAAGCAAAATAAAAGTTTAAAAGGGGAATCTGTGGCATTCAACTGATAAACAGAAGATTACTAAGAGATGAAAAGAAAGCTACTCTTGGAGCTCACTTCCCCCCACAAGAGCACCACATTCCTAACCCTAAGGCAGCACACAGAGTCCAAAATAAAAGTCTTTTGTAAGATCAGACTCCACGTTTGCTTAAAGACACCTAAAGAACAGACATACGCTCAGTTCATATCCAGTCAAGGCTACAAATACTGGTTTTCTTTTTTGTATTTGTCCCCACCCCCCCAAATACAGTAATTACAGTTAAATGAATGAGCCTGACATTGTTCAGGATGTGGTGACTTTTCACCAACTTCCACCTGCCCCACTTAAGAGCCTTCACCCAGGCAGATCAGATGTAGTGTCTTATTGGTAACCTTATAATTGATGGCAGTGACGCATTCATTCCCTCTTTTTTGTCCAAACAGACCTGCTGTTATGATGCAGGTTTGTTCTGCTATGTCACACGAATACTTTGGCAAGGGCATCAGCTCCTGCACTGGCAATATATGCTTTTGATGGATGAAATGCTACATCGTAAATTGATTCATCCAGCTTTTTCCTATGAGCTGTTATTTCTTGCACACATGTCTTGCTGTCCAAATTCCACAACCTAATGGAACAATCATGGCCTGTTTAGGAAAGAAAGAAAGAAAGGAAAAAACCAAAAAGTCAGAAATTCAGTGCATCATAAATGAATAATTTATATAGAACCTATAGAGTATAAAAAAAAGCCTTACTTCCAGACATTAAATAGATTCCATTAGGATCTACAGCTAGACTTGTGACAGCATCCAAGTGAGCAACCATAGAATGGATCATTTTACCTAAAAGAAAAATAAACAGTGAATTTCCTGTGAAGTACTGTTAATTTAAAAAAACGTTGACCCGTTCCCCTTAAATGCAATATAAGATAACATGCTTATTTAGATTCCAGTAATATTTGAATGGTTCTATTCCATTAGAAATTATGAAGTTTCAACTGCAGACTTGTATAAACGTAAGAGCAAATGACACACAACTCTCACAAAGGTATTCCCATTGTAAGCAATCTTTTTATCCACTTGGCATCTCTACTGGCAGCAACAAAGACCTAAAACGACTGGGTGAGAACCTCCATCTCTTAAATGTCCTAATAACTGTCTGAGTAGGGGAGTGTTGATGAAGCTTTGTAAAATGAGACTTACTGAGCCATACCAGTGGTCCATCTATCTCTGTCATTGCCAGGAGAGGAAAATAAGGCAACTACAGGGGATACTTGCCCAAAATGCTCCTTAGTTTCTAACAACTGCCACAAACCAGAACAATTAACTCTGCATTCAACTACTCTTAATGCCTTTCTTTACATTGACCTCTGCTCCTGGACTCTTAATAACATTTTTTAGCACCTCATGATGCTCTTGGGAAGGAGTTCCAGAACATTTAACTGCACAGAATAATCACTGCTGCTCTCCTGTTTTGAGCCTGTTACCTGTTGGGGGTCAGCAACTGAAGCTCAGTTTACATGTTGAAAAAGAGAGCAAATAAATCCCTGTAAGACTATGACCAACATGAAAGTATATCAGTTTTGTTCAGTTGTTTGTCTTCCTGAAGAGTCTCAGCCTATTCAGTTTCTAAGATTCTTCCTGAAGAAGCTAAAAGCTACTGAAGATCTTTGATCATCATTCTAACCATTCTCTGAAACATACTAATTTGGCTATATCCCTTCTGAGACAAGGGACACTTGATTCAAAGTATTCATACAAAGGTACTAAAAATGTTCCCTTTTGCTTTTTACTCCTTTCCCTCCTTCTAATATGCATTTTGCTGTTCTGATTGCTAAGCAACAAACTAGTATTTTTACCCAACTTCTTATCGTAACTCCAAGGTTTTACTTTGAATAACAACAGTCAGCCCAGTGATTATTATTTCATATTACAATGCTTATTTTTCCTTACATGTATTATTTCACATTTATCCACACGGAATTTAATTTGCCTGCTTTTATGTCTTTTAAGATCTCCAGTTCTTCCTTGTCAGCCCTCATGTTTAATAACCTGAATTAATGAAAGTTAACTGCCAATATACTGTTCCCTGTTCAGATGATTCACTAGGTTGAACCAGTGCTGATCCTTCCAGATCTGCTGATATTTTAATTCCACAAAAAGCCCATTTACTTCTACCCTCTGTTTCCTGTCTTTGATCCAATTATTTTTTCATGCAGATTTTTTTTCCCTTATTCTTTGTCTCTTTGAAGTAATAAATCTTAAATTCAGCAACATCAACACAATGCATTTAATGACCACAATTCAAATACTTATATTCATGGCAGGTGCAAAGTGGAAAAAATGTCCAGCTTCTTTTGCCATAGAAAACAAAAACCCCAGCAACACCATCCCCTTCTGGGCCCAAACCAAACACACTTCAAACAGGGGTATTGCAGATGCTTACTTAAAGAGAGCTTGATTTTTTCTTCCCTTCCAACTTTGATAGGTAAAACGTAGGAAGAGACAGGTAATTGCACAAATAGGAAGTTTAAGTTTGTTCTCACAATTATTTGACGTTTTTGTCATGACAGACAGTGCAGTTTTCTCCTATAGCCTTCTCCTTCTTTACCCTCTTTCTTCCAGATCCTTTTCTGTTTTATAAACCTTATCAAAAACTTAACTATAACACAGGATTTCATTACCATGATGAATTTAGGGTTATTTCTTGCCCTAAAAGGTACTAAGTGATCTTTTTTACTACTAAGAGTTGAAAAACATAACTGACACATGCTTGGAGTTAAAAGCATGGAAATGATGAAAGAAGAAACAAAGCACATATACTCTATAAATTAGGAAAACTCTAAATTAAAGACCACTTTCTTGTCCCTCACAACTATCTCTGCCTGTTTTGAGAGTTTTCTGACTTCTGAAGTCACAATTGCAACAGTGAAGGTATTTCACAGTGAAGGTAGTGAAAAGATTTAATCTTAGAGATACCAGAAGTTCTGTTTCGTGTAAGACAACATCACTAGTAAGCTTTCAAATGAATTCTCCCTATGTCATCCAGATTTCTTTAAACTTATCCATATGTACAAATTAAGATTCTCTTTCTCCTTACCCGTTTTGTTGTCAAAAAATTTGATGTGTCTATCTTCATGTGCTGTAATAGTTACAGGAAGTGTGGGATGACTTACTACCTTGTTAATATGATTATTTGATTGTACACCTGAAAATAAAAGAAAAGAATCTTCATCAGCCTTAAAGGAAATGTTAAAGCTAAAATGACAGTATTTTAGCATTACACTTTAGATTACCATATTATTTAATATTATGTAAGTAATATTTTAGGACCAACCAATCTCCTAAGAAATAAAGCTTCTTCCTTTACCGGATGGGGCAAAGTAAGGTAAACTAGCCAAAGTACTGTTAGGTTAAAGCTTGCAAGTAGTTTACACCCATGAAAGATCCTTGAGATATAAAACCCAGCAAGTACTACAGGGCAACACTAGTTGCCAAGTAGAAACAAACTGTAGCATGAGCAATGTATGTTTAGCACACAGCTCTTTACACCTCCACATCAAAAAAATATTTCATTTTGGAACAGGGAAAAAAAAAGAAGCACTGAGTGGTTTGGGTTGGAAGGGACACCTTCTACTAGATCAGAGAATCCAAGTAACTGAAGTCAACCTAACCCCCTTAGATTCTGCTAGATACACTTGTGTCTTCAATTTCAACTTAAACAATGGTTTAACATCTCTTTAGAAGTCTACAGGACACTCTTTTAAAAAAACCTTTCTTATCTCAGTGTCTTAATTTCTGTGCTTAATTATTCTTGATTCCATTTAAAAGTCTCTCTTCAAACTAGGCTTTGCAGAAGATATCTGTAAGACAGCTTTTACACAGTTCTGTAACCTGTGTTGAAGTCTGTGAGTTTAATAATTAAGCAAACTACACTACTTAGAAGGAAGAGGCAGATTCTCCCTTTGCATTATCCTTTTAGAGCACATTTTATAGAAAGGAACAAGCAGAACCTGGAGGTTTTCCTTACGAAACACTTAAGGAGGTTCACAAAAAAGTATTCTCCATATAAAGTTTCATTAAATATATGCAATTAATTCTTGATTAGCTACCTCTCCGTTACACTTTATTTGCAGTGACAGGATTTCTGAAAAGTTCCACCAGGAACTGTTTAATCCCAGCCTGTGCAGAATTCTACATGGAACTAAATATTCTGTTTAATTCATCTACTTGTCTTAATATCCTCCATGTCAAGCCTATATAATGAAAACTGTGGTTTCATATACAAATCAGACAACTGAATCTTAAGCAAACTTGGAGAACAGTAACTGTTGCTTTCACTATCTCCAACTACTTTCAAATCCTGCTAGTAAGAGTCATAAAATGGCTCGGGTGGAAGGGACCTTTAACATCATTTAGTTCCAATCCCTCCTGCCACAGGCAAGACTCACCATCCACATTCAGCCTGGCCTAGAACACTTCCCAGGGATGGAGCATCCTGAGCAACTTGTGCCAGTGTCTCACCACTCTCATAGTAAAGAACTTCTTCCTAATAAATAATTTAAACCTACTCTCTTTCAGTTTGAAGGCATTCCCCCTTGTCTTGTCACCACATGCCCTTGCACAAACAAGTTCCTCTTCAAGTTTCTTGTAGGCTCCTTTAGGTACTGGAAGATCACAATAATATCTCCCAAGAACCTTCTCCAGACTGAACAACCCCAACTCTTTCAGCCTGTCTTCACAGGAGAGCTGCTCTAGCTCTGGGATCATCTTCATGGCCTTGCTCTGGACTCAGTCCAGCAGGTCTGTGTCCTTCTTATGCTGGGGCCCCAGAGATGGACACAGCACTCCAGGCAGGGTCCCACAAGAGGAGAATAGAGGGGTTAAAAACATCTTTCTGTAGTGTTCGTTCCAAGCATCTTCAAGCATCTAACCATCTTTCCAGCTGAATGATGCAGTAGAGGTACTACACCATACAATGAAGTACCATAATAATACAACAGGTACCTCACTCAAGATGGGTATTTATTACAGAGGAGCTCTACTTACCAGATTCTACTTGTGATGAAAACATTACCACTGACTGGGATGTTTCTAAATCATAGATGACTGTGCTGCCAGTGTTAAAAGATGCCACCATATGAGCAGGGTCACAACCTATAAAGTCGACTGATGTGGGTATTCCATGCTCTAGAAAGAGCGAAAAATATCTTTAGAAAGAATGTAACACTTTCAAAATTCCTGACAGTTTAAACAATTAAAGTCATAGACAGGGCACTTAAAGAAGATATTTGCTCTTTTCTTTAAAGGAATGCTACAACACCACAATATTTTATTACAAGTTATTCTTTTAGCTATGTTACCTAGTTTGCATAAATGGAGATAATGAGCCTGGATGTATTGTCAGCTGCCTTATAACAGATTTTCACTGCAAAAAGTTACCTTTTTCTCCATTGTAAGTGCAAATACAGGGAATTTTTTCCGGTGGGTTCCATAACCTAATAGTGCCATCTGCTGAACAAGAGAGTAAGTGATTCTTTACACCACTGTAAGCAAGACCCCAGACTGCATCTGTGTGAGCAATTAATGTGCCAGCTAGAACGTTTGGCTCTGGAAAAAAAGAGTTCAGAAAAGAAACCTTTTTAGTGAAGAAGCATTAAATATTTCTTGTACCTTCACATAAACAAGCTGTATGTCCCCCCTGCCCTTCCTGTTTAAGTAATAGCTAAAATATTACACAAGTGATTTTGCACAACCACTGCCATCTTTCCCAAAAAAAACAACCAACCAAACAGGAAGACAAAACCAAAACTCAAACCAAAAAACCTTACCAAACCAAACCAGCCATCGAAAAAGCCACCACAAACAAGCATGTCCCCTTTTCCAGAATTATATGCTCTTGTTACCACCTCCTCTCCTATTCCTTCCTTCCAAATTCAACATCTTAAAGATGTTCGATCACAGCCCTTTCTTTGTATAAGGTGTAGAAAATCAGCTTTCCACTTAAACATTGGATGTTTACTTAATGCGGTTTTTACTCAGCATACTCTGCTGACACATAGGTATGGTCTAAAACTCTCAAGCACACTAACAATTAAAACTGAACTAATTTCTTCCTGTGGAGCGGGGAATCTTATTTTCATCTGCCTGATACTTTTTAGTTGCCTTTTATAGATGGTTTTAAAATCTATGCAGAGTTTTCCAAGCAGTTATTAGCTATTTAATTTTAGAGGCATCTAAAATGAAAGATATATAAAGTTAGGGACCTGAGATGCAAGTCAGAAACACGGGACATAGAATCTGAACTCACTTATCTCAGTTTTCTGGAAAAATTTCCATCAGAAGAAATAAATAATCATTAAGTTGTAATTCTGGTTCAAAACTTTTTCCTTCTCAAAAATATGTTATTTTTCTTTTCTTTACTGCATAAATCTCAGGAACTGCTAAGCCTCCCTATTACTGTTCTACACAAAGTATATCACCAGTGCAAGCAGGAATAAATAACTGATGTTTGCCACACCTAATTAGTTGAAAACACACAGCGTAGCTGAGAAATGGCAGCAATATTTCACAAAAGCTCTAGAAAACAGATTAACATAAAGCAGAAAAATAATATTCAAGACAATGATCAGAAGTTGTTTATCTTTTAAAAGGTACTTACCATAGGTATCATATGGATCCACACTAGGGCTAGGCATGTTCCACCACTGGATGGTTGCATCAATACCGCCACTGAAACACTGTTCTCCATTGGAACTAATTGCCAATGACAGTACAGGTCCACTATTGAAAGACAGAGAAAAAAGTTGATTGGTAACTGTCTACAGGATAGAAGTGAAAATTTGGCTATTTTCAAAAAAACCCCTCTGGATTGGCTCAAGTAGTTAAGAATCCCTTAAACTCCATAGAAAAATTCTATTAAAACATTTTTTAAGCCTCAACAAGTGATATCAACCTCTATTAAAATAATCATAAGTAATTAACTAAAACTATGCAAACTGAAGCCAATTCAAAGAGCACCATCATATTTCTCAGAAGCAACAGAACTAAAACATACAAATGGTCAGGTTTTACAGTGCATCTATGCCAAGCTAATAGCTAGTTGTGCAGAGAGAGGTGGCTGTATCCCTCCTCCCTGGCAACTATTTCTCATCCTACTTTTAGGAACACATAGTAACCTATGCCCCAGGAAACTGGTTCAGAGAAATGATCCTAAAAACTGTACCTTTTGGCCAAAGTTAACTGGTTTAACTTCTTCAACCTGCTTGCTGTGATACCAGAGAAGCACAAGTTGTAGCCCAAAGGAAAAAACAGGTCTACTACTTTGGACACACTACTACCACCACAGGTATAACTGTACTGTAAAACTACATACCCAAAATTAGGTGTCTGGGTCATTTGATGGCCATGCTTATGATATAAATGAGTGCAGTTAAACAAACTAGAACTACATATTTGAAGATGATGAAAAGGAAGACTACTGGCTGAATCCACCTATACATCTGCTAAAGTGAAGAATAAGGATGGGCAGAAACATAATGTTGCTCAGTAACTGCCTGAGGGGAAAAATAGTGAAATTATTTTGTTTCATCACACCAGAAGTCACGAGGTGGGGATTAGTTATCAGAATTTCTCAAAACCTTACCTTTTGGTATTCACTAACAAACACACAAGTAACAGCCTAAATCTGGACAGAGATCTGGAGAATTCAACTGGTCAGTGACCCTCTATATCACTCACAAGAACTTGTATTTTGTGAGGACAAATCACAATCACAATTTCACCCAATCCTGGGGAAAAGTGTTTCTTATGCATTAGGTAATAAATGAGAAAGTAAGTCATTGTGTTCTATCATATGGTGTAAGGGAAGGAGAGGATGATAAGAGCATGTGTAAATTTCCTAATATAAATGATGAATTAATTTTCTTTTTTGTTGTTTTTGAGGCCAGCACAAGAAGTATGCTTCCACGCTTATCAAAGAATCCTCTTAAAGCTTACCTGCTAACTGGGTTGGAGAGTGGATCTTTACTTATATAAGCAAAGCACTACTCTGGCTATCAACTGTGCATTTTTATCTTGCCTTCTTATTGCAAGAAAGCAGAATTAGCAAGTGAAACTCAGGCAGTAATAAAGCTGTTAACACAAGCTGATAAATCATTAATACTCAGACCTGCATCTGAAGCTACTATCAAAGACCAGCCTTTACCTTACTCATCTTTTACACATATTACACATAAAATCCACAGTCTGAGACATGTCTTAGGAGATTCCATTATCATAATCTATAATTGCTCCTTTCCACTGCAACTAATCAAATTTGCCACTTTCTTGTTCATGTTATCAGGGACTCTGCAATTCATGACAGGGACTTGGTATTAAGCTGCTTTACAAAGTATAATGGACCTTGATTAAACAATGTAAAAATAGTATAATTTGAGGCTTTTACACTTAAGTTTTTTTTATCAATACATGAGATAACAACAATATATTTATCAGCCATGAATAATGTCAAACACTCACATGTGGGCCCTAAATGTGTAGATGGGTTCTACATCTAAAGAGGCACTCCTGAAAGAAAAAGAGGAGATATTATACCACATGAAATCCCTACTGAAAACTCTGAAAATACAAGACTTTAATCAATTTCAATGGCATTTAAAACACAACTGATGTTTTATAAAAACCCATATACTTGCTTTTTGGCAGGAACCGTTTTCTGCAGATTCCAAAGTTTTAGAGTATGGTCCTCAGAGGCTGTAACCAGCACAGGCTCTACAGGATGAAAAGCTAATGCTCGCACTCCATCAAAATGACTGCGTAGCGTATACTTAGGGTTCCATGTCTTTCGGAAGGCATCTTTATTAGCTGGCAACTTGAAAGAGAACAGGAAAGGAGTCGTTTTATCTGGGATTTAAAAGTACGTATCTTACATATATCCCCTCATATTTTTAGAAAACAGTCTATGCTTGATTCAGCTAATATATATTCAATCTTAAGTTTGCATTTATCTACTGATTTATCTACAGACATCTACAACTCCATCTGGCCAGCTGGACAGTCTGCAAATTTTTCTGTTGTAACAGTTTCCTTTGACCCAGGCTGAAAAGATATATAATGTTAAACACACAGAAAAGAAGACTTGATTTTCAAAAGCAATTTTAATCCTTTTGTGCAACGACACTAATTCTTCTTCCTTGCAGAAAGAGAAATGTTTCACTGTGTATTGTGTTGTCTGCACCCCCGAAAGAGATTATAGCCATCCAAAGCTCATTTACCACTTAAACACAATAAAAATGAACTTGATGTGCTTGATGAGTGATCTTCCTTAGATGAGTAACTTGACTGAGATTGAGAAGAAACATATATAGTTCTTGAATACTTCCACTTTTCTAGGTGAAATTATGTACACGGAAATAGCTAATCAAAATTTCAATACACACTTGTCATGATTTTAAACATATTAATTAAACTTTTAATTAATTAAACATATTAAATTTTAAACATTACACAAATATCTTTAAGGCTTTAATGAGTTTCAAATATATTTGTGAGACAATAACTTAGTTGCTTTGTGAAGCAATATATGCAAACTATACATTTATATACTCTGAACATCCAATTCATATTCTTAACCTGTAGACTGTTAGGCTACAATACAATAATTACAGCTGCTTAATATTAATTATAGGTAACTCGGAAGAGTTACCAGAAAAATCCAAGCCCTTCTAGCGATTGGAAGAGACTAATTTAGAGCTTTGAATACAATTTTTATTTATGCAGCAAACAGACTCTTAAAAGACTACATCCCATCCTAAGCCTCCACCATGAAGAAACAACAAGGGTTTATCCGAGTATTTCTTTCTTTCCCTAAAGGCAGTTTAGAAAACTGACTTGAATTAGATGAACAAAATAAGCAAACTAAGAATGAATGGAAACTAATTGTATCCTCTGTCTTACACACTATCTATTCAGTACATAATTGTTGAAGTAGACAATCTCGACTGTAGACCAGAATAGCTTGATATCTCAAACTAATTTTCGCAACACTAATAAGAAATTAAAATCTCCCCCAGCTAATCAAATCTTACTACCTTTTATCTGTAAGGACTGAAAATAATCATATTATAGTGTAATGTACTGTAGGAATTATTTTTGGACCAAGTCTATAACCTGGATTGAATTATCATTACTCACTCAAACCAAATTCAATTCTATCCAACAAAGCAAAGAGGTTCAGACAATAAAATTTACTATTCTGAGTTACAGATGTGCAGACATCTGCTTTTCCATTTATTTGTGTAAATTTCTGACCTAAATGCAAACTTTACCTAATTCCAATCAAGTCACAGAAACTTGTTATACCAGACATGTAACCTGAATTTTTAGGGTTTTTTAAATACCAGCCAAGAAATGCATATAAAAACAAAGCATTTTGTTTGCAATCTTCCTACTTCAGAGTACACTGAATACTGCAATATTTTACTGAGATTTAAATTATTTAGCACTACACTGCATATTATATACAAGCTTCATAAAAAAGAATAATCTTTTGTTTCAGGAAAGAGAGCAGAGTGGAATTCTGGAGGTCTACATTAAACATAATTTGGACCAAACTGATGATTTATTTCCCTCTCCAAATGAAAAAGAGAAGGGGAGGAAAAAGAAAGGGACAAAAAAAGAAGGTATTTTCCTAGCAAACAGAGTTACTTGATATTTTAACTCCTCATCATGCAACATGTTCACCTACCTAGCTAATGTTGCCTTGTATTTGCAGTGATTTGGGGCATAGAGAAATTAAAGCCAAAAACTTGAAAGAGCAGTCCTTAATTTTAGCACATGGTATGTCCTAGATTATGCAGAAGACTATCAATTTCTGGGGTGCAACATGCATCCACACAACAATAATATCTATTACAGTTGTGATGAAAAGTCATTTGAGAAAATCAGAACGGATACAGTGATCCTTATTTTTCAAAACATGTAGAGTTGATTCTCTCTTTTTCTTTTTTTTTTTTTTTTTCCTTAAAAGGATTGATGGAATGGTAATTTTGTTTTCAGCAGTACAGAGCAATCTGCTAAAACCTGCTACAGAATTTACACAAGTTATAAAAAGTAAGGCATATTTCCTTTTAAGTATAGCTTTGAAGTTTTAATGTTTTTTAAATGGACTGGAACATCCTGGTTCTTTCAGAAGATACCACATACACTTTATTAGAAATCTAGTTATATAAAAACCATTTTTTAAAACTTCTTTTCCTTATCCATATTTCTAATGGATCTTGATATCCTTACTGCAAGAGTAAGAGAACACCTGATACAATCTTTAAAGAGGTCCTTGCAATCTCTAAGAAAAAAAGCTAACCAGTAAACTTATTTCCAAAAAACCCAACTCTGCCTCAGAAAAACAGTCAAGGACTTGGGAAAGGGATTTATTTGATGATTACAAAGGAGAAATGTGAGATTATTTCACAAAATGGGCCAGATGAATAATGGAAAAGTAGTGAAATGTGACAGTGTATATCAACATTTGAAAGTGTGACATCTCCAAAGCCTCTCAAAACGTAAGGCATAGATGGAGACACTGCCCCACTGAGCCTGTGTGCGCTACTGTAAGCGTGTATTTATATACAAACACACTGGCAAGACAATCAAAGTCATGACAAGACAGATCATGGAACCATACTACTTCACTAGCTGCTTTTCTCTTTTTCCAGGGAGGACTTTACTAAAGATCAAGAAGTATCAACCCATTCATTCTGCCTTGAAAGCACAGGCAAACCAGACTGAAACTACACCTGAGCTAAAAACAAAAACAAACAACTCCCTCTCAACAAAAACAAAAGGCATCAGAGAATGATCTCTTCCTTACCCCTGCAGTCAACAGAATCCTAACACATTGTAAGGAGACAAAGGAGACATGCATTTCCCTATCTCAAATAAGTACTCCCCCAAAATTTTAGAAAACAATAATTAATAACTGCAGTCAGTGTCTTTTTATGTTTTAATGTTACTTTTTTCTTGATAATGTTGTAACTTATTGGAGACTTCCAAGTTTACAGACTCTGATAAAGCAAAGCTTTCCATTTTTCAGTCAGTCCTACTGCAGAAAAACACCACTGTCTGCTGCTATGGAATCCAAAAATACACAAATAGGAGCATTTGATATGGCAACGTTATTCCCTCAGTGTACAAACAACTGCATGCACTGAAAGTAACTAGAGAATGAGAAAGACATAACCTGAGATGACTATACTGTTTAACAGGTGACTAGTCTTGGAGACAACCTGTGAATCTAACCCCCATCCTGTATGCATATCCTCTCCTTTTCAAAATACTACACTCGTCAAGGAGTGATACATAAAAGCCAGTGGAAGCCTTTTGTAGCTTTATTGATTCATGCACTCTAATGGCTCACAAAAGCTATTTGAAGAGCATGGACCTATTGGGAGCAAATGCATTAAGTGTTCTGGTTTGAGGTTTTTCATTGTTCTTGTTTTACTTACACATTAACTTAGTGTAACACCTCCTTGTCTGGAGATACACTGGAAAAGGAGGTGACTTCAGCTTACAAGGGCATTAGACTATGACCCACTACAAGCACCATATTAAAGGTACAGGGCAAGACATGGTCTAACGTGTTGCAAAGCCATAGCTATGACAGAACAACTTCAGAAATTAAAAACTATCACAGACTCTTTAACCCAAAGAAACACTGTGATGAAAAACTAATAGCATCTGAAATTCAGCCTCTTCAAAGTCATGACAGGACAGTGTCATCCTAAATTTAAAAAAAACCCAACTGTTGCCATCTGCATTATTTTATACTTTGTTTTTTCTGTCACACGAAATCAAAAGCCACTGTTCATTTTTCAGCTATGCTTTAGAAGAAAGAAAATATCCTAAGAGTACTGGAAAAGGAGGACTGGACAAGAAGCAGGAAAACCAAGTGACAATTACGGTCAATCTCAACTCATTTTCGGTGAATCGTCTGGTAAGAAAACAAAACTCTTCTTCTATCTTTTGTCTCCTGTATACATTAGATATTAGAGCATGAAATTGCCTCTTTCCACTCACCTTCCAAACCAAGCTGAAATTAAAGAGCCTCTAAAAAAGGCTTTCAGTGAGAAAATTTTGAAAATTCAACTACATTGAAAAAGTAAGATCAGCTTCATCTACAGGATGATTAACACCTTCCAACCTTCAACAAATGTGTGCTTCTAGTGCAAATTTCTTACTAGCTCAGGCAGCACTTCCTATTTGTGTATTTATCAGCTATTCTCTGCTTTAAGTTTCCCAAGAGCAAAGGTAACCTCTACTCTGCATCACCCTTCACACCACAAAAACTGTTTTGTCACAAGTACCACAGATTCTCAGGTAACAGTTTGATTAGCTGGTATCAATTGTATTCATTGTAAAGCTTTCTGAGCTTAGTCCTGGCTTGCCTCTAAATATCCCTGCATTTTGGAATAAGCAAAATGGCTACACACTGTTTTATTAAGAATTTGTAGTTCACAAAAGACAGCAATACATCACAAAATTGCAATCTGCAGTCAAGCCCATACAAGACATTTTAAATACAATACTGCATGCAAAACTTACCTGAACACTTCCCTAACCAGCCATCCAATGTTACTAGCCAATGAAAAATTCATTTAACGCTATTGGCAGAAGCTTAATGAACATGGTCAAAGGAATGTCAGAGCACTCTGGATTATAATAAAAACACCCCCTAAAAGTTTACATCTGAAATATACTACTACATATACAGTCTATGCTGTTAACACTACTTATTCATCAAAAGGACAGCAAATAAATAAGTTAATATCAATATTTGTGTTTCATGCCATGTCTACTCAATACTCCATTTCAATGTATAACTGTCATTTTGGTCATGTTAAGACATGAATATGTATTTTATGCCATAACACATTCCTCCCCAGTGACAAAATCAAAATTAAATTATTAATGTAGAAAAAATCCAATTCTGGTTACCCAAATCACTTAGTTCATTCACAAGGTGCTCTTTCCTTCAAAGTAACAGCTTTTACTAAAGAAGTGAAGAAGTGCATCATTAATGTTTAGGGTTGAGGAGAAGGGGCCCAACTACTATTGGTTAAACCGTATAAAGAATTTTAAAATAAAATTGCACTTACATCATAACTATAGTCTGCATCATTTGTTACTGTCAAGTCTGCAAGGTCTCCAAGGCCCAGTACACTTAACAACACATCATCAGAACCCATAATAAATGACTTGCCTCCTCCAGGTGGAAATGTTATTGGCTCAGCTACAAAGAACAAAACAGTTTCTTTAAGTCTCAATAGAGTAATTCAAACTGATGAAAAGCTGCATTATTCATCACTTAACAGCAAAACAGAGCTTAAAACTGAACTTGTATGTACTACATACAGCCCCAACTAAAAGAAAAAAAACAAACAAGAGCATGAAACACGCACACAAGTGCAAACACACACACATTATATACACAATTCTTGTATCATGCTTTGTCATTTGATTTCAACTTACTTTACAGAGGTTTTGATACTGACAAGTGACTTGACTGACATTATTTTACACTGCAATATCAAATGTACATCCCAGGTCTTCCAATTTTCAGCTGAATTTTTCATTCATTAGACCATGCTTCCTGCTTTCTATCTACTTGCAAATAAACCTTTGTGTTTTATACTAGTCAAATATTTCTACTTGCATACTGAAGTATTTTTTAAGCACTCAAGCAAAAGACTCCTGCAAAAATCTCTTCCGCTTTGAGTTTTTTCAGACAACTGAAAAAATGGAAACATCTATTAATTATTCATTTCCTGTCTTAGTTTCTCGACAAGACTTTGGATTCTAATTTTGAAGTACACTCAACTGATACTCATGTTGTCTAGCTATGCCTTCCTCAAATGAAAATGTAATGTTCCTATTAATTATCATTTAGAATGAATAAAAGCTATATATAGGCAATCACTATTAATTCACATCTGAATAAAAAAGTTGAAAATATTCACCTATATTTTTTAACCTCTTCAATGATTCTGTAAATCTCCCTCAACCCACAAGTACCAATTTAGCAGTCAGGAATAGGAATGAAGGTTTAAACATTGTAACACTTCAGCACATTTTAGAAGCTACTCTTACTTCTCCTTTTTCTTTTCCACTTAGAAATAGCAACACTTGTTAAGTAGAGTATGTAAAATTGAAGCATGTGTGAACTTCAGCTAAGTATAAGCATCTGCAAAATATATTTGACATCTTGAAAAATTAAACTTACTTGATTTTGAACTACACTGATCTGGCAGAGAGAGCAATGGCCTCACTTTAATACCCCTCCTTATTTCTAATCCTCCTAGAACACCCTTCAATCTCAGGGAAAATGGCTTCCAGTTTCTTGTGGTTTTTGTCTTCTATAAGTAGTTCCAAACAAGAGGACTAATAATTAACACACTCTTGTTTAGAACACACATCTCCATTATCCAGTATGGCCGCTATCTGCATGGTAACCTAGCTCCAGTCCACTCCCACTGAAGGAAAGTGACTGAAACCAGGTGTAAAGTTATAGATGTCTGGCACCATTGCTAGGGCTAGGCAAAGAGAAGCCAGCCCAGCTAGATCAAAATACACCACTTCTCAAGAAGAAAACAGGTTCTAATACTTCAGAACTATTGTACTATTAAGAAATGTAACCTCATTAGCACAGTCAACACAACTATTTGTGAGAATCTAAGAACATAATCTATGTAAGAATACAGACCGTTATTTCTACAATTGCATAAAAAGAGCAAATAATATTCTAACTATGCACAATCATCTCTTGTACAAATATCCACAATCCATACAAAGGTTTGACTTGTAAGAATGCTAAATTACATTAACAGCCCAAAATGGCTTACCATGCCCTAATTTCATTTTCATTAGTAATTTACTAAAATTCTACATCTGAAGTCTGTTACAAACCACATATATTTCAAAAGAGACCTATTCCTATAAAACATCTATTTACTTTCCTGTTACTCCTATTTGATCTTTAGGACAGGCCTACAAGGTTTAGGTAAGATCTGTAACTTCTCATTTTATTTCTTTGTGAAATTAATGTCACCTGACCTTAACAGATCAATTTTCCTACACTTTATAATAAAAATTAAGGACCATCACATCAAAAATCTGTACTACAAATTCATAAAGTTTTGCTTGCATGAGTGACTATCTCTTTTGAAGCTCTAAGGCCTCAAAATTAATGCTACTTGAAATTCAGACGACTATTTCTCAATATTAAAGTTCCCCATATGTACGTACAGTGCATTCTGTAATTTACTTGTGAATTTTATATTTTAAAGTGAGGCATATTTGAGAAGTTTAAAAAATGGTTGCAAACTGCTTTTGCAAAAAAGAAAAGGCAGAATAGTAACACAATGAAAAATGCATGATGTTACAGCAACTAAAAATAAAGACCCACATGTTCAGATACCAAAACAATGCATCAGTAGATATATGCAAATGCTAGTTAAATAAATGACTTTTTAATGTTTTTCCATCTAGAAAAAAAACCCAAATATTTTTCTAACACATAGTACAGTATTATTCTCATAGCTTAATATAAATGCTTAACTGAGTTTGCAATCAATAAATGTAAAGTAAAAATGTGATAATACAAGTTCCTTTGTAGGTGAAACTAGGCAAAATAAATATTGAAATCTAAAATTGTATCATTAAATATTTCCTTAGCCAATCCTAACCAGTGCTTCTTACCTTCAGGTTCTTGACATCACACATAATTAAGTTAAAATCAAGCAGTAATACTTGTACAAACTGAAACTGCTTTAATCTCTGATCAGATATGTATGTACACATAGGTTGTTGATATGTACTGTACAACAGGGACATCTTAACCTTGTTTCCCACAAAGTTAATATGTGGTACACCAAAACCAGCTGTTCATACCCAAGCAGTTAGTTAGCTGTTACTGCTTTTTTTCTGTCAATCTGTAGATTGACACCTCCACAATCTATAGATATGAAAAGTGAAAAACAACAAGTGAAGAAAGTATTTCTCTCTGCACTGGATAGAAGATCATGTTGATACCATTTCTGAAAGTAATAAAATATGTTGAAATAGAAAGTCCAATTTCTCATGGCCAAAATTATCAAGTGGGATTATGGCATAACATCATACTTAACCAAGCAGTTCAGAGTGAACAAAAAACCAAACCGAAAACTAAACTCTCACACCTTTAGAGGTATGAAAGAGATATTGCAAGCCAGTTATAGCTAGTTCCTCCCTGAATCCCCTTAAGAAAAAAATTATCAACTACTACCTCAGAACTGTAGCACAAAAGTTCCATATAGTCACAAGAAAACTCTGATTTGATAAAACTGATCAGCATAGGCTGGTGTATCCCAGGAAGTAAGTCTAAAGTTATCTGCAAAATCTTAGCTTTTAGAACACAGCTGAATAAATAATTGAGAAAAATCGGTATTTGTACTGCATGGTGCAAAATCTGTATTTTATGATAATGAAGTATTTGGCCTTGTAACACACCTAGAAGGAATTCAAATACAACACAGCCTGTTTGTTTGCAGCTTTGCACCATATGGTACAGAAAAAAAATCAAAAAGCCACATAGCATTCAGGATAGAAACAGCAGAATTTACATTCTAATATTCAAGTTTAAAAACTATGCAAAAACCACAATGAGCAGATAAGATGACAGAGATATTATGTATTATTACTCTTAATAAATAAAGAGCTAACTACACCAACAAGTTAAAAACATATGGACACATTAAACAGCATGAAAATATAAACATGAAAGCAGTTCATTTGAACAGTGTGAACTATCTTTACTTAAAGGGTAACACAGTGTTTGTGCTATGAGAACCAAGCAACAAAAGTCAGTCTGTATCAAACTCAAATCTAGCATGTGTTTCTTCAAAAAGATTTTTATCCAGCATTATTTCAGATGTAAGGCCTCTACCTGAGACAACATCCTTGCCTGTAACAAGGTCTGTCTGTGCTCCTTTGCACATGTATGGCCTAAGAAAAACAGCCTAAGACAGACCAAGAAAATCATAACTTTAAGGTGACATGGCCTCAATACCTAAACATGGCTAAAGGCAATCTAAAGCATGTAAACACTAAACCTAAAAACAACCTGAATACACATCTAGTTTTTAGCAAGTGGATTTTCACTTGTAGATTTTTCAATTGCACTCCACTGGTAAATTTGATACTGCTTCATCTTGAAGATGGAAATAAAAGATGAAAAACAAGGCAGTAATAAAGATGACTATTGTAAAATGACAGTTTGGGAGAGAAACAAAAAACACCCTCCTTGAATGTGGTTTGGGGATTTTTTTTGCTTGCCTGGTGACAGGCATTTGTGAGGCTAATGGTGAAAAAGAACAGGAGAACCAACAGATTCCTGGAATCACTAGTAATGCAAATTCCATTTCTGCTATAGCTGATACTGTTCCAGGGCTTATGGGTCAAAGATCATCCTAAAAGAGCCAAATCCAAATATACCTGAGTATTCTGAATGAATATGTTCTAGATAGAGGACAATTTACATAATGGTATTGTAATTTCAAAGCTAACACAGGAAAAATCATTCCTTTAAAGAACAAAAAACTTAAAAGCCAAATACAAGATTCTTGACTTCATATATAATAGCTTGCCATTTATTTTCATTGCCAAAGATAATCCTGAAACTTAAATAAATACTTTGTAAAGAAATAAATAGTATCTTTGTAAACTTGTGTATGTAGACCAAAAGAATTTTATGTAAGAGAACATTAAATCTGAAGAAAAGAGACTAATTCATCCCATAACTTAAATCACCACTTTTCATTTTAAAATCCAAACTGTGCATCAAATGTTAATACTCACCTTTTTTCTCCTCAATAAATAACAACCTATTTGTGAAAGGTTTTGCTAACGGGGGGTGTCTCCAAACAAGGATTTAATAGTGAATAGTGTCAGAACACACTGCTGTTCATGAAGTTATTTAAAAAAAAACTTATGAAATAACAGTGAGTTATGGTAAGCCACAGAAACTCAAGCCATATTCTCATAAAACCATTTGGGAAGAATTGCAAGTAAAATAATAATGTGGCAATCTGCAAGTTCATTAAGCTTTACAGAGGGGATAATAAATTACAGTGTGTGCTTTCTAAAAGAAATCTCCTGAAATATAGTAAGTAGCTGAATTTTTTGTACCTTCCTCTGCTCTTGCACCTTCATGATCAGTCATTCTAGAAGAGGGTGACCTAGATTGATTAATGATTCCTGAAGGGATGTGGGGTATCTCATCATCGCCCAGATCAGCTATCATGTCGTGAAGTTTTGTCCTGTTGACTCCTGTAAATTAATGTCAGCAGCAAAAATTCATTTGATTGCTACCGCTTGACTTGACTGAAGTCTAAAAATCCATTAAATAAGAATAATTACTGATGGGACCTCCTTAAAATAAATAGTGCTTTGCTTTTGTTTAGTAATATTTTGGAAATCAAAAGCAGGAGTTAATACATCAAATCTGAAAACTACATGCAAACAATTTTAATTCACTAAATCAAAAAATAACTCCTTTGTGTTCTGCAGATCTATTCTACAATTTCCTGTAGGAAAGAGAAAAAATTATCATCTTATAGCCCTACTGAAAGAACATTCACTATTAAACAAAAAAGTATGAATTAAACATTTTCTAATAGTATTACACAACTTTAACTATACTAAACACTTTAACATTAAAAAACAGAGTGCAAAATAAAAATAAGCTTCAAAATGATAGCAAAAGTACAGACAACTCATAATGGGGGTGCAACAAACAATTAACTTTCCCTGCTTTGAATGGTATTTAAATTGCATGAAGTGTTTGTTAAATGCAGGAGCAAGAATGCTTCCACCACTGTATGAAATTGCAGATGCATATTATATTACAATTATTATAAAAGCAAGCTTCTAGAAACAAAGCATTCTGAATTATATGTACATTTAATTAATATGCAGACATTAGCAAAAAAAGTATAATTTAAAATATCTTTAAATTACTAAATCCATTCCTACTTCCACCTTTATAGCTTCCATATCAAAAAGTCAAAGCTTTAATCATAAAGTGTATTTCAGTGAGAGAACCTCTTTAAAGAAAACAATCCTTAATGATGAAAGACATAACCAAATTTTAACCAATAAAACAGCCCTTCCTGGGCCTGCAAGCCCAGACTATTGCAGACCATTTAGCAAAGGAAGCAATGGTCAACAAGTTCTTATACTGAAGTGACGTCTCACATTTATTAAAAGGGAAATGGAAACTAAACCAAAGGCTTTATTGTCAAAAAAGCAGAATGTAAATACTATGATTACAGATGACTTATTAAAATCAGAACCATTCAAACAGTTAAACACTAAAATATACTCTTTCAAAAAGTATCTGATCATTTCAGATCTTACTGGTTTAAATCAATGAGTTCAAAGATAAGTGTCCATGAATAACAGAATTCTCTAAAGATAATGAAGAATTCCCTGCAGAGAGGGATGACAACAAAAAGTATTTATTGAACAAGTATTATAGCAAGTATACCTCACATATCCCTAAAAGGATGCTATATAACTATTGTCATTCATATTTGCAAAACATTCTCATTTTGCCAAGTAATAAACTCCCTATTTATTTATGGTTTTTCTGCTTTTGGTATTTTTTCTTTCCTTTATGGAACATTTAGTATTCTAGTTAAAAATACAAAGATTGCCACCCAGAAGCAATCTGAGAATAAAACTGGCTTCCAAAAGTTTTCCTCATACAAGAGATCACTTGAGCAGTTAAGTTTCATTTCACTCTCCTGCAGAAGTACATCTAGAAATCCGTGATCCCAGCTAATGAAGTGAATGCAAAATAATAATGAGAAATCTCCTTTGAACAAACATTCTTTTTTTCTAACAGGCACTATCCTGAAAGGATTTAATTTCTGAAGTATAGTACTTAATATTGCAGCCAGCAGGTGAGATCTCACATAAGAAAAGTCACTCTTAAAATGGCCAGATCTCCACACCATACTGACTACAAAGCTTGTCTTTGTCTTTATTCCCATCAGCCAGGCACCTACTGTGACTAGCAGCAGATGTATTCTTGAAGATATTATAGAGCAAGCAATAAAATGACAGGATAAAAGTCATGGCTGGGACCCTAAACTGTTTACTTTAACAAACCCTATGCCTTCCAGAAGAGAAAACACCATTTGTCTTCTCCATGTTGATAGGCACGAACATGTTCAACACATTGATCCAAATGTCAAAAATGGCTTACAAACTCCTACTCTATCTGAACTGAAAGCATCTTTTCAAGGTGTTTTCATGCCAAACATGTAAGAAGTTTGCCTCGAAGCATATTCAGAAGAAACTAAAAGTAGCCCCTCTGCTCTGCTACCTTTAAGCAGCCATTCATATAATTAGTCACAAATTAGGGGACTGCTAGCCTTGCCTTGTAGCATTTTTCAGGATGTTTGGGCACTTCTTGTCCTTCAGACATAACCTCAGAACAGTTCTCAATCATCATACATACAGAGAGAAGTTTACAAAGGAGCAGTTCCTTCTGTGCATCTCATGTGAAAAATATGTCAATATTCAAGACTCTGCCACTGCTACAGAAGACTGCACAAGTTGCTGCTTTCAAGTAAGTGCAAGTGTACCCTCATATAACTGTTCAAGCATTGTAAATGCTACAAGGAGATTTCTAAAGAAAAGCATGTGCCATCTCTGCATAAGGAACTACGTTCAAGGCACAAAACGGGATTGACCCTTTTACCCTCAAAAAAAGCCAAGAACAAAAACAAAATTGATAGATCGGGTATGAACAGAAGGAAAAGTTACAGTACCATCTCAGTGTACCATCCTTCAGAGATCAAAAATGAAAAAGATATCTGAAAATTTAGTGGTGAAAAGTTTTAGTCTGAGAAGCCTTAAGCAGAGTTCTATTAGGTCCAAGAACTATTAGCCTAAGTCTGAATATAACAGAGATTCTTATATGTCAAGAACAGGTGATGGTAATGAAGATGGTAAAATTAAGATCTGTTTTCACTCCTATCAACTGTTACACTATTTCCAGAAATCAAGGGTAGGAAAGTGAATGGAACAGATACTGTTCTGTAAGTACAGAACAATTAAACTGAAGGAAAAGAGCAGAAAAGTAAAAAAGTGCAAAAAGCTAAAGAAAAACAATAAATGTGTCTTCATTTCAACAGTGAGATAGATATATAGATATACATATATACATATACAAGACGTGGAGATTTTCAAACTGAGAGCATATTATGCTGACCTGATAGAATGAAATGAGATATACAACACCTCTACCATTAAACCATGCAAAGATGACAGACTGTATCTGAGAAACAGTCATCCCCTGACTTACTTGCCAAAATTGATCTTATCGAAGTTGGGCAAGAACCAGGCCTTAAATTCAGCATATTACTGAAAAGAGAGGCCTGCTTTTGTAGAAATCAAACCTAACTCACTATCTATGTATCACGGTAAGTCCAGGATAGGTGTGGTTTGTTTCTCTGCTTCTGGGGTATTTTAACGCAAGAACTCTTCAATAAAGAGATTCTGCATTATTTTACCTAAGACATTGTAAAGGAAATCAAAGTGTGGCGTGGTAGATTTTTGTTATTGTTCTGGTGGGGTATTTTTAAAGATCCTTTCATAAAGTGGTAGCATTTTCACATAAAATGGTGACTACTGAACAGACACCCTCTCTCTCCCCAGCAAACACGAGTATTACTTAATGAAAACAAATGTGCTGACAGAAGATGACCTTAGTTAAGGTGTTCCACCCAAAAGAAAACACAGGGTTACAGACTAGAGAAATAACAATATAGAATCAAATCTACTTCTGTTCACTTATTTATGTGTATGTGTGGAATGAAAGTTTCCATACCTGGGGACAGGGTTGTCTGCCTGGTTATGTTACAGTGTAAATACAGATTATGGCAGATACCAGATGCATATCCAACAAAAGAACCCATCAGAATGTCTGTCCTATTATGCTGCCTTCAAATTACTGCCAGAGATGACATTTAATGCACATATGTTTGATGTTTCTGATTATATATACTACCATGCAGATAAGTTCTGATGGTACTCAAATTCTGATAGAAGTCAACACACTGAAGAGCAAAGGAAGAGATACGTGTTCAGAATGAAATTCCCAAATGACCAGACACGAGCAGCAGGAATAAAAAAGGCCTTCAACATTATTTTCAATTTCAGAATTTTAAAAAGCTGGGACAAAAGTCTACAAATTTATATTTAAATAAATCCACCCAACCTTGAATGCATACTTTTACTCTGTGTGTGGAGTTCTCTCATCCAATTAGCTCAGTGATTTAGAGGCTAATTTTTAATCAGAAACTATCATGAATGTGACAACCAAAGAATCTCACAAATCACCTAGTAAGACTATATGTGTTCAGGGTTTCCCAAAGGAGAATTCAAACTTAAAACTCAAAATGCTAAACAACGACTTATGTCACTTCTCAGCACTGTCACACACAGCCATCTCCTAAACACTGTCTTCTGTGAACCAAAGATTTCAAAATTTCTTTAGACGAAGAAAACTTTCTGTTACTTTGCAGCCACTATGGTTCAAAATGTCTAAAATGTAAAGAATTTAGTAAGAAAATTTCAAATAAAAAAGTCTATTTTAGTATTAAAAAAAAAATTTCTAATCCTACCAAATATTTCACGTGAATTTGATGTCAGCTGCTGATTACATGTTAAATGCTGACACACATTAGCATGCAGATGACTACTGCAGGTTCTCATTAAAGCAAAGACCCGGTGAAAATCTTTGCTTTGTCCAAGCTTTTATGTTAATGTGTGCACAAGTCATGCAAAAATGCTGAAAATACAACCAACATGCTCTAACTGCCTGTAAATGTTACATGTTACACAGTAAATTCAAATCTTAATAATTACAGAATTCTTCAGGAAGTGTTATATTTTAATTATCATGCAATTTTGTAAGTGTATATCCATACAAGTCTCCAAACCAAGGAAAAAATTTTACTAGTTATCTCCAGAAAATGTTAAAAAATACCTCCAAAATAAAAGCACAGCAATCATGGGAGCTTCTCTAAAGCAACATGGGATGCCATCCAGAGGGACCTGGACAAGCTCCACAAGCAGATCCATGGGAATCTCCTGAGGTTTAACACAGCCAGGTGATGGTGCTGCACCTGGCTTGGGGCAATCCCTGGTACAATAATCCCTGGTCTCCCAGCACAGGCTGGGGATGCACAGATGGAGAGCAGCCCTGCCCAGAAGGGCTTGGGGGTGCTGCTGGTGAGAGGCTGGACATGACCCAGCCATGGGCACTCCCAGCCCAGAGAGCCAAACGTGTCCTGGGCTGCATCCAAAGCAGCGTGGGCAGCAGGGCCAGGGAGGGGATTCTGCCCCTCTGCTCTGCTGAGAGCCCACCTGCAGGACTGCATCCAGCTCTGGGTGCCAGCACAGGAAGGACATGGACCTGCTGGAGTGACTCCAGAAGTATGGAATGGATTTAAACTAAAAGAGTAGGTTTAGATTGGATATTTGGAAGAAATTCTTTACTGTAGGAGTGGTGAGGCACTGGAACAGGAGTCCAGATAAGCTGCTTCATCTCTGAAGTATTCAAGGACAGGCTGGTCCCCACTCATGGCAGGAGGGTTGGAATTAGATCATCTATCATGTCCCTTCCAAAACAAACCATTCTATGACAGATTTAATACCACTTTATGCAGTAAGAACTTTGTAAAGTTGATAAGATAATTTCCAAAAGCATTTTTATCAGGTAGTTCAAACCTGAAGCTTGGTTTAAACTACATAGTTAAAAATAGGTCAACTGGCCAGAAAACTCAGAGTAAAGGGATATCAAATAAAATGTTGGTAAATGCACAGAAAAGTAAGGGCACTATAAAATAAAGATTCTCTCCTAAACAAAGCCACCAAGAAGTTCATATTTTCATTACAGGCATTTCCTAATTCTCTATGCCTGTGGCTGTAAAAATAATTACAAGCCCATAAATAGCAATTACAGACTGATTCAAGCTCATATTAAAAAAACCCAAATACAAAAGCAAATAAAAAACCCACCCCACCACCCCCAGAAAAAGCCCAACAACCACCAGTCCCACTACAGTATCACAGTATTATACTTTAAGAAGCAGATGAAGTTTAAATCTTTCAAAAAACTTCTCAGACTAGGAATGTCCTCAAAATGCAAGTTGTTCATTATTTTTACATGAACATTCCTATGCATTCAGTTCTCTCCACCTCTTTATCCTTGAATTTTTGTCTTTTCAACATTTCTCGTTTCTGAAATGGCTGTCCAAGGTTTTGACATATTCACATTCAGCAGGTAGAAAGTTAAAGTTGGTTGCCCCCATTACAGAAAATGATGCTTAATGGAAAAAAAAAAAACCAACAACAAAACAACAAACAGAACTTGTGAGAAAAAATGTCTTCTATATAGATAGGCAAAAAAGTGTTGCATTACAAGATTCAGAATCTGCACTTACTCTTTACCCCTTTCTTCCCCTTTCGTTCCTTCTTGTACTGTTCCTTCAGTTTACTTATTAGTCCCTGGTCTACATCCCAAACCTCAGCAGTTGGGGACAGGTCATCTTTGTCTACATGCAGCATATTGTTAAAAGAAAAATAATCAGCAATTGGCAATGCAAGCTGTTGGTGATTTACTGTCATAGCTGTATAAGAGCATTAATAAAAGTTATTAATAAATCTTTATTTTAAAGGTGCAGTCTCAGTTTTAAGTTTATAAAAGACCAAGTTTCATTTCATACAGTTTTCCAAGGCACTGTATATTATCAGTTACATCTTTGAAAATTGTACGTTAATTTGTTACCAAGGAGCAAACAAATGAAGCTTCATAAGTAGCTGTTTATGTTAGATACTTCAAAATACACAAAAAATCATTGGTGTTCAGAAACAATTACTGCATCTTTAGAAAGACAGTGTTAAGAAATTATTCAGCCAGTGTTGAATAAGGAAATAAAAGCATTCATGCTATATCTCTCATGAAAATGCAAGCTGAGTAAGTCAGTGCCAGTTTATTCATGAAAACCACCATGCATCCTTTCGCATTCATTCTACATGCACAAGAAAGAAACCTTGGTCCTACAAATAACCAGAGAAACAAGTCTATAAACACAGTTTTTCACATAGGAAAGTAATTTGCACAGGTGGACATCCCACTGCATTCCAGAAATTAAATCATAATTAGCAGAAATATAACATTTCACAGTAGTTTCAGAAGACATTATCTTCTTCTGTTTGACAAATATTGCAGAGTTAATTATTCTTTATGAAAAGTCAGGTCTCCACTTTTCTGAACTATATATCTCAATCATTTCTGGAAACTTAGAATTACTAAAAAGATAAACCTGTTTCTAAAACAAGGCAAACAACATTTGCAGAAGCACTTTCGCTAGTAGACAACCAGGCAGCAACCAAACTTGGTTTGTGTGCCAGTTCAGCTTTACACTCAGAAGTTCTTTGGGCATAAAGCCGCAAGACTTAGTTCCTCAGTTCCTAAATCCCAATCATACTTACAGTATGATTGTACCCATTTTCAAAGTTATAACCATTATAAGCATGAAAGCGCACTAGAGGAATCATACACAGTAGAAACAAATTAACATGCATTTAGAATTAAAAACAATATTCCAAGTACATGCTTCATGACAAAACATGACAATGAGTGAGCAGAAAGATATCCTAGGATACTGATGCATCTACCGTCATTCAGTGACAATGTGGATCAAAGAGGTGGAATACAGAGACGGCAAGGGCGGTGAAACATGAAACGAGAGCATAACGGCAGAGTCCCACAAAGAACTCTGGCGATGAGAAGGGAACAATGACATCCTACACCAAACTACAGCTACATCCACCAAGCTGCAAACACAAAGACCTCAATATTTCTGATCACTGGGCCTAAGCGCTGACAGAGAGGAATAGTGATTACTCAGGAAATACAAGAGGCACAGAAAGATAAGTCAGAGAACATGTCCAATCAAAGAGGAAAAAATCAAACCCGCTAAAACTCAATTAAAAGAAAATTCCATTAAAAACTAATTAAAACTATTTAATAAAATTCCGAAGCACTATTAATAAAATGAAAATAATCAGCTAGGTTGCAGCATTGCAAAGGATTAGGGAATTAAATGAACTAGAAGATGACCACCTGTAACATCAATGTAAAGCTATTCTAAAAAACGTCATTTTGGTACATCTTAAAAGGTGCAGTGCATTAAACCAGGACAGTGGAGGTAATGACAAAATTGAAGTAACATGTTCAGTCTGTGTTCTACTCTGGAAGTTTAGAAAACATCTGTAGAGTGCAAAACAAATAGGGCATTAAATATCAAGAAAGATTTTGAAGGAACTGGGCTCATTCAATCAACAAAAAACAGGAAAAGCACAAGACTGCAAACATAAATATTCAAAACCAACACTGTTGGCTGCAAAAATCTAGGCTGTGAATAGAAAACGAGATAAAACACAAACTTAGATTATCTGGGTAGGCTATGAAATTAATTTCAAACAAGATTTTTAGGAAAACTCAGCAGTGTTTCTCTCCAGCATGCCTACATATATTAGGCTATTTTGGAACAGAGCCATGTAACTAGAAGACCTCTGCAATCGCCCCAACAGTGACCTTCCCTGCATTAAACTGATACAGGACAGCACAGAGGACCTCAGGATGTCCACTGATCAGTATAACTGAGCGGAGAAAGTCTGGCTTTAAAGTTTCTATTTTTTTACAGTGTTATGAAGATGACCCAAGAGACTGTGAATTTTAGTCACACTCTGCCACCCAGAATTCTGGGCACAGTCAGTCATTCTCTGACTCATGGTCCATCTGTAAAGAGAACTTCTGTGTTTCATGGGGAAGAGAAATCCAGTGATGAACACATGAAACTATAAGCAGATTAAGGAGACTACATAATGTGTTAAGTCTGCAATATGTAGCAAATATATAACAATATGTATATATTGCTGTTTGCTTAAGCAAACTGAAGTTATATACGCATTTTTTCTTGATACTAAATCACAAGGAATTTATAATTTTTTTAATCAGAAACTGTACGTTCTTTTTTTAGTATGTCACATACTTTGACTCTTCATTTAACACTGCTTGAACTTGCTCATCTTTTGGTATTTTAAGATAAGCTGTTCCTAAGTAAAACATGTTGCATGAAAAGACACTTTAAATTACAATGTTTGGAATTAATTTAATGCTCAAAGTATGTTAACTAAGGCACTTACATAAAAAAAAATTGTTCATAAAAAGCCGTAATATGGAAGAAAACAAAAGCAATCCAAACTTCACAACACTCATTGGCAGGTTTGAAGACGTCTTCAACAGCAAAAATTTAACTATCAAATTTGGTGCTGGAATATTTTAGGATATTGAAAGCTGGACCTACAGATAATACTTTGCAATTAAGTACTGTAAATATTAGTGAAGCAAGAGTAATTTAGAGCCTAAACATCACATGTTTTCCAGATATTAAATAAAAGCATTATAACTAACTAGACATGTAAATATTACTTTTGTTTCACAATGCTTAAATGTTTGCAAAAGTAAGAAGTGATAGATGGAGGCTAATGACAGGAAAACTAAAACAGGAAGAAAGAAAAATCTATGAACGTTAACAGAGCAACTACTACATTATGAAGAAAAATTTCAATTTTAGTTGAAATATTGAAGTTCATGATTGATGCAATTGTTTAGGAACTAATAGTACATATTCATTTGAATTAAGTTTCCCCTCAAAATAAATAACTGGATGGACCTGGATATTTGAAGTAGTAAGTTTCATAGAGTTCAAAATAATGTGATAGGCTAAAATAAATTCGTTTAGGTAGTGTATTATTTTATTTAAGAAAGCATTTAAGTGGGACAGTATTTAGAATGTTATTTGTGATAGTTAATAAAGATGTCTTGTCATATTTACACTGATCTTTAAAAAGTAACACAACCAAGATCTGATGGACTGCACCTTTAAATGCCCATTTAAGGAAAGAGCATCTCTACTAAAATCAGTGACATACTGTGAAAAAAATATTGCTACTACAGTTGTAGGCATGTCTTTGACTGATTTAAATAGTAAGTTACAAAATATACAAAAAATTTATGAAAGTTGTCTTCATATGGCAAAACTCAGAACATGCTTTGAAAGATAAAACTAGGTTTATGTTTTATTTCCTCCTTCCCACTTTCTTGTCTCAGATATGAGGTTCTTGATAGCAATGAGATTGCTGCAGTTAAATCAGCTGTCACAAGCGTGTACAAACTCCTAAAATGCTCTGCCTCATTTTGCTCTGGGTTCATTTAAACTGTAATAAAAAACATTCAAGCAGCTCTATGAAAAGCGTGGTGGGTCAATTTGATTTTTAAAACAGACCTTGAAACTGGGTAACTACTTGAGAAAAAGCAAGACATAGAACACACTGGAAAGTAGTATTTGGAAACAATGACTCAGAATTTCAATGGACAAGCTAGTTCAACACAGTAGGTTCCAGCAGTCTGCCATGGACAAATCTTTGACTGCATGAATTACAGTATCAAATTATCTTGCCTTTCATATACAACAGAAAGACTGATACTAGAACCACAACTTTTGACATCACTATATATTCGAAGGGATGTTGCAAGCAAAGTCAAAACCTCTTACTTCAGGTTCTATGAGACCTTACAAGAGATCTGCCTGTGTGCCTAAAGAAAAGATCATCCAGAAACTGTTCAAATAACATCAACTTCAAAAGGGAACAACCGCAAGCAACTAAAACGCTACTAAATATAGACAGTTCTTACCAAAACTAAAGGTAACAGCTTGTTCAGCTTCATCTTCCAACTAGAAATACGACTGAGTTTTAAAAATAAAGGTGACTAATCCTCTGATACTAGTTTTTAGGAAAGAATGCTTTCTAATCCTTGGTACCTTCAAAATCAAGACTGGATAATTTTCCTGGAAGATGTGTCGTTTCTTTAATTTCTGTACATCTTTGTATTTTCTTTGCTCACTGGGATGTCTACTGAAGTATAACTTCATTGTCACAACGACAAAATGCTCAAACAACATGATCTAATGGCAGTCTGGGGCTTATAGTTTAAGACTTGTAGTATGTAACTACAAAACGGTTTGTATCACAGTTCAGAAATTGAGATACTCAATTGCCCATTTAAAGGCAGATATTGATTACTTGGGCCACTATTCTTTTCCCTATACAAATTTTCTCCTTCTTTTAATCTTCTCTTTTGAAACATGTAGGTTGCAGAAGTTCTGATTTAACACATTTTGTTTCACATCAAATTACTAATAAAAACCTGGGCTATTATCAATGGTTTTATTTCTTTTTCTTTTTTTTTGTTTTACTAATGTAAGCCATATTACCAACAACATCTAAAAATCTCAGTCAAAAATATAAAAGAACTAATTGTCCATTTTTTAAGTACACCAAAGAAATTAACTGAACTTAGGTACAAAAACTTTGAAAGTCCTGATAAGAAAGAAGTAGGAAAAAAACCCCAACAAACTGTATTTGAAAGTAAATTCAGGTATAAAAACATTCAGAATCCTAGCCTTTCCTATCTAAGAAAGAAAATATTCTCCTTTTAGTTTTGAAATCAAAAGCAAAACCTGAAGCAAATGTAGCTACGATTGTACTTGCAGCACCTACAACATATATATACATATGTATATATGAAAGTTTCACCATACAATATATCATTTTCTAAGCATCAAACGTTTGACCATCACATTCATCCACACATTCACACCATTTTAGTAGGTATTACAAAACTCTTAGAAACTATCATGAACAAGTATTCCCTTATTTTTAAATGCTTTTATTAGTGTCTTACCCCACTCTGTTCCATCTCCCGAACTTCGAGCTTCTCCAGCTCCCTCACCATCTTCAGCTGTCACTAAAAAGTCAAATTCTTTCAAAGCTTCCTCAGTATCAGGGTCATCTGTAAGGTCAGCAGCTAAACCTTCATTACCAATCTGCAAGAAGAAAAATGTTTTCCTGCATCTGAATCATAGACAGATTTTCTAGTCATTTAGGTTAGACGATCTAGAGACTGTTCTGAGTAATTTGTTGCAGGGGAAAACATTTTTCAATTTAAAATGCAGAAAAAGAAACTTAGATCTCAGTTGGCTTATCAAAACAAAAGTAGTGCAGTCTAGTGAACACTACGAAATAAAAACACTGACACTAGCTTTAGCAACAAAAATCCCATATACTCCAGTCTTCAGTTTTCTAATTTAACACATAACAATTAGAAAAGTGTTGATTTTCTTGCCCAATCAATAGCTCTGCAGAGAAAGCTTACAAACTGTGCTTTCTACTGGTCCAGAAGTCTTTCTTTCTTTTTGCTTTCCAGTTCTATTTCAGTGTTAAGCATAAGCTTGGAATACAGAGCATTTTAAGAAAATGCTTTTTACTATTTCTAACCACATCTTCACCTTAAAACAAACCAACCCTCTACTAAGGCATCAGTGAAAAGTTTTATTTCATTCTTCAGGTGAAGAAATTTTCCATGTGAGGTTATTTGCACAATGTTCTTACTTTTTCAGAAAGAGACAATTTTTATAAAGGTAACTATGAATGATCCTTTTGCTTTCTATAAAAAAAACCCCAAGCTTTGTCAAAAGTCAAAAAGTGAGTGTAAGATCTTCATATATGCTTAGATATTTACTTGATAGTCCTTTTATCAGACCTTTTTTTTTAAGAGATTTAAAACAATGCTTGACTCATCTCTTTACCAGAAGTCCAAGGTATGGTGAAAACTGCTTCCTGACAAATCAGTATGGGAGATTTAAGACTTGGATCAAGTCAAGCTCATACTGCTAACTATTTAAGAAAATCCAATGCAGTCACAGGGTCATCATGCTACAGAACGCTGTTCGGAGCAAAAAGTAACAGAACTGTTCGTACAATATTCATAGCTCAGTATCTCTAAATAAAGAAACCCCAAAGATGGGGATTCATTACAGGAGAAAGAATTTAAATGGGACAGGTAAAAACTGTCTAGCCTACCTAGAAAGTTGCCCACGGAATGGAAAACTAGACACAAACAGAACACAACTAATAGAACCTTAAATAAAAGGTTATTTGAGACAAGTCTCTGCTAGGTTCTTAATATATTTAGCAAAAAACTGCCTAAAAGAAAGAATTAAACATGCATTTGATAGGGAAGCCATTTTTTTCCACATTACATAACTTCACTTCCTCTGAGGAATTGTTTCTACCTTGTTTGAAATTCAAAGGATGCACATTGTACTGTACTAAATTTGCCTCATAAAGGGACTCAAAGTATGCAGAGAAGATGAAATGGCCAATTCATCACTTAATTCGTAATTGCAAACAGCTTGGTTAGTTGTTTTGAAGTTCACAATGTACTAAGTAAACAACCAAATTCATTAGTAATGCATCTGCATATAATCCCTTCAGATAACAGAAGTGCAACAAGCACTTTGACATCGCATATTTATATCATCTCCAGAGAAAAAATTCCTTTTTAAAAGATCCATTAAAAAAGAAAAAGGAAAAAAAAGAGAATTTTTTTTTACTTTGTGTTTCTTATTTATCCGATGCTTTTCTTTTCCTTCTGCAATATCTTCTATCATGTCATTCTCCTCTTCTTCATCACTATCATCTGCGTTTTCTAGGAAATTGAATGTTTCAAGAACATCACCAGAATTCCTATATAAGTAAAAACATTAAGAGAGAATCCATTTTACTTGTTGAAGAGATTTAGAAGATTAATAAGATTAAACAAAATTGCCACCTGACAGCCTAGGCACTTTAAAACCAGCTAAACAAGAAATTGCTAAATGAAGAAGTTTCTACATCTGCTTAAATCCTTACTACAAAAGCACCACTCAACAGACTCTTTCCTTAAAATAACAAAGCGATTATATTACATAATTAAACATCAACACACAATTTTCCTGTATATCATGTTAGTATAACATACATGTACGTACGTAATAGGTGTATATGCTCTTAATCTTTATTTAGTTAAGTACAGAATCATTTGTGGTCAGCTACACTCGCAGCTGTTCACAGACTCTCCAGCTGAAAGTTCAATGTAAACTGACCAGCACATATCAATGACTAAGCAAAGCAAACTTTATCCATTTCTCATCTCTTCACTTACCTTTTGATTTCCTGTCCCTTTTGTTTTGACGAAGGAGATTCACCCCCATTCAGGATCTGTTCTAAGTTCTTTGTCTCTACTGAACCATTTGGTTCTGAATTGGAGAGCCCAAGCAAAGACCTTACCCGCTGGGAGCGTACATCCAATATTGTATCTGTATAACCTACTTCCTGAAGATACCTAGATATTTTAAGAGAAGAATGAAAAAGGAAAGGATATTTGATGAAAAAGGAAACTTAGTATTCACTGTTGAAAATTTATGCCACTGTTGTATCATCTAAGGAAAAATAAGCTTTGCTATCCATCTCACATGGAAAACCTTACTCTGTACTGCTTAAAGCTCAGGACTCTGAGGTCCTGCAGAACAAATCACTATTTGCCCACCTCAGTTACTCTGTTTCACAGAGCTCCTCAAACTGCAAAGAAAAGTATGAATACACCAATATCCAGCAATGCTACTTACTGTCGCAGTAACTGTCTGCCTTGCTTCCAGGTCAATTGGCTATTCTGAGGTACTGCAGGAACCTCTGTATCTTTGGTATCTTCTGAAAGACACAGTGTCACAGTTAACATCTAACTTACACTGGTTTTAGACATAAACAAAAATTCCTACCAAGTCAGAAACATGCACCATGATCTCTACTTTCAGCTGGGTAAAAATGTACCCAAAATATGGTACTTGTAAAACAGAATAGGGGGCAGGGAGGGGAAGATGTGCATATAAATCTGCAGACCACAATTTTAAGGCACACTATATAAATACAGGCCGAAAGGCTTCCCAAAGACCAACATTTCAAAAGAAGTCAAACACAATTCTACTTATTAAAGAGCCCAGCATTGTTAGCATAAATGCTTTCTTCCATCTGCAATACTATGAAAAGCAAAACTGATATTATCAGCTTGATATTTACAACTGCAAAATCAGATGTACTCCAGACAAGCAGTACAGATAGCCCAATTTTTTCTTCCTTTGGAATCTTTTCTTTGTTTTAAGATAAAAACATTCAGAGCTCCTTCAAAAAAATCAGGTCAATTAATTTTGATTTTCAGATTTAAAAATATTTACTCAACTTTCCTAGATATATTCCCTATAACAGACCTAAGAGAACACAGTGGACAAGAAAGCTGCAGTAAATTAAACAGACAAAACTTTATTGTAAAAAAGTTACCTGATTCAAAAGTTGGCATTTTCAAGTCACCTTGGTTCAATTCTGTGCCATATTTTAATTTATGATATTTTGCCCTGAAAAAGTATGCATACGTTTATCAAACTGGTAGACAAGCCTTTGATCACCTCAAAACACTCTACTGTTCCCATTTAAAGCCACCATACCAACACAGTACAATTAATCCAGCTAGAACTGTTGTGATAATTCTTCAACAAACATTTATTCATCAGACAATTATTTCTAGTCTTTCAAGTTTTGAGACAATATTTTGACAATTATTCACAATTATCAAGTAACTTACATACAAGAGTTTAAGTGTGTTCTCCAAGACCATGGGGTTTTTCCTGTGTATCAGCTTATAAGAGAACCTTTCAAAAACCAGCAGGTTCAAGAACATAGCCGAAATAATTTTTCCAGTTGTACCACTGTCAGAGGTAGCCAATCACACTACAACAAATGAACTTCTTATTTAGGGTTCCTGCCTAGCTGCCACTTTTGATTTCCACTTCAATTTGTCTCCTGCTCTCTCGGCTTATGACACGCAGCCCTCTGAAGAACCATGTTAGAGTGCTTGCTTCTCTCATCACCTGTACTCTCTGTATTTTCTCCTCCTCATTGACTGGATGCTTAGCTTCTAATTTCTATTTAGTCCAGCTATGCAAATGTGCCTCAGTCCTTCCCATCTTCTGATCTCTGATTCCCTAACCCTAATCTCTCCTCCATCTGATATTCTAAGGCCTGAACAGCAAGCCCAGGCCTGAGTTGACTTAGAAGATGAATCTTGAGCATGTGATTAATATCATCAAGGTTCTTTAGTTAAAAATAGATGATCAAAATATTTATATTAGTTGTTCTTAATGCCAAGCCAGATGTTTTAGAGACATCTGTATAACCTTGTGTAAGATATATTAAGAGATTCTCCCAACTAAAGTCTCCAAAGTCTTGTTAGGAGGAGAAATACTCCCAGCCTATATCCTTAGAGACTTGTTAGTGGAATATTTTAGGCAAAAAGCCTCCCAGCCATGGCCTGGGCTCTGGCCCCAGCCCTGGCTGGTTGGGAAGTGTGCCATCAGAACCAGGTATTTTCTGCACAAAAGGCTAACAAGTTATTTGGACTTGTTGATTTGGACCTATAAAAGCTGCACCCCCTTTTGGGTGAATCTGAGACCTTCCCTATGAGTGGACACACACTGCATAGGACTCTCCCAATCACCGGGAAAGCTTCCCCAGGTCCTCGCTGCAAAAGGATTGTGACTCTGGATGATGGTGAAGTATTTAGG
Organism: Brachypodius melanocephalos; assembly: GCA_013398615.1. Taxonomy (NCBI): domain Eukaryota; kingdom Metazoa; phylum Chordata; class Aves; order Passeriformes; family Pycnonotidae; genus Brachypodius; species Brachypodius melanocephalos. The sequence continues at coordinate 23,317,345 of VZSR01000520.1, forward strand.
CAATTGGTGATGTATCTTTCTCAACCACTATCCTCTCTCTCAGAGGAGTAATGATTAGATGTATTACTTTGCTTATTTTTGCTTGTTGCTAAAGCTGAATGAGTAATATGCTTATTGTTTTATCAAATGTATCCTCTTACATCTGTGTCACCTCAATATTAATAGTAAAAGAAGACCATTCTTTCCACTGGTGTCTGCATCCATTTTACCACCACCATTGACTGGCAAAACACCATCACCTTGTAAACTGGTCATGGTGATACTATTTCCATGAAAGTATGCATGAGCCTTCAAAATCTTATCCTCTACCCAAGTTGCCTATCAAAATGTCTTCAGCTCCCTTTACAATCAGGAATCTCATCTGAACTACCCATGCCTATATCCTGTAATTCTCAAACTTTATCACTGATCTTTCACAGTTTGACTTTTACCCCACAGATCCTTTGCAAATATACTCAAAACCTCAAAGTAAAGAGCTCTAGGTGTTCTGCAGTAGAGCCAGAATGAAAAATCTCCATAAACACACTAGCAGTCATATTTTAAGGAAGCCTCTAAGCAATACAGTTGTCTATCACTCTAAATCAAACATTTGACTGAAAGTTTAAGAATAACTGAGCAACAGTTAGTTGTGAACAACTGAACAACATCAAACATAAAAACTATTCTTGAATATGAAACTTCTCAAGTAAAGACACATAATGGAACACATGCTAGACAAAATCAAGGATTTCCAAAAAACACTTCTCCAATATCTGAGCCACTATTGCAAGTGTTTTCAAATTGAAAGGACAGGAACATTTCAAATGGCCCTTTGTGTATCTGATGGCAAGGATTTTCTTGTAAATTACACAAATTTCTGCTAAAATTGCAATTAGGAAGTCTCAGTCTAACACACTGTCAGTAGATGGCACTACTGACCCTTTTTAGTAAGACAAAATCCTTCATTTCATGGCAATCACATTGTAACTGTAAAATCGTAAAGCTCCTGAAGACTTTTTGTGATCTGAATCTGACTGCCAACTAAACAGAATCATATTTTTTAACTATTTATAAATATGTTCATAGCTCATCCCTGCACTAGGACTACCTCAGGTCCTCTCCTTAAACTGAAAAATAACTTCATGCCACACTGCAATAGGGCAATGTTCCACCAAGCTTCTCAAATATGAGAAGTACAGTGAGACTGGAGAAAATGATTATTGGCTCAAGACAACTGAAGTATGTCTGGTTAACCTGAAGTTGGATGAGTTTGAGTTTGCTAAGTTAATGCCTTGTGAAATGCTTTCTTTTGACTGTTTAGTTTAAAATTTGCCCTTATTTTCTAAATTCTGCCAGTAAAAGTTTGTTGTTTAATCTCCTGAGAATTTTGTCACATTTTCTCGTGCACCTGCCTCAGGATATAAAAAATCCCCTAGACCCCCTTAAGAAACTTGTCAAGCTAGACTGAGGCTTTACAAGTACATGCATACATTTATATGCCCTATAAAGTACTGAACATCTGGGGGGTGTGTAGAAAACCACAAGCAACCCTAAACAACCAAAATGAAAATAACTGAAGTTAAATAAAGTTGACAAAATATTTTTTGCTCAATTTGTAGGTGAAGCCAATAAAGCTAAAATTGAAAAGCCAACCTAAATTTGTTCAATTTATAGCTGTGACATACTATTTATGAGCAGTTGTTCCATTTTGGAGTTACAATTTCAAAGCATTAATTAAAATTCTCCTTTAATTGTTCATTAGCGCAGATAATGATGTATCTGATCTAGAATTATACCAATGACTAACCACTATAAGTAAGAAAATACTGCTGCATGCAACGAGACCTGTTGTCTTTCACATCACAACTTCAATTTCACAGCAAAAATTAATCTTATTAAATTCCAATCAACTATATATTTGCACATCTACTCCTTTCCCTCTTGGGGCCATCACTAAATACCTTATAAAACACTAACAAGCTACAGTGTCATTGACAAAGCAGTGACAATACTCCTTCACATCACAGAGTAACTGAATTCTACAAGGGGCAATGTTTCAATTTTTGGAGTATTGACTTACTAAGGCTAGGTTTCCGTGAGTAAAAAAAGAGTAGAAGAAACAACATCATAACTTGATTTAACTGCTTCCTGTTATTTAACTATTGAATCACACCACTCAGTTGCAAGGGTGTAAGTTAGCTCCAGTACAAAGCCCATGAAGCCAAAATACAGCCATAGCTTTATGATTTCAGCAAGTCTCATTAATTTAAGCACAACACTAGGGTAACAAAGCCTGGAGTAGAGTGGCTCAGAGTACACAACAGACAACTTCTGGCTGGGTCTGAAAAGTACCATAAAAGAATACACACTAGATACCCCATGAAAGAAACCCCATGCATATACCTGCATAGGACCTAATTTTATTACTAAAAAAACTATCAACTATCAAAGCATTTAAGGACACTTAAAAATGTTTTACTTGTCTAAAACAGTATTACACAGAGATAAACGCTAGAAATATCAAACTACTTTGTAACAACTACTGCATTTTATTTAATCTTACACACTGATGTCCTGCTTCATAATCTTTTTCTGAGAAATCACAACAGTTGTCTGAATGAGTTTGTTCCTGACTCCTTCTAATTGGTATTTCACTGCATGAAACTTTTTGATGGCATCAGAGAGTTAGCAACAAGAAAAGAAAGAAGGTGGGGGAATCAGGTGCAACACTGAAATTTGCTGTCAACAATCTCCAGGTTTGAAATTCTCAGATTTATTTTGCTTTCAAGCTGGTGTATTTTCATCAGTTGTGATTCTTCACTCAGGGGAACAATGACAAAAAAATAAGGTCTATCATCCTGAACACCAAGTGCAACAAGCAAGAAACCAACATCATCCTTGTATGATTTACTGACAAGTCAGTACCTGCTTGCTTTCAATTACTCAATCCATCATACTTTCACAGTTAGATCCCCTCAAACTATCAGGCATTTGTAGCTTCCTCATTGCCTCTCATACATTCACCAGTTTCAATTCCCACTCCTAGCAATCTTCATGAGAATTATGGCTGAAACTTAAGCCAGGATCTTTCTCTTGAAAACTACTGCAGTGTTGGATTGCACCCACTAGCCACAAGAACTAAACAGTATGTTCCTGCTGTTATTTTTCTGGTATACATGTTTACAAGTTTCTTAGCCATCAGATGAATTTTAGAATTTCATGGGAAGACAATAAAGGCAGCTTCATTTCAGGAAAGGAATGAGGTTTCACCAATGCCATTCAACTTCAAATTGTGCATCCTGTTGTGCATCCTCCACACTCCAGCTGAAATTAAATACCTCTGATGTATCTCAATAAGCAGGCAAATCTCACTGCTTTACGGTGTACATTTGCAGCACACAGTTCATTACTGCCAAAATGAGCAAAACATTTTCCTTCAACTTTAGAAAGTTACCTACATGCAAGACACTTGCATCTCCCATAACAGCATATTATTTCTTTGATATGCTCAGTGTTCTTTACACCCCAAGGCTCTGCATACCTTTTAGCTGCCTTGAACCCAGAGTGACTTGTACATTACCTGTAGGATATGACAATGCATCTTTTAGTCATACACTGGCTGGAAACCTCGAGTTACTTCCCATTAAAAGGACAGGGCTGAATGAAGTAATAGATCCTTTCTGCCTATTACTTCAGCAGAAAATATATAATGTCCTGATATGGCTTTATGTATGAATATAAACTGTCTTCTGAAGCATTTCCATACTGAACACTTCACACAGAAGAACAAAGCCATCTTGCCAAAAAATTAGGTTTTAATATTAAAACAACTTAAACTTATTTCTGTACTAGTCCCTTACTCATAATAGTGATCCATAAAGTAAAATATATTTAGACATACTTACAGTTGGACAACTAACAGGTGAAACCTGTCTACATTTTTTTACAAAATTTTAAGTTTACTCTGACAGGAAGGTTCCCCCAAAATCAAAATACACAAATAAAGACTACGTATTTTGTTGCCTGATTGTCAAGATGTTTCACCACTGGACTCAGCTAGCTTTTAGGAGTAAGATAAAATTAAAAATAAGAACAGAGTCCCCTATTGAAAGTATAGGCACTTGACAAGATTACCTCCCAAGTGATTTTACAAAATTCACTACCGATTTTGGTTAAATGAAATAACCAGGCAACAAAAGAATATGCAGATTTGAAGGAGATGCGCTTGTACAGACTGAATGGAATTTTAATTTTTTTTAAGCAGGAAAATAATGCTATAGAAAACGTACCTAGTGAGCCTAAATATGCAAGCATCTACCACATGAAAAAAAAAATAAACTTCAGAATGAGAAAACAATTTTTAAAGGATTTTGTTCCTTCACAAAATACAGTTTTCATCATGCAACACATACAACATAGTCAAAAGGGATCAAGAGAGCAGTTATTTTTCATCCATTCCAGTTTAATGCAACTGAAGCACAGATAAAGGTATAGTAATAAGGTATGGACCCTTTTGGTATGTTGATTCTTATTCGTTATACCATAATTTGAGCCCAGATAAGGGAAGCTGTCCTTTTTGTCTATTTAAGACACAAGTCCAAACATTTTTAAAATCATGCAACTTTTATCATAGAAGACACTAAAGTTTGTTAGAAAACACAAAGTGAAGATGATCAACCTTAAAGACAGTTTACATAAAGTAAATCAGTATCATCTAATAAAGGCAGTTCACTAAATGCGAGGGAATTCATCTTAATCTATTTAATTTCTCAGGTCAGAAAAAAAGCTGAACAATTTGTATACCTACCTTTCTTGTTTTAATGCATATTCTAACATTTTTATTCTTCTCACTAAATCTTTCTTCAAATTCTCTTGGCCCTTTCTTTCCCCTTGTAAAAATGCTATCCGAGCCTGAAAATAGACAAAAAGAGAGCAAAAACATATTTTATTCCCTTCTGTACCCAAAATAAAGCAGCAAAGTCTGTCACAGAAGGAAGAAAAAGGAAGAAAGAAAAAGAAAATCTGTTTTGCGTTAATCATTTCAGCAAATCAGTAACAACAAAAGTGGTTCTACCCCAGACACCACGTATTATTTTCTGTTCAAGATGAACAGGTATTAAAACCTGTATAGTAACTCTACAAGAAGGCACAAAGAACAATCATATGAAACATTTTGATATATGCACACATTTTTGCCCTTACAGCATTGTTAGCATAAGTTCTATCATACATCTTCCAAACCAAAAGCCATATTAAATTAGGTACACTGCAATTAGCAATTCAACTTTTAATGCCACCATATTGAACAGATTAGGAAATGATTACATAAATTCAAACACAGAATTTATAAATCCATTATACAGGAAACAACTGTTTTATGCATTCACATTTGACTTACTATTGAAAACAGCTGAATGTTACCATATCAAGGGACAATTGGGTTTAATGTGCTGCTCTATATGAAGAAAAATAATTTTTTTTTTAAAGCACCAGTCATACTACCCACCTAATTTAAAAAGCAGCAAGGAAGATTCCTACTTGCCTGCTAACCTAGTACATAATAATAAATTCAGCAGAACATATAAGACATCCCAACCAGTGGAAAAAAAAAAAAAGCTGAAAAATAAAGATAGTAAATTTGTTGAGAAAAAAAGTAGTCTTTTCACTAGAAAGTGAAAAGACTTGTGTTTTGACTTTTGCAAGCCAAAATCCTAGGGAAGACAAGGGAATTACCAGATGAGAATACAAAATTTAAACAGTTAATGACATTATCGGATTGGCCATCATTACAGGAATATCATTACACAAACTCATTTGTCCTCTCTACGACTTTAAATTGACTGAAGTCATTTAACAGCTAATTCAGTACTAGTCAATACAAAATTTCTTAGAAAAGGGATTTAGAATAAGGAAAGTACAGTAGAGACCACATTGCTCTACTGAACTCAAGAGCACCACCACCATTTCATTACAAAAGGAGGCATGGGGGAAGGGAGGAAGTGCTATAATCGGCACTTAATCTATGCTTGAAGATTTTTGTAAAGGGCGTGGTTGCACATTTTAATTGCTCAGTGGTTACAGCCTGGAACAGTCTAACCAGGGTGATAGCATTCTTGCATCACTCCTTTCTTGAGCCCAGCTGATATCACCGTGTAAGACTTCACACATCAAGCCTGATTTTAGCCACTCTGGCCTTGTGCTCAATGGTGAACCAAATAAAAATATGTTCCTTTACCTTGCAAAAGCTAATTACTGATTTAATCAATTAAAATCCTAGTGAGAACGAGGCAGTTATTAATATTTCAGTTAAAAGTCTGTCATGAAAGCACTCAACTAACCACTGTCATTTGGTGAGAAATAGTAAGGAACCAAAGCGCATGGTAAGAGAAGAGAGGCTGGGGAGGAAACAGCACCAATTCAACACCAAAAAACCCCAAACAGACTGTACTGATTGCACAGATATGTAAAGATAAAACAATCAGCAAATTCAACTATACTCAACTGCAAGTATGCTAGATTCTAGAAAACACTCCAAAAATTACTCTAATCAAACAAAATGTTATCAGCCTTCTGCAGAAAACTACGATTAAATGTTAATTTCCACTCCTCTAGTACCTAGGGCAGCAACTGACCAATTTCACAAGCCTTACATACTATCCTGATTTTCACTAGTCAATGAACAGTAGTTCCACAGCACATATTAACCAGTTACAAATGTGGGGTTTTTTAAAAACAATGTTACCTGCAAACGTGCACAACAGCATACTACAAACATTTGAAGTTGCTGACTTCCCACAGACTCTAACTACAAAAATAAACTCAGAATTACTTTGGTAGTTATCTAATGAGTGTTATGAAAGCTCCTATGTCCTTTGACTTGTATGCAGTTCTCAACTCTTCCCAAGACTAAGGTCTCCTGTAAGTGATGGGCTTCTCCCACTGGCCAGCAGCACCCTTTTGTAACTGTGACAAATTTAGCTGTAAATGTTAAGCCTTATTTCAACCTCAGAGAGGAAAACAATGTAATTGTAACCGACACAGAAAAAGGCATCTGCTTCCTAAACGCTCATAGCCAAACTTTTTCCTTATGGAAATGCTTCTGGATTACTTGGACACACAAATCAAGTCTCCACACTTAAAAGGTATTGCCTACATCTCATACTTTTCAACCAGAAAATTTAATGAGTTACGTGATCTTGAGAATTAAAATACTACAGAATAATTGTATAAAAATAAAATAGAAAAAGATATAATAAAACCTCAAAACTTTGCTTTACAAAAAGGGCCTACAAACCACTTTTCTATACAATAGAGTTTATAACAATCTTCACAGGGTCCAATAGGTTGAACAGAAAAGTCACCACACAAGAACACACCTTGCAGTTGAGGCTCTGACATTTTTGTCAGTATTGTTAGACTTCTTTTAGAATTGCTTTCTGTAATTGCTTGTATACGTGTTTGACTTATTTGGGGATTTATTACTTTTTCCTCATTGTAACCATCACATGGCTAAACTACAACAGAAGTTAGCTATGCAGAAGTTAAGAGCTCCGTCTTTAGAAACCAGAAAATCAATTTAGACTTGAGGAATATTTAAGACATCAAGACCTTCAATGCAAAACCAAGAACCAGATCATCAAAAATCTGCTCTATAAATTAATCTGCTTGCTTCCTTCAGTCTTGAACTGAGAAAGGACAAGTGTCAAAACTATCCCGATATGACCATAAGCTCTATGAATTAACACACTTCCTTTTTTGAAAAGCAGTAAATCTCAGGGTCGATAAAAAGACAAAGTAAACAAATTGCCCTCAGGGGTGCTGAACTTAGGTTACATATAGAAGGACAAATGCTCAAAAATTATCTCTACATAATACAACTTTTACAATCCTTACATTCTCATTTTCTTTCCAACAGTTCTCAGGATAGATTTGATACATACTGATGACCTAGACCGTGTAGCATCAAAACTGGGAAACAAAATGACACACAACAATTTCCTACTCACCTTTCCACTCCACCCTCCTGGGTTACAATAGAATTCTTTCCACTGTCTTAAACTAATTTTTAAGTCCCTAGGGCTGATACCAAGAGGAGCAATCCTCCTCCTTCTCCTATTTCTGTTCCTTCTACTGTGCTGACTCAACTGCTTGTGTTGACATCAAATCTACAGAGAAAATAATTCTATTTATTTTTCACTTGGTTCTCAATTATATCAGTTTCCTGATCCTACTCTGTAAAGCCAGAAGAGTAACTCAGGCTGGCACAAGGGAGGCAAATGGGATACTGAAGTAACAACCCCTTTCAGACACAACATTGTCTTAGATCAGCTGAAACTGACCATGATATCATAACCCATATGTCTAGGGCTCAAAGGTTTAGAAAACACGAGTAGAGAGACTAAGAAAGCCAAATACAATACAAATCCTCTGAACTAAAAATTCAATCAAAATGCATTTTTAAAAATGTATTAGCAAGAACATTTCTTAAGAGCGAGAAAAATACATTCTCTTATAAAGCATGCAGTAGTTCTGTAAGGAAAAATATGGTCACTCATGGCTTTAATAAATCCAGCCGGATTTATTTGTGCACAGATTCTGTTAGAACAGTTTTCAACACTGGCTAGGACTGTACTTCGAATTCTTCAAAGCCTAACCAAGGCTTTCATTTTCAGGGCAGGTTCCTTCTCTTCTACCAGGCTGCAAATTTTTGTATTTTCAGTATTTTCTGAAGGCTTGAGATCCAGTATGTTTCTAGAAAAATGACATTTAAATAACTCTGGGCTCCCTCTACACCTTGGCACTCAGCTGCAAGTAAAAGTGCCACCACACCAACTTGCTCAGCTTTATTATGAAAGTGAATTCAGGGAGCTTTGAGAAGTAGTTAGAGCGACACGTACATTGTATTTGTGCAAGGATGCATTAAATAATGCCTGAAACTAGGCAAGATAGAATTCAAGGATAAAAAGATTTACTGAATAGCTACTTGAACAGTATGGATCCCTGGACAAAGAATTGTCTGGGGTTTAAAAACTACAGAATGTACATAAAGAAAGGAACAAATAAAAATTCTAAAGTGTAATATTCTACACTTTGTAAACTTAGTATTGGTTTAATAACATGTTGCATTTCAGACATACATGCATTTTGTAGTTGAAAGGCATTATATCTTTTCAATAGGAAGTCTGACCATACTCAAAACAGTCAACAGTCTTTCACCGAAACTCTAATATCTCAAACAAGAAACTTTCCCCTAAACTATAGGAATAATTAAAATCATTTCACTGATACTCAACATCCCTAGTATGCAATTATACTGTTTGATGAAAGTGTAACAGAAGATTTAAAGTAGTTTACTAAATTACTTTCACATAACTGTAGATTATTAAAAATACTGTATATAATTTGGAAATTCATATATCAAAATTTAAAGAAAAAGTTTCCTGGGAAGAAAATGAGGATTTTTCCCCCGTCTTATTTCGAAAGGAACTCTTAAAACTTCAGAATTATTCCCCTTCCTTCATACAGCACCAATCATGGCAGCATTCACATTCTTTTCAAATTAAAACTGCACTTTATTGCTTTAACTGCCCAGAAAAGCCTGACAAATTTCATTTTGATCAAACATATTTCTCTCAGCCATTACGAAAAAAAAGAAGGAAGTTATTACAGCATTTTGGGAAGGTAAAATTGCATATGTAACTTAAAGGTTATATAATAGTTAGGATATTCATATAGGATTTGATAGTTTTATTAATAAATTCTGACATGCAGTATTTAAAATACTTGTTCAACATCTCAAACCTAGTGAAACATTAAAAGGGGAAAAGAGGCATGAAAGAAACCTGGATGGTAAAGCATGGAAGACTGATTAATCTTGTCCTCCACTGTTGAAACAGTAACACTTTCCCGTACAATACAAACAATCAAATTCTAATGAGTTTACCAATACAAGACCACACTCCAAAAATACCTCCTTTCCATTTCACTCCTAAACATGTTAACTCTTAGTCTCAATAAATTTATTTTGAAAAAACTCAACTATATGTAAAGTAATGCCAGCTATGCACTGCTTGTGTTTTGTTTTTCTAAAGTCCATTCAGACTTCTAGAAGGAAAGGCAGGAAAGGTGTGCAGTAATTTTGAAAGAAGCACAATACACTGAAACTGCTCTGTGCACACATTAGGCGTATGCTTATCCTACCAGGGCATGTCACAAACTCAAAACAACAGGAGCATTTTGTCACATAATAATACTAATCTAATCTTCATTTTTAGATGCTTATTATGCTGAAGATGAAGTGAAAAAGTATCGGAAAACTAAAAAATACTGAGGAGGTGGAAGATTTGACTCCTAATAGTCATTTAAGAGCGAACACACCTGTGCAGCTATCAATGTTCCAGTTCCCATTCACAAAAGGGAAACTGAACATAAGAGAAGCCTTCACCTTCAGTTTTCAACAAATACAGTTTGAAACTTCAACTCCTTCAGAACTAAAAGCATGAAATTTAGTTCATTCTTGCAGATCTGATTATGTTTATTTATTTGTTGTGAATGCGATTAATCCTTAAACTATCAACTGAAAACTAAGAGACCTTGACTATTATAAATACATATATAAATAAAAATAAATCTTTATTTTGTAAATTAAAGTCTCGAAATTATCTCTCTAGTAAGTTGCACAGTATAATAGATGTCACTGGTAACACCAGGATCACGCATGTTTCAAAGACATATTATTTTAAAGACCCTGTAGAATAAAAAAAAATTTGGGAAGCAAAAAAAATATAGAAATAACACCTCATACACTAACAGAATATCTTTGCTTCATAAAATAATCTTAGGTTAAAGATGTGGGGAAAAATAAAAGATTTTAACAACTAGCAGTTGTTAAATATCAGTGTACATTTGAACATTTGCTAGTAAAGAAGGTAATTTTCTGCCCAATCTTACGAACAGTCAGTCAAACACGAGGATAGTTAACTACTACACTTAGAGCAGCAAAGCTGTTTCCCAAATGTTACATTTTACAGATCTTTTCCATTTGCGCTGATGATCATTTCTCGCTCAGACTTTACGTTTTTCAGACTCAAGTAATTAGTTTCTGACAGATTGTTAAAAGCAAATCCTAACCACTAGAAAAGTGACATACTGGAGTAACTTTTGGACAAGAGTAGCAGAAACAAGAAACCCAGCTAGCTCTAAGGAGGTTAATGACACAGCTGACATATAAGAGGATTTACTCATCCCTAGGTCCCCATCAGTCCTGCAGCGGGTATGGGAAAGACCAGGCTTGCAAAACTTTCTCCTTTCCTTAACCTCTCCTTCCTCTTTCCAACTCTCATCACACTCAAAGGTTGGCCTCTTCACTACAGGGCCAAGTACTGTCAAGTTTAATCAGCTTCTCTGACCAACTTAGAGAAAATCCAGCCATCAGTTCCATCCTCTTCTGCATTAGGGTCAGACTTCTAAGTTTCAACTTACATTCAGCATACGACTCCCTTCATTCTGTCACTCTTCCTTAGAATTTTTTCACTGAATCATTTTTCCTAGGATTTTTACAGCCACTCTCTTAACCAAAATGGTATTTAGAAAAGTACAGTAACAAAACTCATACAATTCATAATTATGTTTTTAAAGTCTAACAACCCTCTAAACATCATGGTTTGTAAACAAAGTAAGCCAACTCTCTGTCCATAAACTTGTATCCAGTACAGAGAAGCCAGTGGACGTGAGGGGAGAAAAAAAGAGAGACTAAATGTCCAAAAGATGTTGAAGTCACTAAAAACAATGGAATCACACTCCGGTAGCATTCTCCTCAAGGAGAACGTACAAGTCTAAAATCTGGAAAATATAAAACCTTTTTTTAAAATAACAAATGCAAGTGCCTTGGGAGTTTATCAATCATCAACCACTGTTGTAGTACTGTTCTTCCATACAAGAACAGGCTTCTATAATTTTGTTTCAGTTAAAAACTTACCAAACAATGAGCACAGTTTAATTTAGAAATTAGTCTTTCTTTTCAATTTTGCTCCCAGAGACACTCCTTCAGAAAAGTAAGCTCCTGCCTAGGAATGTATAAAAACTTTCATCTTCCTGAAGGCACATTCTACTCTGTAACGATCTATTATAACATTAACTTCAGGAAAAGTGAAAATAATCTGGTCATTATCATCAACACCCTGTAAAACAACTACCAAAATGCTCCATGTCATAATGTCAGACTATCAGTCACTGTCCCTATATACCAGCTCTCCTTCTCCCCACAATCAGACATCAAACCCAAGATCCAGAAAATTTTATTAACTATTTATTTAATTAATCAACCCATTAAAAATAATCTAAAGGCCATTAAGCAGGTATTACTTCTTTATTCAACTGACAGTTAAGAGAATGCTTGGAGCCACTAAGTAGACACAAATGCTCACTCTGACTTCAAAAAATGCTTACTCATTTTTATCACCAAGTTCCCTTCACCAGTATCAGTATGATTCTACTGAGGAATTACAATCATTCCATTCAAATATCGAATGCCATCACACAAGATAATCAAACAGCCAAGTAAAACATAAGCAGCAAAAGTTAATTCTTACCAGTTATAAACATTTGCCATTCTATGAAGTGTCTGAACACCATATTTCAACTGCATTTCTTAAGCAGGTTGAGTAATAATCCATGAAACATGTTTGAAAGCAAGCTCCAAAGACTTTAAGGCAGTCATGTTCCTAATAATAATTTAAGAAAGCTCTGCAAACAAACACAAACTAATTCTCTTTACAATTCAGACTGACAATGTAAGTATCTTTCCTCAAATAACTTCCAGAAGTTTGAGTCACAAAGTAAAATTAATAATCCTAAATGTATTTTCTTAACAGATTTTCTATGGAAGTTTAATTTGTATGTAATTTGTTTAATTTGTATGTAATTTGTTTCAAATCAGTTTTTCCAATAAATAAAATAACAACATAAGTGTTCATATGCCTTTTACAGAAAAAAAGTTCATACAAGATGTTAGGTGATCACCCATGTGTTTATCCAGCTGTGTGCTGGACACTTTGTCCAGAAAGATCCTGTGAGAGACAGTATCGAAAACTTAACTGAAATCCAGAAGGATTACATCAGCTGGCTGCCCTTGATCAACAAGGTGGCTTACCCGGTCATAGAAAGAAATCAGGTTTGATGAGCAGGACTTTCCTCTCATGAAGCCCTGCTGGCTGTGACCACTGACTCTGTTGTCTTTCAGGTATTTTTCAGTGGCTCCCAGAAAAATCTTCTCCATGATTCTACCAGTCAATGAATAGAGTCTGACAGGACTGTTGTGACCAGGGTCATCCTTCTTGAAAACTGGGATGTTAAGTCAGCTTCCAATCAATTGGCACATCTCCAGATGTCAGCCAAAAATCAGTATTTGTTTTACAGACGAGAAGAAATTCTTACTGGACTGTCATTTGGTGAGAAATTATTGCAGTTTTGCACTTTTAAAATCCATTAAGTCATGGTATTTTCCCAAATGTCTGTTCTGGAAAAACCCCACAATACAGCTTCAACACCAAGGATAAAAGTTGATTCTTGCCAAAAACATCAGCTATCAACTCTAGGTATTCCCTCTGTCAATTAACAAGTCTGTATACAGCATTTCCTATGTAAATTTTCTATTTTTAAACATTTTCTACATTATTCAGTATGAACTGGTTAAGAGATGCAAAGCTTGTAAGCAGCACCTTCTCTGCAGGAAAACTAATGAAAACAGACACAGACAAGCTTGTGGACATGTATGAGTCAAGTCACCAGTTTCAACAACCAACGGCAAAATACCCTGTAACCACAGATTACATAGTGCTTCAAACACTTCAGAAACACTCCTGGCCATCACACCACAGTGCAGCATGTATTCTGAAAACATTTAGCATCATCACTGATGTCATTTATTAATGACATGTTCTACATAAAGTAATACTAAAATAATGTCTAAAGAAATTTCACTTAACTTTGAAGTCTCCAAAGTAGTTGTCTGTCCAGATCCAAAGTCTCATATTTAACCATGCAACAATAATCAGATATTCAAAAGAAACTGTTGAATATGCTTTTATCTTCTCTCTATATTACTGAAATACAGGTAATAAGGGTGCTCAAGATAGGTCTGCAATTTTCACATAATGCTACGGAATGCTCCCAACTTACAGCATAAACTGATTGCAAAAAATAGATTGAAGTACAATGGAACCAGAATGACTGTAAGGAAAATTCTTCAAGAAAGATCAGGATGACTTTGCAATTGTTGAGTGTTAGAATTTACATTGCAAGGGTTCTTGTACATTTTCTTCTATCTTTAATTTTTTAAGAACAGCTTCCAGCCCTGGACAGGCATATTCAACAATCCAGCAACAAACTATCAAACTACTTGTACTTTGAGAGTTGCTATCCATAACCTGTTGGGGTCTCTGCTTTAGTTATTAAACAAAAAGGTCATTGCCCATCTTAGACACTACCTACCTCGACTGCATTCTACCTATTACAACAGAGATAGCATTGCCTTCCTTCTCATTTAACACAGCCAATCTTGAGAATCCCTTACTGAGAACCAACAAATTCCTTTGTTCCCTCAGTTCCAAGGGTCTACTTCTTCATTCAAGTCTGACACTTTAAGTGAAAGCATGGGAAGACCACACAAACTTAATACCAGTATATTAGACTGCAGAGTAATACATAGCTTCTTGTGAATCCATTTCAATTTCCTCTATGTCTCCATGCAGAAAGATTCATAAATTTTCACTGTATAAAAATTATTCAGTATGTTTTATAATCGTTACCTGATTATTTCTCTGGCTGTTGTACCAAAACAAAAAACAAGAACTCCAAAAAAACAAAAGATCAAAACAAAACAGAAACAGCCCTAAAAATATCCACACAAAGAAAACAAGAAACTACAACAAAAAGCCGTTACCCAGCTTCACACCTATCTATCACACTATTTACATGCTCTCACTGGGATTTCTTTTTTTAAGGTCAAGTTCCAGTCTGTTGTGTCATACCCCTTACACAAAACAATTTTCTATTGTAAATTAAAATACCTTCACTAAGTCTAAAACCCAGTGAGGCACCTAATAGGGCTACCTCAAACTGCTTTTTGATTTAGTAAGACTGAATTCTAAATGGGTCAGTCTTCAAGACGTTATTTCCAGACCTCAAAGTGGTTTTATGTCAAATTTTCAGCATTCTTTTCAAAACTGTTACTGAACAATGGGACATTATATTGCAATGTTGATTCTGCCAGTTCTGCACAGATCACAAGACAGAAATCACTTCCCAATTTCTGTATTTATAACTCCCTTATAGCACTCATAAAGCCAAGGATCATTCAGGGGTTTTATTAATTTCTTTTAGCAGGAAATTCACAGAAGTTGTGGAAGACAAGAACTCAGCATGACTATTTCAACACAAGTTCATCCTCAGTTGCAGTTGCTCATTCTGTCTTTATCATCTCTATTTTCTGCATTCCTCCTAAATGCATGACTTTTGCAAATAACATCTTTGAAACAAAACCAAA
The DNA here is from genome assembly GCA_013398615.1 of Brachypodius melanocephalos. NCBI lineage: Eukaryota > Metazoa > Chordata > Aves > Passeriformes > Pycnonotidae > Brachypodius > Brachypodius melanocephalos. Next base: position 23,332,868 of record VZSR01000520.1, read on the forward strand.
AGTAGTTACACACCTTGGACCATCGCTATCTAAAAAGACTCACACACAGTCTTTTAAACTGCTTGGCATTTTTGGGAGTACATTTTGCTCGTAAAAGAAATTTCTTTCCAGTAAAGTCACAACTACAACCAATAAGACTAATTATATATATACACCAAAAAACAGTATTTGAATTTGGTAAAATTTAAATTATCTTTACTGTCAGCACCATTACACTGGCACATTATTGCATTAACATGAAGCTACTTTTGACAAAGTGTCACATTTGGAACTTTGTTAGATACTTAATACTAAATAGAAATTGGAACATTAAGCTCATCCTCTTTGCTATTATTAGTATTTGTAGCACAAGAGCACATAAATAAGAGTGAAGTAGTACACTTCGTAGTGTGGCAGGTTCTTATGATCACTATGGAGTTTGAAAGAGAGGGGAGGAATCGCAATGTGGCAAACATCCTCAAGAATGTACCCTTCCTCTCCAAAATCAGGAATACCTTTTTGTTACTTAGGAATAAAGATAAAAGCATAATCCACAGCAGACTGTGAACACAGTGATGTGAACTGACCTAGGCTGTTCTAGTGATGAACATTCACATCACTGCTCATCAGCTGCAGGTCAGCAGCACACATTCCTAAAGGACCATAGAAAGCAAGAACTAATAAAGTGTTTGAATGTAAGAAGCTATACATATAAAATAGATATACATATATATATACAAGAACAGAATCTTACAGAGTGTACAGAGCTTTGCATTAAGGCAATGGCAACAAAGACAATAACAAAATTGAATATAATCAAGTTATGGAATTAAAGTTATGGAAGAGTAAGAGTTAAAATGAAAGAGTATAATGCAGCATTTTGAGTGAGGCATGACAGAAAGTTGACAAGGAGCAGGTATTTTGCACCTCCTAAATGTTAATCTGGCTTCCTGGCACAGAACATCACCAGCACTGTCTAATTTACACTACTTCACCAGGGAGTTAGAGACAGTAATCCTGCTTTCTACCAAAACAACTTTACTAACCTTGCTGAAGATACGAAACAGAATAGGTGTTATAAAACTGTAAAATTGTAAACATGTTTAAACGCTCTGCTTAAACTGTCTTCAGAGACTTCTGTTTGCCAAAGCAGGATCCTTTCTTTTCCCAGGGTCTCAAGGTGTATTGCAGGATCCTGTTCCAGCATTCTAGGGTCTCATCCTCAAAGAATGCAAACTATCACTGCTTCAAGTTAAATACTGGAGTCAAGCATTCTCCAGCTTCTTATAGTGGTCACTGGCATAAAGTCAAAGTACTTTCCTTGGTTTTTTTCCTTCTATGAGAAGAACTATAGGATCATCAACCTCAAATTTGGTAGCAGTTAAGGACTGACCTTATTTTGGATGAAAAGGAAACAAGGTGAACAACTGAAGAAATTTCAGAGTAATCAACCCATTTAAAAAATATATTTGTAATCAGAGAGACTTTCAGGCATCTGGACTTACTGAAGTTCATTCTCTACTTCAGGATCATTTCAATCAGCATTCAGAGAAGCACACTTTTTCCAAAATGTCACAGCCAACACATGCAGGACTTTTGCATGCACAGTAACTTCAACATAAACCTAGGAATGCACTTCACCTCTCATTAAGTGGAATTTGTTCCGGAATCATAAAAACGTATTTTACCTTTAATTGACAATAGCAGGCTACCTCTAATCAGACATTTTTATAAAGATACTATAGTGGATACTGTAGAAAATCCTACAGACTGCTTAAATTTATTCTGTACCTTCAGGATTGGTCCTGAAGAACAGCCAACTTCATAACTGGCTCTTTGTTGGAGTTGCACTGATGAAGGCAGAAGATATCATTAAACTAAGTATCCTGCTGAGCATGGCTTAGTATAATTGAAGAACAGTCGGAGTGACAAAAAGTAACCATCAGATAAGCAAACAAAGCTCTTGAAAGTCATACATTTGTCCTGAAGATACATCAAATCACTGGAGGATCCAACTTCCCTAGCCACTTTCTTCATCAGTTACGAAAAGTAAATCCATTATCACTTTCTCCTAATTTCTTAAATGACAAGAAGGAACAAGAACACCCACTACTACCTCGAAACCTACTTTCAGCATGAAATAAATAATTATACCCACAGATACTTCAACCCTCACAAAAAAATTCCCCGAAATGAGATTTCCCAAAGAGTTATTAAATATGCACAGGTATCATTGCAATGAAACTAAGAAGTAAAATGCATGCCCAGTGTTTAAAAAAAGAAGTAATTCTTCACCAGGAAGTGTTATATAACTTATCTGCCATACACTTCTACACTGTGCCTAAAAAGACCTCACCAGAGTAATTGTTATAAAATGACTATTCTGTACACTGATTCTAAGTAAGAGTATTATTAGTGCAATTATTTATGAAAAGGCAATTATTACACAGTAAAAACCACTTCTATACCAAGTGTTGCTAGAAGGGAATTATTTAGAAACAATATTCCAGAAAAAGTTACACAACTATTACATTGACGAGTATCCCACACATAAACCTCATAGCTATCCAGGTATTTCCTGTTCCTGTTTTTACATGGAGCTTAATGTAACTCCATGTCCTGCACTCTTTTATTGTTTTGCCTCCATGAGGTGAATACTCCAAGAAAATTTTACAGAAATGTTAAAGACCTAAATCAAAAAGAAAATTGGAAGAATGATGTTATCCATACACATTCCAAAGAAAGCATTTCTGCACACTTCAATTTGGAAGTCTTGCCAAGAAGCCTTATGAAGAAAGACAAGATTTATCCAGACACCCAGAAGAACAGACTTCCAAACTTTGGGGAACAGGCACCTGAAGTTTTACCAGAAGTGATGTGTCTGTTAATGCAGTTGACTAAACAGCTACGGAAGCCACAGTAGGGAAACCCTTGATTATGTCTAATTGCCCTCTACCCAAAATTCACAGAACTCTCAATTCAGTGAGAGTTATACTTAAAAGGGACTTAACTCTATAAAATGTGTAGCTGTTTTCACTGTTACCTTAGAAAAATGATTAATGAACAGAAGCTTCTGGATTTTAACTTCTTTTATGTATGCTATTTTATACATAAGATAAAATAAATTTTAAAAATGGCATAAAATAAATTTTATAATGGCATAAAATTTGCCATTATAAAAAAAGGTATTAAACATTCAAATATTTTATCATGTGAATAAAAATTAGTTGTTTGGACCACAATGTACTTCTGCATCCCCGAAACAGCAAGCACCTGAACAGTTTGCACAAACAGGTTAGACAGTTCAGATGCATGCATTACCCAAACACTTCCTGGCATTTACAACTATCACAAATAAGAATGCTGACCAACTTTCTACAACCTACTTCATTTTATTTTCAGTCAGTGTTGATCAAGTATCCCCTGGGGTTTTTTAAAGATTGATTTAGATTTAGTTAAGCTAATTTCATAATAAGTTGAGAGATTCACCTGTAAGATCCAACGAAACAGCAGTTTATCAATTAATCATATTTCCACCTTCAACTATCTAGAATGCAATTGATAAACAATCATGTGGTTAAAATACACTGTGTGTTTCACAACAGCAGCATCTGAATTTCTTGCCTGAACTTTGCATATTATATCACAATTAATGCCTCTGACAACAAACAGGGTTTTTTTAAAAGAAAAGCAATATTGAAACAGCATCAAAACAGCACTACATATATTGTCAACCAATCAAATCAAAGCATTCTCCCGCCCATGGCAGAGAAGTTGAAGAACTACATGATCTTTAAGGTTCCTTCAAGCTCAAACAGTTATGTGACTCCATTTCAAAGCTACCTCATTGGTCAAGAGAATATAAGAACAGCTTGCTTGGTCAGACCAACAGACCATCAACCTCAGAATGCCACTCGTAACCACGCGCTAACAGGCAATTCCACAGGACTAGCACAAAATCAAAGGAATAAACCTCACAAAACATCTCAAATCTCAGAACACTTGTAAATCAGTAAGACAGTATCTTTGAATTTAGACACCCATAGGAAATTTTCTTCCATGAATTTACCCAAACACTTTCTGACCCAAGAAAACGTTAGCATTTACAACAGTTCTCTGCACTAATTCCTGAAAATCCAGGGCTTTTAAAAAATACTTGTTTTTACTGTAGTTTTACTGTAGTTGCTGAGACAGATTGTGGCCAACAAACTAATGACCATTCTACAACCCTCATAACCACTTCCACTTGCAATTTATCATCAAAACAAATTATTTGCAAGCCAAAAGCAAGGCAAAGTCTGTTATGAAAAGAGTTAATTGTTCCTCCAAGTTTAAGAGAGAACCATTCCCAACATTATCCCCATTCTCCCTTCAAACCTGCAACAAACTAAAACAAGGAACATACAGATAAGTATTTCAGCAATTGATTCTTGCTACACTTTGGAAATGCTGAAGTACAGCATGACTGTATACACACATGGTCTCATTTTGTTCACGATACCAACACTTTTACATATGTTATCTGAAGATACATTTATTTTTAAAGAACTTCCTGTATAAAATTCCTTCAATGAGTCTGCACTGTCATCCCCAGCAGAAAGGGAAGCAGGGAGGCATGCCAGTAAAATCTCAAATCTATGGCTTTTGGTGGCTTGGGATTTTTAAATACCTAACTAAATAATACTAAAAAATATGCTTGCATAATGTCTCTGAATACTTGGGAAAGAAAGCATTTGTGAAATAAGATAAACTAGGAACTTCAGTTGTGCACCACCAAAGATGTCATTTTATAGGACAGAAAATGTATTAACAGTCATAATAATCTTTATGCACATAGTAATCTCTATGAGAGGCTGTATAACATTTAAATCAAAATTGGATATATTTTGCTCTGTTTATATTTCTTAATTACCCTTCCTATTCATTAAAGCATTTGGAAGTAGCATCTACTGGCAATTCTCTCCCAATATATTCTTGTGTGATTTTGAAGTATCAGAGAATATTCAATCTGATTTTCATGAGAAATATCCACCTGGTTTCCAGTTCAGAAAACCTGAATAAACTACACAATTGAGACTTCTATTCCAGACAAGCATTATCAACCTGCAAGTCCCATAAGAAAGTGGATCTCTTGATTTTGCTCCCAAAATTACACGCTTTCCTACGATACTCCTTTTTTGACACAATTTTATCTTCCTTAAGAGTTCTGGTGCATCTCTACAGTGTTTTCCCATCCAAGTTTCTTTTAGGATACTATGGAGCCACTTACCACCTTGAACAAACCCTTATTTCTAAGAAATACATAACATTCAATATGGACTTGCTGTAACTCCTCTAAAGTCCATACATATCTTAGAAAGGACCATTTACCTCAGCATAACAGCTGGTCATTATTGACCAACATCAAGGTCATCAGACAGGCAGATCAAAGTTACATTGCTACAGTGAAAATCTTTTAGTTCACTAAATAGCAAACAGATTATGTCCATTATTTGCAGTGAACAAGACACTATGCAAGGCTGGACGGCTTATTTTCAACACAACAACTAGTGAACGCTTAAGAAGTCACTGCAGCAGCCAGTATTGCAAGTGAAAGAAGTGTACTATGTTTCAAGTACTGCACTCCTGATATCTGACATTTCTGTACTTGATACTGGTTCACACACACAGATTTATCTAATGATTATACTGCTTCACTTCTGCACACAAGTAGAACAGCCTGCACCTGAGGAGTTGGAAACAGTGTAAAACTATAAACATTTTAGATTCCAAGTCTGATGTAAATGTACATCTAAGCCTACCAGCAAAAGACTTCAGATCCAAAAGGCTTGAGACCCTCTGTCAGTCACTGCAACCATGGCACAAACCCCAACCCAATGAAGTAACACATGTTTTATTTATAAAAACGTGTCCCATAGGTGGAACAAGAAAAAAAAGTCATTACAAGAATCCAGAAAGAATAAACTGTTACTGTAGATCCTCTCTCCCTTCACCATCACCCTCCATGCAAAGAGCACTCCTACTAGGGGTGCCAATTCCTCCAGTCACTTGAACTACACAGGTTAACAAAGGGGGTGGGTGGATAAACCACACCGGAGGCCCATTAATTCATACCATAGATAAGAAAGTATCTTCTTCTTCGGAATAATGAATTCTTTGATTCAGAACACATATTGCCAAGTCATTTGGTTTTCCACATATTTTTTACAAAGCATCATTAGCAAAGTTATAAAGAACTTGCAATTGTCAGCACTGAGAAGCAACGTTTATTAGCGTTTATTGTGATCTTGAAAGAATGAAGAAAGAAATTACTTACAGCAGGAGAGCTGCAGCTAAATCATCCAACACCCACTTCTATATAAATTATCTACTGTCATGCTATGGAATTATTGTTTTCCTTTCAACCCAGGAGGCCTCAATCATCAAAAAACTCACACTTGTACCTAACATCACGATTAACATTCTTATTAGCTTCAACGGACAAAACTGTCTCCAAATTATTACAGTTTTACTGGCCACAAAATATGCTTTACAACTTAAGTTGCAGAACCAACAAAAAACCTCACAGACCTAGTAAACATCTATCTTCAAAAATATTCACAACACATTCCTGCATCAGTCTTCACCATTCTACAGGCTGAGACCTAAAATCCAAAGGTAATGTCCTCCCCTCCTTCCACCCTGGGCTTCCAAAGTTATAATAAAGCAAACAAAAAACACCCTCGTGCATAGGCACAGTGCAGCAACGCTGCTGTCTCAGTCCCACAACATTTGCACACGTATATGAATCAGCACATACATGATCAGGGTCAGAACTGCTACTGTACCTCCACAGACACGCAAAAGAAATGGTATGGCCGTGGACAACAAATAGCAACCACAAACAAAAAGTAGCAGAGTTGGCTGGAGTGCATCACGGAGTCTAGAGGCCACGTGGGTTCAGAGAAGCACTTTATCAGTCAGACACAACTTTCCAAGTCTCAGGACTACGCTTCCTGTTAGGGTATTGCAGTCCTTATTTTGAAGTAACAAGCCCATATCTAAAACTAAGATTTCAAGGAGGTTTTGTCTGGTAATGAGTAGCATTAAGCAACTTATTGATAAACATAATGATATAACACTAAGACACTAGAAAAAACAGGAGAAACAGCCAATTGCTCTCCTCTAAAAACACCCACCCATGTCCTCCACACATTTTAAATCCAGCCATTTCACACGGTTTAAAATTGTAAGACTAGCAGTAAATGAAAGAAAGAATGAAACCTCGTCAATTGTTTCCCTTGGTGGTTTTGGGGTTTTTAAAATTCTTTCTTAATTATAGTTATAACAAAAACAGTGCAAATTACATGCTTATTATAGAGCCAAGAAGTTCTTAAAGAATTGCCCAGGCTCAGGTATACTTCTTCGTTCTGAAATGCGAAAGTAAATGCTTTGCAAACATCGGCTGCTGTTGCAGTGCAATCTGATGGAATGCTACAGCAAGACCATAAACATTCATGCAGTACAAAAATCACAAAAAAAATTCTTTGGAAGCAATAAAGTCTGCTAACATTTTTTTACACTTTTATTGCGTACATTTCTGTCCTATAAAGAGCCAATGGCTCCTGTGTGGATAGCTCACATTCAGTGGATTTCGTAATCTGTTCATAAACTCGTAACAGTCTATGCACGATATTTTACCTGCAAAAATAATTAGTAAAATTATCCTATTACTAAAAATAAACATTAGTGGCAAGAAATATATACTGCAAGTCCAACGCTTGCTCTCTGCCCCGAAAAGTTATTCAATTTCCGTTCCAGCTGGTATCTTTTTGTGTACTGAAATGACCACGCCGCAGACTTATCGATTTCTCACTCTTCTCTGATATGAACCATCTCCAAAGAAGCGAGTCCGAAAGAAAGAGAGAACAAATTCGACTTGTCTCAAATTGCATGTCTGGCTAAGTCTTTTACTTAGGATTTACCTGAACACCTTTTCGTCGTCCTGCCCTTGCTCTGGAGGCAGGCACTCCTGCCGCCTCCTAACTCCCTCTTTTCCCTCCAAAGCCAGAGCTCGCTGAGCTGCAGGGAAGGCGTCAGTTCTCCCTCCCAGGTCCGGAGGCTCCTGCTGTCGGTAACCCGCACAGGGCCGAGGAGCCCTGGAGTCATTGTGCTGCGGGAACCGATCGTAGCTGTCAAGCGCAGCGCAGCTCGCCCTGCTAGCGAGGAGGAGGGTGAGGAGGGGAGGAGGGTCACAGCCCCTCGCCGCGGCAGCGCACGCCCGTCCTTCCCCGGCCGCGCTCCGGGCCCCGCACCGCGGCTCCGAGCGAGCGGCCTGCGGGGCCGGGGCCGCTCCGGAGCCGGGCGGGCGCCATGCTACAAACCAAAATGGCTGCCCCGGGGAGGGAGCCCGGCTCGGGCCTCCGCCGGTACCGCCGCTCCGCCCGCCGGACCTCGCCCAGGCACCGGTCCCGGGCCACGGCGACCGGCTCGGCCTCGGGGGCCCCGCGGACCCCGCTCGCCCGGGCAGCGCTGCCCCCGCACTCGGCGCGCGGCCCGGCCCCCCGAGCCAGCCGGGCCAGTCCCAGATCGCCCTCGTCCCCCGTACCTGAAGCTCGGCCCGCTCCACCTCCCAGTGCGCCCTCTCCATCTCGAAGCGAGCCCACTCGTGCTGGATGTAGTGCAGGATCCCCGGGATGGTGTAGTGCTGGGGCCGGGACAGCTCGGCGGGGCCCGCCGCCTCCTGACCGGCCGGGGCCGCGGGGCCCTGGGGCTGTGGCTGTTGCCCTCCTCCTCCGCCGGCTCCAGGCCCCACGCAGCCCCCACCCGACTGCAGGTTCATGTTTCCACCCGCCTGCGGCGGCGGCTGCTGCGGTCTCGGGGCGGCCGCCATCCCACCGCCTCCTCCGGCTCCAGGGTGCTCGTCCATTGTCTGCGGGGAGCCCTCCTCCTCGTCCCGCGGCGGGGGCCGGGAGCAGGGGCCGGGGAGGGGGCGAGCGGCGCTGGCTGGGGCGGGGAGGAGGGGGCGGGCCGGGCGGGGGGGCTGCGCCGAGCGGGTCCGGGTGTCAGCGCAGCGCGGAGCCGCCGCCAGCCGCCATTACAGCCCCGCGGCCCTCCCACTCTCGCACCCGGCCGGGCGGGGAGCGAGCGGCGCCTGCCGGGAAACCGCGGCCTGGCCGCCGCCACCGCCTCCCGCGGCCCTACGCGCCTGCGCGGGAGGGAGGTGAGCGCCGCGCCGAGGGGAGCGGGATGGGCCCGGGGCTGGCGGTCACTTCCTGCGGCGGGACGGCCTCGCCCCCGCCTGCGCCGGCCCCGGGTCGCTCTTTGTCTGGGGCTCGGCCGGGGGGCTCCCGTCTGCCCCGGGTGACAGTCGGAAGTGGTGGCGAGATTCGCCCCGCGACTCGGGAGTGCCGAACGCCCTGGGAAGAGGCGGCGGGAATGCGGCCAGGCCGGGGCCTGCGTCCTAAAGCGGCGCGCAGCCAGCGCAGCGCGCATCCAGCACTTCAGTTTTTGAGACTCTGCGCGATTTAATGGTGCGCTGAGTTTGCCCTACAAGGAGGTGGTTTAGAATAGATGTATTAAATTTATGGTATGTTTCTGGAAGCTGGCTAATCTCTAGTCATCTTCATGATACCTCGGTTGTGATGAGTGTAATGTAGTCTCCTCCTGAGGAAGAGTGCACCGTGTTTGCTATTCAAAACTCTTCCACGTGAGGACGGTTTTCCGAGAAATTACTAGTCTATTTTGTCTGGCTCAATTTTATCAGTGACAGCAATGCAGTGTTTGAGGTGTAGTTTGAATATGGTGAAAATTTCTCTGTTGCAAAATACTACTCTGAAATGTAACACTTAAAAATTATTATCACATCCTATTTCAAATGATTCCGTAGTCACCCATTTGAAGTAAGGTAGGTCTTTAGTTCTGCCTCTCTTCAAAATGTACATGCTGTACTCATTCACTACATCGGTAGTTTCATTAAAAAGGTCCATTCTTGACAGATGTGGAATTCTGTTAATTACTGGAAAAAAATAATGTTTGTCTCAGTAGTGGTGTTTCCTTTCTTTACCAATCTCTCATTAGGCGTGTATTGATGCTACAGTTAGTTCATCCAGTCCTTCCTTTCTTCTCCATTAAATCATTTCCTACTAAAATGTCATTGTCCATTCTTCCTGATTCCATACCAATTAAGCAATCTAAATCCACCTCCTTTCCACCTCAGCTAATTTCATTGTCTACCGACAGTTACCTAATCATTATTAAAAACTCAGACTTAGCTCATAACTAGTTTAACCTTTTGTTTAACTCCAATTGTCCAGGACATTCCTCATTTCTGAGTATATGGGAGTTATTGCAGCTTAATTCCGTTACTATATTCAGCCAGCATTTTGACAACAGCAAAGGAAAATGTTTTTATTCTTTCCTTCCTCCCTTGACTTCCCTAGATAACTGAAGTTGCTTTTTTAAAAAAATCCCTGTCTTGAAATTGAACACAGTGTTCTGTTTTAAAGACACAGACATACTTGTTTCATCTTTTTGTTGAATTATTATGGGCACAGTAATAAACTAGAATGCAAAAATTACTTTTAGTGGTAAATGTAAAATAGTACATGGTTTTATTAAAGCCTTGTCCACTGACAGAACAAAACTAGGAAGACCAAACGTTCTGATTATTTGTGTGGTCTTCATTTGCTACGTGATTTTGTGCAATAAATATGTAGAAAGTTCAATAAACAAAAATACAAAAATAATTCTTCCTGTGCTACACCTGCTTGTGCTTCATGCCTCTATCATTTATCCATTTTTAAATTTTCATTCATGTTTTCATTCCAGTTTAACCAATTTTGTTCCACATTTGGTGAAGTGCCTGGAGGGGAAGGCACATGGGGAGCGGCTGAGGTCACTTGGTCTGTTCAGCCTCGAGGAGACTGAGGGGAGACCTCATTGTAATCAACAATTTCCTCTTGCGGGGAAGAGGAGGGGCAGGCACTGATCTCTTTGTGTTGCCCAGTGACAGGACCCGAGGGACCCAAGGGAATGGCCTGAAGCTGTGCCAGGAGGAGCATAGGTGGGATATTAGGAAAATGTTCTTCACCCAGAGAGTGGTTGGGCACCAGAACAAGCTCCCCAGGGCAGCGGTCACAACGCTAAGATGAGTGAGTGACAGAGTTCAAGAAGCTTTTGGACAATATTCTTGGGCACAGGATGTGACTCGGGATTTTCTGCGCAGGGCTTGGGAGCTGGTCTCAGTGATGTTTGTGGGTCCCTTCTAACTCAGAATATTCTATGAGTCTACATTTCATACACACATACAGTGCCATTAGAGTTCTGCATCCAGAAAATCAACTTGTTCAGAGTTGGACAGTGCAGTACATTATTTGCCTGTAGTTCTGTCTAACATTTATTTTTAATTCTTGGTGAAGCAGTTCTGTAAATACGTACTTGTGCCATTTCTTCTTTGCAAGATTTTATCTCCTGCATTCTAGCTAAGAGCCCTAGAATGATGCAAACCTTTCTTACACTGAAATAAGTAAAATACTTCTAAATCTGTAGACAGTGACTGGAGTGGTTGTAGTTTGGGAGACAACATGTCTTATTTGAATTACATCTGTACTGCAAGTACAATTCAAACTTAATTGAGCTTGTTTTTTATAATTTACGTGTCAAATTATGTGTAAATATTGGTGAAACCTGTGACAAACTAAATTCAGTGCTTGTATCTATACCAGAGGAATAATTAAAATTATATTTAAAATATGCTTTATATTACTGCATGTAGAATCAGCTGGGTTGGCCTTGTGGGAGACTTAAGATCTTTTTATCTGCAGAACAGGTATTGCAGGCTTTGCCTCTCTGTGAGGTCTCAGCTGTTATCTGAAAAGGAGTGTCACTCAAACAGGGACAAGTTACTTTGAGGTGTCTCATGTGGTTATGCAGCCTGCAGAGCTGACATGTCCTGGAAGCAGCTCCTGAACCGTGTCAGCCTGGCAGTGTGAGTCACACAGGCCAATCACGACATGAGTTTTCTCTCATAGATACTTATCTGCAAGAGATACTTTAATGAGGGTGAGATCTAACACACTGTAACACTCATATTTAAATTGCAGTAGATAAGCTGGATGTCATCTGTATGCATGCCAAATTATCTTTACAGAAAATGGATTTTGTAAGGGAAGTAAAGGAGAGTGCTACTTAGTCACTCTAGAAGGTAATTTCTTTTGAATGAAAGTTTGCAGTTTCCAGACTTTTTACATCTTCCTCAAGCGATACATTCTGAGGTTTTTATTTGTAGGGAATCTTCATTCAGTAATAGAATTCCATGGGTGTTTTGTAGATTGGGTAGGCAGGACATGTAGGAAACATATAGCATAGGCTGTTCTGCACAAAATTTCTAATGCATGCTTGACTGGGATGGAGAGAGCTGGACTTGACAGTCCATCAGGATCTCGATAGTCTCTTCCAGTCTTTGGTTCCTAAGCGCATTTGTGATGCAGATAGTTGTCCAGTGACCTGGAATGAGAGCCTATTCATTTCTGACAAACAGCCTTCAGATAGTAATGCCTTTTCACTACTAAAATGAGCAAAATAATGGCAGAGATATGAAAGGCTTGCATCTTTGTCACCAATTCCCTTGAACCATTTGATTCTGCATGCATAAAAGCATCATAATCTGTGTGTATGTACATGGATGCACGCAGACATGTGCGTGAGAATGCTCAGAAAAGCACATAAGAGTTGTATCAGAAGAAAGGTAGCTGGCTTTTTAAGTAGAGTACTGATTATTGATCATAAAAGGTAGCTTCTCAAATACAAAGAACTTGAAGAAAATGCAGTTTCTTTACCCATCAACATGCACAGAGATGCTTTTTGTTTATTATACTTCATAGGTTTCTTTGCATCCTATATATGCAAAACTCATTTTAATGTCCTTTCTGTATCTGAAAGCCAAGATGAAAAGAGAAGAAATAAATTTTGTTTGTTAGAAACAGAACTCAGTCATTTCCCTTTTTTTTCTGTAAATTGTGCAAGCAAATACTTTTACTACTAAAAGTGATTTTTTTTTCAGAATTAGTTCTAAAGGAAATAAAGAAACCCCTTGAGATATTTTTAACACTAGCATTATTCTCAAAGTCAGCTATGCTTGCATACTTTTTGTAAATTTTTACAAAGATATTATTTGAACTTGTTAATTTATTACACTTTACAGAACTGTGTGGTGCCATTTGTATGAAGAAAAATTTCTGGTTAAAATCTTGAAAGCTATCTTTGGGGCTGATGGGAAAATACAGAAATGGCTACAGAAAGAGTGGACCTCTTTTCCTACAGGTTCAAAACCTGTTGATTATGTTTTCCAATCCTATGAATAATAATTGTCTCATAAATTACAGATAACACTTTTGAGTGCTACTATGGTTCTACCTCTGTTACAACATTATTAGTCTTTTCTTTTTTTAATCTATATAATAAGAGCATTTGTACAGATTAAAAAAAAAATCTGGTCTAAATATTTTCATCTATAAAACAATCCACGTCATTCATAAGGATATATGCAGATAAAATAGTCATAATATCAGAAAGGGATTAACCATGTACAAAGATTAGGTTAATAAAGGAATAATTAGGATTAGGGGCCAATCCTGTAATAGGATCATACGTATGAATTTGTCATATGTTTGCTGTTACATATTACTTAACAGTAACTTAAAGTACAATAGCTCTGTCAGGGCTCCTGGGGTAGTTGTACTGTTCTACTTGTCCTCCTGTTCTCAAGCCCTTGGTACCATTTATAACTAAATTATTAAAATAGCTTGGATCAAAACAGAGAACTGTTAATTCTTGTTTCAGCAGTTCCAAACACAAAGATGAAGTGTAAAACTCAGGTAAAAAAAGAAAAGCTGACTATGCCACTGTTATTATCTGTTTAGCATGGACAGATGTCTTTTACAGTTGGTCTCCTGTGCCTGAGCTTGCTTAAAACAATGGGCAGCATTTCTTAGGTTGTTTCTCTTTCATGCTGCAGCTCCTTCATAAGTAGCTTTAAAATTTCAAGTTCCTTGTGTCATGAAGTTGGCTCTTGCTAGGGGGCCGCATTCTGAGCCAGAAGTTGTTGTTCATTCTTGTCTTTCTTGGAAGGTTTTTATCAAAAACTGACTACATCGTCTTAGTATTTCAACTTTATGCTTAAAAACATTAAGACATCTTATTGCAACTCTAACTTCAGGCAGAAATTCAAAATAGAATGTGAGCGGGGAAAAAAGAGCCTTACAGTAAACACAGCAAAGATTGTATAGATGGTAGTCATTTAGTCATCAATGTCAGTCTACTTGCCATCCAACAGTGAAGATCCCATCATACATTTCTGTCTGGACCCTTTTTTCGTCTTAATGACCTTATTCATTCTTTCTCAGAGACAAACTTGTGCTGATTCAGAAGCCCTGGGTGTAGTGCGCAAGCCACAAGCACCACGGCAGCAGCACTGAGCAGCATCCACGAGTCTGCTGTCAGAGTGACACTTCTGGAGAAGGTGAGAAAGCTCTGAGACTGCCACAATTCCAAATAGATTCTGTTGTCTTGAGGACAGATCCTGAACTAACCACGTGTCATTCAACTAAGAATGAATTCTCAGTATCAAGTCAAATTAGTAAAAATATATTTGAAATTACATTTGGGCACCTAAACTTCTTTGTAGATAGAGTAAACCACAGTACACTGAGAAAAAGAGGGTCATTTTCTTGAGATGCAAGTGATGGTAAAAGAGGTGGCTTTTCTTCAAGAAAAGTGACGACTGTGAATCAGAAGTAAACAATAATTAATCTCAGCACAATATATTGGACTTGTTGCATCACTGTCATGAAAGACTTGCCACCCATGGATGGTATATAGCCAGCTTATTCAAGTTGCTATGATGCAGCACTTATGGAGTTTGCCTTGTATTTTTTCCCCTTTTGCTTTTTTGCATTAAGATACACTGTTTTTACTCAAAGAGCTACACCGTATTGTTTTGTGGATTCCTGATAGGTTTTTTCTGTTTAGACTTTGTCACAGAAAGTGTGAGACCTAAGATAATCCAATAAGGACTAATTCTTCAGAACTGAAAAAAAAAAAGGAATAATTTTTGCGGTAGGTGATGTATTTCCAATGCACAAACCTCAAGATTATTTGGGCCAATAAATCTCAGATGCAAATAGAGAGTCAGATGGAAAACATTACAGTGATTGTTTTCAGGCAAAGAAAATAACCCAGAACCTCTATTTCAAAAAATTACATCTGCAGTTTACTCCGTTTCGACACTTTTCAAAACATCAGAGGTGTCAATTGTTTAGCAAGCAGATTCTGACGTATGCCGTTTGAATGCCCTTTTTCACTGTACGTTGCATGTGGTATATTTATATTGTACAGCTGTATTTCAGTGGTGATGAGTGGATTAATATTTATTTATATTGAGATAAAAGTATTTTTTGAGTAATTAATGTCAGCCAATTTTTTGTAGCTGTTGAAGACCCACACTTTTGTTTTCAGTAAGTGCAGAATTTACCTTTTGCATCAGTGTGGGAAATCAGGAGAAGACAGATTTCAGTAGCTCCTGGTCCAGCCTAAGATATGTGTTGATACTGCAGATACCCAAATATTTACGTGTCTCTCATTCTGCATTAAAGAAATGATCATGTGTTGTGGCCTATACATTTCCATTTGTCATCTCTCCATTCAATTTGATATGACAATGGTATGAATGTAATGGTTAAATACAAGTCAGGGGGAAAAAATAGTGCTTACAGGCAAATTTTGCTTTTAGGAGCTGTATTAGTGTGGTTTGGTATTGGGCAAATTTTTGATGTTTGCAAAGTTAGCATGCAGGAAGAAAATGGTGAGTAGATTTATGGTTATGAAGAAGTAATTGTTTACTCCTCTAATTTCCTAAATCCTATCAAGAAATTAATTTGACTGTAATGTGAAAATTTCAAATGTGAAAGGTGTTATTTATTGGATAGTTTGTGAAAGCTGTGTGGGGAAAAAAGGGAGGTTTTCCATGTGATGTGTGCAAAAGATATGAGATACTTTTCCAAGTTTTTTTCATGTTTTGGCAATAAACTCAGTCATAAATATATGCATACCTGGGCTGGATAGCTTTTAGGAAGTCTTTATTCCTATGTATTACTGTTTTTTTTTTCCCTGCTCCTAGATATACTCTTCTTGATTCCTGCACCCAAAATTGAAATCTACCACTGAAATCAACAAAAAAGAAATGATAAAATTTTTTCTTATGGTTAACAAACAAGGTCAGACAAGACTGTCCAGGTATTATGAGCATGTAGAAATTAATAAACGAACAATGCTGGAAGCTGAAGTAATTAAAAACTGTCTCTCCCGTTCAAAGGATGAGGTAGGTTTTGTAGGTTTTATTTTATCCACACCTCACACCTTTCCTATTGATAATTCTGAAACCTATCAGTGTCTGTCACAGGTCATTATTTCATTTGTACCCGTGATAAAAAAGATTGAGTTTCTAGATTATGGGTTCAGTCAGTTGAACTGTTATTCTGTATTGAATAAATATGTTTGTTTGAATAACAATCTGAGGCTTACAGAGATTTTGGAGCTGTGTGTATCACTGTCGTGAAGATTCCTCTTCTTTGTTTGAAGAAGCTCAGAAGTCTGGAAAAACTCATTTTATCCTTGTATTGCTTGTCTGATAGAGATGGATAGAGGGATATTACTGTTTTGCCAGAAGGTAGAAGGAAGAGTACTGACAGCTCCAAGTTTATATTTAAGTAGAGGATTCCAAGTTATGAAAACATTACCTAAAGCACAGAGGGGTTTGGAAACACACATTTTTAGGGCTCTGTATTAGGCTTCTTTATTCAAAAAGGTGTTCACGTGTTCTGCAAGAAAGTCAGAAAACACAGAAGTTGGAAATTTTTTTGGATGAAAGTTGAGATTTCCATTCCTCTCTTAATTAAATCACTGGCTCTTTAAGAAAAGCACCGAACTTTTGCATATTGACTTGAATTAGAGGAGAAGTATATGACTTGGACAGTGAATGAAGTTTCTTTGGTTTATGTTCTGAAGTCAGCGTCTTTTCATTAATGATGTGTGTTCTTGCACAGCACTCCTCACATACTCCATTCTAGGAAACCTCAATAAAAATAGCAGTTCTTATAAGCCCATTAGTTCGCAGCTTTGACAGTGGCTAAAGAAATTAACTTCTTCATTTCTTCTGCGAGGGCATTTCCGAGCGCAGGAGCTGCCGGCGCTGCCGCTGCCATTTCGGGCACCGAGCAAATGACAGAGAAAAGGCGGCGGCATCTCCTCTAGCGGCGTGAGACGGCGCCATCTCCCGGCTCCCTCCTGTTGGGAAAGACGTGTTAATACCCCACTGGGTCTGCAAGGCTAATACTCTTAATTTGTACATTAAAATATTGATAATTTATTAAATAGGAAAATTACCTCTAGGTCTCTTTCTGAAAGGGCATGCAAATGAAAATGATGGCAAAGTAATGGGTGCCTTTATGTCCCCAAACAAGTCACTTCACCTCTGCATGTTTCAGTTCTTTCATTTAAAAAGTGGTGGCAGGTTTTCTGACAGCAGATGAAAAGTGTGGTGTAATAGTTACCGTACTCAATTTCCTTCAAGTTAAAATCGATGAATCTTGGGAAATCCATGTTCTCTGTGGGTCTTACAAACCTGAAAGCTCACACCCTTTGAGCAATATGCTTTATACTATTGTATGCTTAAATGGCAGCTGCTATATTTGACTTGTTTTGCTTCTGCCTAGTGCTCTTTCATTGAGTATAAGGACTTCAAGCTGGTGTACCGGCAGTATGCAGCCCTTTTCATAGTTGTTGGCATTGACCAGACAGAGGTAAGAAATTATATACCCTCTTGCAATGAACATTTATAATGATTATCACAGGCTAGAGCTCTTCCTCCAGTATGGAATTTTTCAATAGCAATTAGAGAATTTCAAGGAGCCATTGTAAAAAAACCCAACCAAACAAACAAAAAACCCAACCAAGCCAAACAAACAAATCCCCTCCCCTCAAAATTTTTCTTTCTGTGAAGTAAGAGGTATAAAAGCAAGTGTGCTATGTTTGGCTTTGGTCTTTAGCAGTAGAATGAATTGTTACCATGAGGTACCTCCTGAGCCTTGTACTAATTCTGCACTAATTTATGTGAGGTGGGGTTTCTCAATAAATGCATTGCAGCCAGGTCAGCTCTCTCATTTGTGGCGACTTCTCACTGTTTTCAATGTCCTTGGCCAAAGAAAAAATACTGTCAGCTACAAATATGCCAATTTATTTTGCTTTTCAAAAAGGGAAAAAAAGAAAGGTATCTGAAAGCTGACAGGTTCTGTTATTTCATTTGTTCAGGATGCACCTGGGAGGCCTTAGTGTTTGCATTGATAACTGGTTCTCAGAAATTAATTCAGCACTTACTGTTGGAGACCTTAACAGGGTGGTGTGGAACATAGCTGCTGCCTACCACAGTATCTTCAAGTCAGAGTTATTGTGGCAGGCAATTTGGGACAAATTATTTTGGCTTTGCTACAGAAATGGCCCAGCAGAGGCTGGCTCTGTGCTACAGCTGGCTGGTGTGACTTCAGCATGGGTAAGGTTAACCTAGTTAGCCCTGTGTGTCCATGGAGCTGAGCTGGGTGGGGCTGGAACAAAGGCTGCAGTGGGATGGCAGCAGCCCGGGTGAGAGAATCCCTTGGCCGTGCAGAGCTGCTCTGTGTGGCCAGCCTGGAGCTTCTGCCCGGAGCACTGCTCAGCTCTGGGCACCTCAGCTGGGTCACTACATGGCCTGAGCAGGGGGCCTACTCTATTGTCTAGGGGCTTTTCATTCACCACAAACTGAATTAACACAAGGAATACCATTACATTTGCTAGATATTGATTTAATACTCCGTTGGTTTTAATTTCAGAATGAGATGGCAGTATATGAACTAATTCATAATTTTGTGGAAGTTTTGGACAAATACTTCAGCAGAGTGGTGAGTGAGACACTGAATCTGTTATGAAACATTTTTTTCTCTTTCAAAATTTTGATGAAAGTGTCATTTCAGAAAGTAAGTCAAAGGAGAAAAATTTAATTTAATATTTTAGAATTTTGATTAATTTTATCACTGTGGGGAAAGGCATTATGAGCTGATTTTTTAGAGAAGTAAAAGTATACATGGGTTAGAAATTATCAGACAAGGAATACCAGAAGTATTTCTGATAGAAAAGCATGGGTTTATAGGTTTTATGGGGTTTCTTTGGGTCATATATTCTTAAATTAGCTATTGGCATTTTATATGTTTTAAAGAAATACAGAGGTTTTACTTTGCAGTTCTTATGCACTTTATATATAGCATTACATTCCCCAAATGAACTTCATTCATGATTAAGATGGTGTAAGCATGAAGCAGGGAACTGACATCACTCTCACTGAACAAGATCAGAGGAATGGAGCAAAAGAAACCTCAAAAACCAGTTTGTACTTGTAGTCCCTATATTGTTGTCAGGCAACAATATGATATCTGATCTGATAAAACAGCTATTATAGAGATAGTAATTTTGTTAAGGACTCAACATCAGACATGGCTCCACTTAAAATGACACCATTCCTTTTGGTGGGAGATTTTTTTTTTGCTTGCTTGTTTTTAGAATGTTTGAAAATGCAGCATTGCAATTCTGGTTAGAACATTTGCTATTTAATATAGGGTTTGTAATAATCTTGTTTAAAAAAAAAAAAAAAGACTGAAATCATACTTTGGCAGTTTCAGTTAATCTTTGCTGAAATGTGTTGAATATCCCTCTTGGAAAAGAGGACTGGATAGTTTCCTCTGTAGTCCATGTACTTGAGGGCATTACACTGGTGACTGTACATACAAGGTATCAGTATGCAGGGTCTGTAACTGCTTTCCCAGTTCTACTACCATAGCAGGCATGGCAGAGCTCCCTCTGTGAATTCAAGGACATGCTTGAAAAAGTCATCTGCAGCCTTCCCTGTTTAGATGCTTGGCAAATCTTTTAGGCTGTTATCTCAACTGACATTGCCCCAGCCCACTGAAACTGCTGGTACTAAGAATATCACCTTGTGACTGCACTGAGTTCAGAATTTCTCTTAAAATTGCTGATTGTAGTCCCAACCTAAGCAGTGATAACCAGGAATGGAGTTAGATCTTAGCAGCACAGAAATGCACAATAAAATTTAGTCACGTCTTATTTGTCTGATGGAGCTAGTAGTTGCCAAGCACTTCTCAAATTCTATTCAATTAAAGCAGAGCAAAAATAGATGTAGTTCTTATACATATAAATGTAGTATATATATAACCCTTTGACCACACATGTAACCCAACCACTGATAGCTGTTAGAAATTTGCTGAGTTCATCATAGCAGAGGGTTTTTTTTTTTTAATTTTCCATAGCATTTCAGGTTTGAGACTAGAGAAACCTGAAAAGGGGCTGCCAAAAGAAATATCATGCCATTTGGTGGTTCTGGTTTTAATATCATATAACATGATAAATAGCAGAGCACTAAAACAAGGGCTGTAATTCTAGCTAGGGTTTCTGGCAGTAACCACAGGGCAAGAAAGTATAAATCTGTACTTGTACAGATTACTGTTTAGGATTTGCAGAATTTCAGCAGAATCCCAAAATATGATGATGGCAACGGAGACAGAACTCTGGGAAAAGAGAGAAAATGTGTCCCACTCTAGAAAGACAATTTGTCATCTATTATTTTTAGATTTGAGAGCTTTAAACATTCTCACATACTCTATTTTTATCTAATGGAGTTTACAGAGCTTGAATTCAGATATGAGAACAAACATTAATGGAATTAGGGGGAAAGCTTTCGAAGTTGCTTGTGAGATTTAATTCTGAGTCCCCTTCACTTTTATATGGCTATCCAGGAAAAATTCTGCATACTGTTCAGAATTCCAATGTCTCCAACTACTTTTTAATGCTGAGAAAACTGATTGGGCCCATAAAATGCAATTTTTGTGATGCATTAAAAACTTCTAATCGAAGAACGGCAGTCACTCAGCAGAGGCCTGTAGGCTAGAATTAGTCCAGTTTAGATCTTTAGACCACAGAAGTAGTAGCAATTTTACCAGTAAAACCTTACCAGCTTTACTCTACCTTAAAACCAGGTTTAGACCATGAATGAAAAACACATTATCAAACTAAATCCTATAGGCAGCAGGTAAAGATTCCCTCTTTTAGTAGACTGGGGAATCTCCACCCAACTCTGCAAGATCTCAAGTGCTAAGGCTGTGATTAATTCTTTCTAAGTTTAGCTATTTAACTGAGGCCCCTAAGTTAGAAATTTGGTCACCCTAAGCTCCCATTACTGGCACTGGAGAGTGATGAGTATCTTGAGACCATGAGTCACGCCTCAAGTGTGCTGAGTCAACCCATCTCTTCTGCTGACTGCAGAGAGACCACGAGGGCTTCTAACTCAGACATTTTGGTTAAATGAGTAATATTGCCGGGGGTAAACCCAAAAATAGAAGGGAAATGATGACTATATGAAGAATTGTGTTGCTGGGGCTGGAGAATATTTAGAAGTGCTAAGGGTTCAAAGTTTGGAGTTGCTTTGCCTTTTCTAATATATGCAGCCACTACCACAGCCATGGTATATACAGTGTCTAGATTTTGCTGTTGAAATGCTCTGCAGGAACAACTTTAACTGTGTAAACTCGGCATTAACATCCTGGTTTTGCAGAAGGAGGAAGAGAGAATGTAGCACTGGAACTGCCATGATTAGAGCTGCTGGTTTTCCACCCACTCACTCAGATGGCACTGCCTATATTCAAATTGTTACTTGTAGGTGACCTCAGTGGGTATTTTTAAGTAAAACATTAGCTTTGATTACAGAGACAGGTAACACATGTAAAGCAAAGCAGTGTTGCAGGAAAGAGCATGTAATTGTCAGAACAGAAATCTGAATGACTCTAAAATTTTCTATCGTTATTTTGAAGACTCTCTTTATACTTTGAAGGGATGTGTAATGTTTAATGATTATGAGATAAGATCATCTGATATAAGAGATCAAACTAACTAATGGCTGTCTCTTTTCGTTGCAGAGTGAATTAGATGTATCCTTTTCAGTATCAGAAATCCATTTGTTATTGCTTTTTGGTGTTACGTTCCAGTTCATACTGTCTTCATGCCACTGATTGTCACTCCAGTCAACGCAGATGTTCACCAGTTTTGCACTTGGAGTAAGTAGCACTATTTTGGCACCTTTCTGAAAGCACAGCTGATGTTCACATGGATCACCTATTTAAATCCTCCATCATTATGATAAGCCTTGTTCCATTTAAAGTAAGACACAGAGAGCTTGCTTTGAGAGAACTAAGTACATGAAAAGTTAGATTCATGGGGAACTTTCAGGCTTAACTGGTTACTACTTTAATGTTTCACTTTAAGTTTTATTTTTATCAATTTTTTTTCATTTTATTTTTTCACTTTGAGTATTACAATAAAATAGATATTGAAATTACTGTAATAACAACTGAATGTTACAGCTGTGTCAAGCCAAATAGCAGCACTATTTGTAAGATTATGTTTGCAGTTTGATCTTGCTTCATGAAAGAAAGAAGTGAGTTTTACTTCCTGTATCTTTGGAAGGAGGGAAAAGCCTGGGAGGAGAATATTTAGGAAACCAGGTGTTAACTTCTTTTCTCACACCTCCCCTTACACTGCTGTATTTTCATATGTATGTTTTGCAGGGTATTAATTAAAATATGATTTAAAATTCACCCAAATACAAATACTAAAATACAGTCCTAAACAATTAAACACAAATACCAAGTAAATAAAACACAATACTGGAAAAATTAAGCCAGGAGAATTCAGCACAGTCTTCCTTTTCAGTTCTTCCAACTCCACAGAGTGTTCACTCTACTCCAGCAGTTCTTATGCTTATATTTGTTGTTGGTTAAATGCAGATCTGCTGGTACAAAGAGTTTCAGTTACACACCTGAAATCTTGCAATCAAGTAATTTAGTTTACTTACTTTATGAATTACTACTTATGAAGAACACAGAAAAAGTCTATAATTTGCCAAATGGCTCACAATAACACTTGTGCTCAGTGCAGTTAGCTTGGATGCAAAATATCTGCTGGAGCAGGTATCATCTGAAGGTCTGCAATAGTGAACACCAAGTAGCATTTACAGGATCTTTGTTTACAGCGTATCTTGCAGGAGACTCTCATAATTTCCTGACTTTCTGCTATTATTTATGTGTACAGATACATAGGAAGTTTATTTTAAATGTGATAGTGGCTATTCTATATAGCCAGTAGTGTTTACTAACATGAAAAAAATAGCAGGAAATGACATGAACTCAAAACCCATTTAAAATAGACCATAATTACTAAGGCTGTTCAGCCATGCACAGAGCAAAGCCCAGTTAAATCCAAAGGCTGAGCCCATGACATAATTGAGATGTCCCTGGAGCCCACACCAAGGCTGCAGCACATGCTCTGGTTCTTGCAGCTCCCAGACATAGTGCATTACCCCAGTGTTCGTGGCAATGCAGCTCCAGCAGAGGCAGAACTCCAGCTTTCATTTAGGTCCACACCTGAATTCATCCAGGGTATTCACACTGTAGCTCATGCCGTCGTCTGTCTGGAGTCAGATGTCAGGAAGGGTGCCTTGGGTACAAGGCAGGAACTGGGTCCGATCTGAATCCTTCCCAACAGGATTTATACATCATGTTGGTATGTATGATATTAATGCTAAACAATGCATGAAGGATTGCACAGTTCTCTCATGTATTCTGCAAAAATGAACACAGATTACCTATTGGCTAAGTAATTGAGAATAGGCAGCTTTTTACAGAAGCTTTCATGTGTGAATTGTGAACCACTTAGCCATTATATGATATCCATTTTCAGTTTGAGAGTCAGTTGCACACTTAATACCTAGGCTGGAATGACATAACATTCCTAAAGTTGCTTGGATTGTTTTTAAAATATCAGTAAGTAGTGTGATTGAACAAGTACTGAAATTGTCCTCGGGGTGTTATGCCCTAATGTGTTAATAGCATTGGATAAGCTGCTCTTTGTCTGTAAAGTAAGTGGGAGGGGTTTTCTGTAGCACTAAAACTCCAGCTTGGGTGGTGTAGTAACTACTTTCTTGCTATGATGAGGACAAAAGAGACCATAAAAACACAAGTGTTAGGACAGCAGCTTTATGGGGAACAAAATGCTGGTAAGTATGACAGTTTCTAAAATTACTAGAGGTAATTTTTCTATTGCTTGAACTAGTGAAGCAAAGCTTACTTGAAGACACATTATTAACTTCTAGAGAAACAGGTACTTATGCTCCCCTTGTGGGAAGGGAGGGGGTGACAGAGTGCTCTAGGACTAAGCATCTGAAGAATGTTGTCTTGATCCAAAAAAGCCATTACATTCCATTGCAACTAGCTGCTGCTGCTCCTCCTAGGACAGATAAGAAGCTTTGATACAGAGAACACTTCATGTGAATCAACTATTCTTCAGTTCTCTGTGGGATAATACTGAGAATACAGTGCATTTAAGGAGTGAGAAAATTGAATGATGAATTTATTCTGAGAATTTATAAGGATACACTTCAGTTTGCACTGTAACATAAGTAGGTGAAATGGAAACCTATAAAGACTAACTTAACATTAGCTTAGTTGTTCTAGAATTTCACAGAACGTGTAGGCACCTTTGTCTCCTATTTAATACCACCCTAGTCATTTGAGGAAGGAATGGTCAAGAAAGTGTTTCAGTGCCTTAAACGTGCCTGCCATTAGATAGGCTAAAAGTTATTGAAAGTGAACATTGGCAAAGAAAAGTCAGAATGTGTGATTCTAGACTAAATAAAGAAGCAACTCCAAGTAATCTCTAGTTGAAGATGAATGTATGTGATGGAAATCAAGGGTTTGTAGTCCTGTATATTCAGTAGCAAACCATCTGCCCCATAGGTACCTGTACTGTAATCTACAAAGCCTTTGTGCTCCTGGGTGTGTTCTGTGATCACAAGGTGAACTTCATCATCTAGTAAGTCTGGACACACCCTTGCCTGCAAAACCCTGAGATCCCTAAAATATCTCCATATGAAGAAGTTATTTATTATATGCAAGTCCTAACTGTGCCTTTTCCCCTTCTTTCCTTCCCTCTTCCCTGCTCAACTGTCTATATAATGTTTTGGGAAAGGAGACACAATACTTGTGTCATATGTACCTCCTCTTAGTATGCCTTTGCCATAAAAAGTCTGGGATAGTAAAAAGTACTACTAATGTCTTTAGGAAGGGGAGCTCTTTAAGTAACATTTAAAATGCCAACTGTGTAGGTACCATTTACTTCTGCTGCTTGGTATGCAGCTGCTGCAGCATTGCCAGAAACTGGGAAGCCAAATTGGGCTCATCTTTTCCCAGGCTGGCATGCAGAGATTAACACATTTTCCTCTGCTGCCTTCTTCTGTTATCCTTTGCATGGATCTAGTGAAAGTCTCTTAATGTTCTTTCTGTGGGCAGGCAGGATTCTAAGTGGAAGCAGGACCTTAAATGACAGCTCTGGGTGGAGCACATGGCTGTGCAAACACCAAATACAGCTTTTTCCTGTTGCCAGCTGCTCAAACTGGTTTGCTTTGCTGCTTTCAGTTGGGTGTGGATCTATGACTTCAGGGCTTTAAACCCTGAAATTTGAGGTCACTTGCCAAACAAGTAACAGGTGGGGAGGATGAGCCTTGCTAAGGATCAAATACATATGCCTCCCTGGGCAGAGTGTTCAGACATGAATGGCTGAGCTGTGTTGGGCAAGATATAACCATAAAGCACAGGTGAAACTTGCAGGAAGGGGAAAAGAGCCAGAGTTGCTGTACAATCCAACTGCTTGCCAAGAACAATGTGGTGAAGGAAGGTGGGATGTTAGGTTGAGGGCAGAGGTTAAAGAATGTTTTGGGACCTTCCAAAATCAAGTTGATAGATCTTTCCAGAATGGTACTAGTATCCTTATTCGAACTGCAGATGAAATTACTGTTTCTGGAGTGATGACTGTGAGATTACCACGTCAGACATGGATAGAAGTCATACCACTTCTCTGGCAATGGAGTAAGCCCATTTGGAAATAACCTGGAATGGCCTGCAGGGAGATTGACATGTCACTGAACTACACTGGGTCTGAGTGAAACCACTCCAAGATTCTTATTGGTGTGGGTACAGTTTTCCTTTGACATTGTATTGGCTCTTCTGGAAATACAGCAGAGGAAAAAACAGTGCTAGATGTGATTTAAATGTTTTCTTAAATAGGATGATACAGAAAAATAAGATGGGAGTGGCAGGTTGCTGCATCACCACTGATCCTGGTTGATTAACAGTTCCAAAAATGTAAAACCCAGACAACTTAAAGGAAGAGGAAGGTCTGGACTCTGCCATGGGAACTGGGGCAGTGTGAATCAGTGGTAAAGTGTAAAAATTAAAAGCCAGGAGGAGCTGGCTTTCTCACTTGTTGAAACCTGAATGGAATGTTATCTAATTTCCTTAACAGATCCTGTAGCCCAGTGCCAGAGGTGAACTAAGCAGCAAAACAGCTCTCTTTCTAAAAACTCTCACATTACTGTAATAAATCTTAACTTCTCAAATTAAAATATTTCTGTAAAGGCTGATTTACTCAATGAGTTTATCACAGCAAGAAATGTGTCTTCAATCTTTAAACTGCCAAGCCAAGTAAAGCTATCATCTTTGTCTCTGGTACCACAGAAATGGTGACTGAAGTTGTAAGGGCAGCATTGCTCCTTGGTACCAAAAGGCACGAGTCTGATTTTTAGAAACAATGCAGGCCTATGGTCAGATTCAGGAAGAAGTCTGGTATTTAAAAAATAATTTAGAATTAAATTAGGTAGTTAAGTTTAGGTCAGCCAATTAGCAACTTTCTGATGAACTGTGGCCATCCCCAAGACCCTGTTTACAGCTAGTTTCTCACCTAGCAGTAACTAGTAGAAAAGTTATTTGGGGACCTGAACTGTGCTACTACCCATACCTATACATGCTGTGCTCTTGTCAAGCAGAACACTTTGGCTGGAGCAGTGTTACAGTTGCTTCCCCTTCTGCACAAGTACACAGTAGCACTGAGTTCAGCCCAGAGCATTTATAGACAGCAATGAGAACAAATACATAGAGAGCTGGCTCCTGAGCTGTTGTTATTTGCAGCTCAATACTCACACTGCTCCAGCTCTTTGGCAGAGCAGTACAGCTGACTGCCAAAGTCAGATCCACTGGCAGTCAGGAATCAGAGCAGTCTTCTTCAATGCCTGAGTCGTGTCCAAAAAATAAGACTGATATTTATCACACTGAGCAGAGGAAACTGTTGATGCCTTCAAAAACCTGATTCTTGCAACTCCACTGATTAGCAGGGAAGTTCACTAACATAAATACAAAAACTAAAGCAAAACCAGGCTGTTTTCCTGAGTTCAATTCATAGTGTCATAAATAGCAGAATGGAAAAGAAGGCACTCAAGAGACTCATCAAAGTAAGGGAAAAGTATTGAGAGATGTATTCAGCAGTTACTGTATGAAGTCTTGCTAGCTCCACCGCAGCAGTCCTCAATACGTGGGCAAGATTTAGACGGTACAAAATGAAGGCAATGCTGTTGTGCTCAGCATAGAACACATGTAAAAAGCAGCAACAGGTGGAGAGTAAGGCAGATAAAGGGTTATTCATGCTCTGTGTGTGTATGTCAGTGAGGCATAACAGATGCACCCAGCAGGCTGCTTTGCTGTGCCCGTTTCCATTTCAGGTTCTGGTGATAAATGGCAACATGTGAGTCTTTTTTCACAGCAGAACCCTTGGCAGTTGTTCAGTGGATGCGCTGGACACTCGTATCTGCATGTATCTGCATGTGTCATGAATGCCCACCACTTCATACCCCTGGAAGGCCTGTCATAATTTTTTTTTTTTGAGACAGATGCTGTTAGATAAAGGAAAGACAGATGTGCTTATGGACAAATTTCATACAACTGTACAAGTTTGTATTGCTCCAGATTATCTTCCTTTGGGTGAATATTAGAGATTATAAATATATTTTAGAAAGTATTTAAAATATGAGCCATTTATTTACTTTTGCTCTTCTTTATAACATTTACTGCTAGATCAATAACTCAACTTTATGTATCAGCATACTCCTCTTAAGCTATTTCTAAGCAGATCAAATACTGTTAGTAATTCAGGGCAAGGAAATTTTGAGAATCTAGTGTTTAAGAATTTGGTAATTACTCTTCTTGGAAGAATGCAGAATTTTTGCATCTTCATATAGAAGGTTGTGACCCATTGATAACATTTCATATCTAGACAATATGTGGTACTCAGGCAGATAGTAAAATTAACCACCTGCATCTCAGTGTAAGTTTACCTGGCTTTTGCCACTATGTATTATTACTATATTCCAGAACAGGATACTGCTGCGGCTTCAAATTCTCTACTTCTGACCACTCAGTGATCAGAAAAAAGTGTCAGTTGAATTGTTTCCTTAGCTTTATTAAAATAATGGTAAATAAGCTAGAATAAATTAAGAAATACCTATTTTTGTAAAATTTTAGTAAAGACTTAAGTGCCTATGATTTCTTTCTGAATTATCTTCACATTGTTCAAAACACACTTAACTTGAAATGTTTCTAGATCATGTTCAATTTGGACAGGGTGCACATCATTTTGGATGAAATGGTGCTAAATGGCTGCATTGTGGAAACAAACCGGAACAGAATTCTCGCCCCTCTGTTTGTGCTTGACAAAGTGGCAGAAGGCTAGAAAGACGCAAGAGTGACTGACATTTTACAAAAGATGGCAAAAGAATCAAGAATGTGCCTATAGCAGTTTTCTGCTGTTGCAAGGCTGACTCATGCAACATTCAAATTAGTTGGAAAATATTTTCCATTTCTCTTACATTCTGTGTACCCAATGGGAAAGATACAGCCAAACATGTGGATGGATTCAGCTGCAGCTTCACTGACCCAGAAGAAATCTTCCTAGAATGGTCCATAATTTTAAAACATTTTGAGGATGAAGAAATGGAAACTTACCATGACAGACTGGGTATCACTTTGAATTATGTAGTATCATGCCAGATCTAGAAGACAAAAACCATAGAAATATAAGTTCCAACTAAGTTTCAAGTCCTTCCCTTAAGCACCAACTTGATTTATTTTCATACAAATTTACTGTTAATAAATTCTGTGACTTTTATGCCCACTTTTAAACTACATTCATCCTTCATCAAAAAGCAGGTTTCCCTCCCTTTGCCATGCAAGTCACGGACACAAAAAGTACAGATGTATAAAGTATTTCTGCACACTTTGCAAACTGTAACTGGAATTATTTAGCACTTAAATATTATATTAATAAAAGATAATCAAAATCAGAAGTTAATGCTCTTTTGTGATGTTGGCTTCATAAATTACACAAAATCTTTTCCATTTTGGCACACCAGTGTGTTTTTTTTTCTTTCGTATATGCTATCTATGCATCAAGATTAAAACTCTTACAGAAGATGAGTAATAAAGATGTGCAAGTTCTCAGGACCAGGTAGGTACTGAATGAAGTCTCCCTTGAGCAGGAAGCCGTAGCTGCGCTAAGTTGCCTTCCCAGACATCAAGCGTGCTGATTTACACTGCACACTACTCTGTAAGTCAGGGGACAGTTGGCAATCCTCAGCTTACTTACACTTACCTTTCTAGAACTGTTATCTGCCTCCTTCTTCTTAACCTCCAGCCCAACCCTACATAAAACATGATACTGAACAAGCATATTCTGTGTGAAAGCACATACTTGTCACATAAATACCACTCAGATACCAGGGTCTAAGGAGCAAAGAGTGTTGTGTGTGAGAATAATCCACAGGGCTTTCACACAGTAATGTATTTATCAAAACAAGATGATGGTAGGTCTGGAGCAGTTGCATAAACCTGAACAAAGGTCTTTGTCTGAAGCACAACAGGCACAGGAGTGTGGGATCGTGGATATTCCCCTCCAATTCTGCATTAGGGAAAATCTAAAAAGCAATGCTGTAAGGTCCTACAAACAATGTCATGAAAAGAAACTGGCACCGACATGATGTGTATGTGCAAGGCAGAATCTTATGGCAAGTCCCTCACAGCAGTGGCCTGAGAAAAGGTTGGTACCAAAGACAACTGGCACAAAGCAAAACTTATTACATAGATTCAACTACAATACCCTTTTTTCTGGTATCAACTACTTAAAAATCTTTAAAACCATAATGTCATCTTGCTTTATCTTACTCTAAAACCACTTTTTTTCCAATTAACATCACATGCTGACACCAAGACAGCCCGTCCATCTCAAGTAAAGGTGAATCGGCTGTATCACCGGACCCAAATTTTATTCCAGTATAATGAAGAACTACAGTCTCAGGTCACATGGGCTCACTGAAGAGCACCAAAACCTGCCAGATGCATTCTTAGTAAGTTCCACTTACTCTGACAAGATTTGAACACAGAGATGAATTTTAGAGATCAGTAGTTCTCTTATGTAGTCTTTGAAACCTTTAAAAAAGCATGGCATGTTGTTCAGTACATGTACAGAGATTTAGTAAGTACTAATGAAGTATTCAGAAGAGACATTTTTATATGTTGCAAACATTTTAATGATTACTTTTGAGCTTACACATTGGGTGCTTTTTTTTTAAACTTCAAACTGCAACAAGTTAAATAAATGTTTATAATATACAAAGAAAATACAACCGAAAGTAAAACTTGCTTTAAGTGTGCCTTGCACTAGGAACCAGTGTTTTTTAATAGCTTTATTGTTGAGCTGCACAAACACACTTAAGGATTTGATCTTTATAGCAGGGCATTTGAGAAATCAAAATATATTCCCACTTGAAAGAAAAAGAAGAAAAAAAATGGTTGTGCATGATTATACGCAAAAACCCACTAAAATACTCCAATAGTGCAGGCACCATTAAAAAAGAAAAGGCTGGAGATGCCCATTAAGTCTAAATTTTAAAGGAAGCAAGTTTCTGACCAGTTAGCTTAAAGCCAGCAAAACAGGGATCAGTGATGGCAACTGTAGTGTACAGGGTATTAAAAGACAAACTTTACACAATACACTGTTAGAAATTTGTATCAGTGAACACTGAAAATCTGATGATCTGTTCTTTGGAACAGTCAAACAGAAACACCTTAATTTCCAGTTGTGCAAGCCCTTGAAGCATCACACAGTGTTCTGTGCCAATTTCTTGCTGGCTGTGTAGTTACAAAGATTTATTTTGTCATTAGCAGCTAACAAACATTCCACATTTTCCTAAAGCCTCACAGATGAAAAAAAGGCAAGTCTCATCAGAGCACAGCGTGGAGATCGTATTTTTTGCACACAAACACAAGAGGCTTCGCTAGGATCAAAAACACTTCCACATCCCAGGCTGTGGTCAGCGGCTCAGTTGAGATGGAAGCCTTTCTCCATGGTGGCAGCTAGCAGACGCTCCCTCATAATCTCCTCGGAAGAATACTCAGGCAACTTTAGGTAATGCACACATGTATTCACAGATGGATAACTTGCATCTGTAGCATCAACCTGAGGGAAAAAAAAGAATGTTTACTGCAGTTGTTCACAGCACTCAGTATGGAACTTAAAAGTTGTGAAGTCCTCTAAAGCATGGCACTTGCTGCATACCTAACACCAGTTGTTGAGAAACAATAACATCAGCAAAGCTACGGGCCAGTTTATAAATATACTTGCTTTATATGCACATTAATACTTTGATATTTAAATATATGAATTATATATGAAAATATGTGAGATATATATATATAGATATATATATAGAGAGATATATATATACACCATATATATATATGGTATCAAAGAGCGGACCTGAAACAAGAGGTTAGTATCGAAACCTTAGCACAGTGCCATGAATTAAACAATAAAAATCATCATTGTAAATGTAGAAACTCGTGCACTGCCAAGTCAAAGCAGCTGGTTTAAGGGTGGCTGGGAGATGCCGTACCTTGCGCACAACAGTGAGCCGGGGGTGGAGGTTTGCCAGCCCTCCTGGTGGGAGTGTGGAACAACCCGTGGTGAACTGCAGAAAAGCCTTCCTCTCATCCGAAGACATACCACACAAGACTCTCACAAATCGAAGAAACCCAGGGCTTAAAATAAAGTAAAATAATTAGTTCTGATAACACTACAAGAAAGTGGGGAGGTTCTAAAATTTGACATAGTAGAATTGCAATCTTTAGTCATGTTTAAGCAGACATAGTAAGATTCTAGGGCCTGGTGAGTATTAAGAATAAAACATCCTCAAATCCAAAAAAATAGTCTTTAATCTCCTTGGAGAGTATTACATAAAAAAAATGTAGGTACATACTTATCTTGAGGTGTTATTTGGGTATCTTGCATTTGAGTGCATATGACTGGGTAGAGAAGTAGAGCTCAAACACTTCAGCAGGCTTATTCTAACACAGTTCCAGAAGTAATTTGCATGTTATTGCTACCAAATATGACAAGCAGCAAAACCAATTCCCAAACCCAACAAACCTGAAAACATCAAGACAACCTTCCGATAGCCAACCACCAATAAGTGTATTTGACCCCTGCACAGAACACTTTCTTTCTTAACTACACCTCAAGAGAAAAGAATAAAAAATATAGGCAAAGTAACGACTGTATACAGCTGGAAAAAACCTGTAACTACTATCAAACACAAGGATAAAAACTCTAAAATCTATTTTTAGTAATCTGTATTAGCTGCCATTACGTTTTCACTAGTTACTTTTATTTGAATAATTTTTTTATCTTCTCTCATCACAAATCTACCAAGTACCTTCTAACCTCTCTGTTGTAACACATGGTTATTTCATGCAGTTTTAGACAATCGCCTGCTCTTCAGTAACCACCAGTTTCATCCAATTTGGCATCTTCATCTAATGAACATTCTGAATATTCTATCACTCAATATTTTCTTTTAGCTACTACTTTAAAATCACTCAGAATAAGTACCTATCTCTTGTATATCCCAGTTTGGGTTCGGTGTAATTGATGATATCCTCAGCTGCCCAAGAAGGTGACTGATTTCCACAAAGAATCATCTGAACTTCTTCATGGCTGAAGGAACTCAGCTTCTCCATTGGAAAGACTCTATTGAAGCCATCTTTAATTCACACAAAATACAGTTATAAACATGAATCCAAATGATGTTTATAAAATAATGTCAGCATCTAAATTCTATTTTAGTCAAACCAGAATCAATCAATAGTTTCTTAATTAAGGTAAATGGAACATCTTCACAATTAAAAACAGCACAACTAATGCAAAGATATTCTGAAATTAGTATCTTACCTATTGCATTCTTAAGTAAAAAGTTTATTTTTGAAAGCCATTCTATGCCACCACTTTAAACCAGCATGTCCTAAACACCCATTATTCCACTTAACTGCATATATGTTGTTATATTTACAATTACCTCTGAAGGCCTCCATTTGTTTCTGTATCCCAGTATGCATGCAGAAGTCAAACATGAGATCTACATACTCCTCTGCATTATCCATTGTCACAGTCTGCAAAGACAGTAGATAAATACCATAAGAATTCACTGTTCATTAAAGTTACTGTTGAGATAATAAAAATTTAACTGCTGGTTAAATTGTAAAGGTAGGTTATTTCCTTACCTCATCTTCACCACCTGGTTTGAGATCCACAGCTGTAAACCCATATACTTTGGATGAAGGGCAAAACTGAAAATTTAAACTTCAAAATACAAAGGTAGTTAATAATTGAAAACAAGTCTGCCATTGCTTTTGTAAACACACCAGATTTACAACCTGTCACACCCAAAAGCACCTCACTGGATTTCAAACTATTGTGAATGGATCACTTTGAACCACTGTTCATGTAAGTACAAGAGCATAGAACTACAAACAGTAATGGACTACACAGATAATACGTGTTTCAAGCATATGGTATGCAAATACATATTCTCAGTCTCTACTTATTTGGATTTGATAACCACTGAAAATTTCATAAATTTGATGCCTTTAAGCTATCAGCTTCAAAACTACTCAACCATTTTAGTTCACAAATTCAGAAAAATAATTTCCATTAAATTCCAGCAATAACAATTACAGAGCCACTTAACCTATTAGGCATTTAGGCCCTTGAATAGTGCTACTTGCTTTCTCTCCATAACAAGCCAGGTTAAATTCCACAAGCCCTTTGAGGCTATAAAGCTATTACAGATCATTGATAGAAGGGGTACAAAGATGGGGAAGGGTCTGGAGCCATATAAGTGGCTGAAGTCACTTGTTCTGTTCAGCCTGGACAACAGGAGACTGAGGGGAGACCTCACTGCAGTTACAACTTCCTCACAATGGGGAGAGGAGGGCAGGCACTGATCTCTTCTCTGTGGCGACAGTGACAGGATCCAAGGGAATGGCCTCAAGCTGTGTCAGGGGAGGTTTAGATTGGATATTAGGAAAAGGTTCTTCCCTCAGAGGGTGGTTGGGCACTGGACCAGGCTCCCCAGAGCAGTGGTCACAGCACCAGCCTGGCAGAGCTCAAGAAGTGTTTAGACAATGCTCTCAGGCACAGGGTGTGACTCTTGGGGATGGTGCTGTGCAGGTTGATCCTTGGGGATTCCTTTCTGCTCAGGACAGTCTATGATTCCAAGGCCATAAGTAATTACTGAAGTCTGATACAACACAATTTTTGTGGCACAACATGATTATAACGAATAACCCATAATATCAATGGTAGAAAAACTATTGTTTCAAAGGAAATATTAAAAACTAGGGAGCATGACATCCTGACTTGGGTTTACACAAATAAACTTATGAGTACTTTGTCTTTTACAGTTGCGAAAAGTCAACACATGCTCTGTTTAACATGGATTCAGACACTGCACTAGGAACACAATCTGAAATGTCAACCTCTTTAAAAGCTCTCCAAAAAACTTGATAAATTTCAAGTTATCATAGCAAAGAAATTACTGAATCATCCTTTTTTTTAAAGCTGTGATTTTACAAGTATTTATGTTTCCAGAGTCGTATCTCACTGCAGCATAGAAACATTTAAGATTAGGAAACTGAGCAAGTGAGCAGAGAAAATCCTCAAACCAAGGAGAAAGAACATGGCTACATCTCTATGGATTCCCCTTTGCAATGATGCTATTTAAAACGAAGGAATCTTCATTTGTAATTATGTGTTGGCTTCTGCCTCTAACACAACACTGTTTGCCTAGCTAAAAATAAATATGAAAACTTACCCCAAATCCTCTATGCTAAGAGGAGGCCCCGAACCTGATGGATTCTTCAGCATTAATTCCTGCAGTTTTGTGTTCTTTTCATCTTCTGACAGATTTTTGTTGCTTAAAATTTGACGTCTTTTAATTGCAAGGTCCTTAATTTCTTTGAGAAACCTAGCTCTGTGTGGGTTTACTAATTCAAAGTCTTCCCATGTCAAAATTCCATTAAACCAGGCAGGAGGCTTAGGTTTTGGTGGATCAAGAATAAATTCTGATTTGGAGTCTTCTTCCAGACTTCCTACTGACAAGGAATCATGTCCTTCTTCTGTAGAAGCCTCTGACTGACTTTCAGTACAGTGCAAGTCTCTGTCGCCCCGTGATTCATATATCAACTTACTCATGTTACTCTTAATGTCCCCCATACACATGAGTTTAAAAAAAGGCTTAGAAATGGGTAAATCCACAAGTCTATTGTCCTGAATGCATTTAGCCAAGAAAATTCCAAGGAAATGAAAGAGTTTGGTTATTCTTTCAAGTTCATCACTATCTTGTGGGAATGGTGCTGTAAACAGTCCACATGATCTCTGTACATAGTAGCCAGGCGGTTTCAATCCACCACCAATATCAACCTGATTTAAGAGGCAGACAAAAAAAAGTAGATACAGTTAAGGGTGGATTTAATTAGATATCTGCACTGTCTAACTTCTTATACTCTACCACTCTGTTAAAAGGAGAAGAGTTTTAAAAAAACAAACTGTGGACCAGAGTGGTCATTCTTGACCATGATGACTATCTCCTGTATGAACATGTCTTCTTCCTTCCTGAATGTCTAGCTCGTTTTTCTTTTTTTTTACCCAAGCACTCAGTTTAAAATACAAATTAAAATATACCTGACGGGACTCATCATCTGGAAAATCATCATCACAAAGCCAAGCTCCCAAATCTGTCCTCTGAAATTCTGCTGCCACCAATGCATAAAATTCCAAGGTAGGACCCAGGCCTGTTCCTTCCTCCCCTAAAAACTCAACCTAGAAAAACATAAGGAAAGTTAACAGTAAAAGAAAATCCTAGTGAAACATTCAGTGTTGGTTATGGAACAGGATATTCATTATCCTGTCCAGTACATTAGAAATAGCTACCTAACCTCGCTCTGCTAGGCAGATATGCTTTACCTCTAGAACAGATTTTCTGTCTGCATGAATCTGCATGACATTTTCTGCCCATTCCATCAAGGATTCACCTCGCGGAACTTTCACTCTCTCATGTTTGAGGCGTCCAACTCTGAATTCTCCTGGATCATCACGGCGCACTGTGCTCGTGGTCCTTGTCCGTTCAACAGTGGCTTCACGTCTGTTCTGCAGCCATACAATTGCTCTGGAAACAAAACAAACACCAGTTGTTTAAAACTTCCACGTCTTCCAGCATGAAAACTTGAAAGTAGTCACCAATAAAAAGTGACGTGTTAAGTTCTAATTGCCTCCTAATTTTTTTTTAGGTATAAATCAAATGAAACTATATATCAGCCTGAAATGTCCCAAAATATGGACTGCTTCATATTTTATGAAATCAGAAAACTAAATTATTTCTAATGTAAGTGCCAGCTTCTGATGATAGCACCAATGAAAATATACCATTCTTGATCTGAATTCCTATAGTTTTCACATTACAGTGGGAAGAACAAAAGGTAGCATTTACTGTTGAACTTTTAATCACAGATGCTCAAAACTGTTTACAGACACGTATTACACCTTTCATTATATACTGTAAGGCAGTTGCACATGACCCCATTGATACCAAGCAAGTTTTGCAGATTTATTTACTTACACACTCCTTAGAAAAACACAGAACCATAGTTCAAGTGCAATCATAGACAAATAGACTCATATCAGTGAAGAATAGCTGCCTTTAATAGCAGTACTTATACAAAGTCAATTTTCCAAATTTTTGTATGTATTATCATCTATGCAGTAGTAAACTACAAAGGTACCATCTGTTGTTTTGCAAATAGAGCCAAGTGTCATGACAGACACAGAGTGTACACACTCACAGTTCATACAGAATAGATGAGTTTTAGGAACTACATACAGTATTTTAAGAGCTTAAAAAAGCGCTTTCCTTACAAAGTAAATAACGTGCAATGTTTCCTGAGGGATCTTTTTAAAATGCAGCTTCTCTAAAAATTAACTTCTTCCAAAACAAATAAAAAAGACCCCAACATACAGACCATTTTTCTGTAAAAGTTCAAATTTTTACACAATAAAAAGATTTTAATTGATGTGTTGCAATATAATACCTTTTCTCCTTTTCTTTTTTCTTTCTTGTTAAATACCTCATTTTATACTCTTCATGAGACACTTCTACTGCATATAAGACAAAACAGTAATTTTGGCAACTCTCTCTCTCCCCTTTGATTTGGAAAACAAAGAGTAGCAACAGCCAAAAAAACTCCTCAAAAACTAATTCTTCCTTCTCATTACAAAAAAGTATACCAGCAAAAAGGTTTACACTATCTACATACTCTCAAGTTTATGACTGCTGCCATCAAAATATTAATGATTCTGAGGTAACAAAGAACTCTAGAGGATATCCTTAAATGTTTTAGAGTCTGGTTTTGTTCCAGTTTCATTATGCGTCTTCTAGTTACTTTCAAAATAGTATCTTTTTCTTTTTCTCCTGTTTTGTTAAAACATTTATGAATTAAAAATAAATGAACCAAAACAATCACCAGTTGCTGGAACTGTAAAAATGTATGTGTTTCCTAAAAATTTTTAGTTCATATGATTCTCCAAAAGTTTCCTATTTTGTAGTCCTCCAAACAATGAACAACAACCCAGTCAAATTGGCCAATAGGATAATCTAGCTGTAAGTACACGAGCAAGTCTTCAGCTCAAGTTGAAAAATGAAATTCCTTGTCATTCTGAGCTTTTCCATCTTCTTCCTTCCATAATCCAAAATTATTCAGATTTGACAAGAAAAATTTGTCTCATTAGGATTAAGGTCCTAAAAAATCAGCAATTTAGAAACTATTATATGCAAAAAATGAAAAGGAAGCAGTCATACTTCTCTTAATTTTTTTTTACCTTGATGCTCCAAATGCTGTACATGTGAAGTACAACTGTCTCGTTTCAAACGGAATTAAGAAAGGACACTTGCTTGTTAATTGCTCACACCAGTCTGGCAAAGCTCCACTTGCTAGTGCCAAGGGCTCCTGTAGTTTGGTACAAGGAATAAAAAACCCACCAGTGTTAGTAATGTTTGACTTAGGTTGTCCCAACAATTTTATAACTAAGTACATACACAGCAAACACCCAAGTACAGAGTTTTCATCTGTGCTTAAATAAGTTTCTTTCTTTTCAGCACCTGAGATTTTCCCCCCTTTTAAATGCTATCAATATGGAAGCTTATGATGAGCAGCTGAGTTCACTTCAGCCTGTTCAGCCTGGAGAAGAGGAGACATCATTGCAATCTAGAACTTCCTCTTGAAGGGAAGAGGAGGGACCAGCACTGATCTCTTCTCTGGGGTCACTGGTGACATGATCCAAGGAAATGGCCTGAAGTTGAGTCAGGGGAGACATTGGGAAAATATTGTTCACCCAGAGGGTGGTTGGGCACCGAAGAGCCTCTCCTGGGCAGTAGTCACAGCACCAGCCTGACAGGGTTCAAGAAGTATTTAGACAATGCTCTCAGGCACAGTGTGTGACTCTTGGGATGTCCTGCACAGATCCAGGAGCTAGACTCGATGATCCCGACGAATCCCTTCTGACTCAGCATATTCTGTGATTCTAAGTTCATAAACTTTCTAGGACTTCCAAGTGGGCATGGGGTGCTTTGACACAGACACTAAAAGCTGTAGTAAATCCCTGCGATATACACTACTCAAAGCACTGCGGGGAGATCTAAGTACCCAATTACCTGGAAAGAATTACTCCTGAGTTTTGCCCAAAAGAAATTAGATATTACCATTTCAGTATCAGAAGACATGAAAGAAACTTGACGGTAGAGAATTATCCCCTTGAAATACAGTCCCTTTATTATTACAGTCCCTTCTGAAATACAATTATAATAAACTATATTACAGAAATTATTACTACAAGGATGTTCATGGTGCCAGAACAGTCTTCCAAAGAACACAAAAATTTGAAACTTTTTAAAAACAAATTATTAGGATAATGTGACTGTAAAAAAAATCCCAAAACCTCAAAAAGCACCCAAGGTCTAATTGAGCTGAGAATCTTCTTTAATCTTTTTTGAAGAAAATGTCGTTCTGCTGAACTAAGCTACATCCTAAAGGTTTCCTTTTAATGTATCTAACTAACATGGTACCAATCGGATGTTTTCTAAATGCTATTTTTGAAAGCTTTATGTAGAATGTATGAGTAATAAAATGTCTGTGAACCCTAACATAATTGTCTTTTTAAAATTATCATCAGGCAGACATACACACATTACATTGTAGCATCAATGTCCAGTACAGAAAAAAGGTTATTATTATTCATAAACAAAATATATCAAGTAAAAAAGTTTTGTTTGCTTTGTACAAAAACAAACTGCATGATTTGATTCAGCCTGGTCTGTTCTTACAGAATTTATTCATTCAAAATATTAGGAAGAAAATATGTATGAAACAATTCAAAAATCAAAAATGGCAAAAACCCAGTAATTTCAAACAGACAAGGTAAAGTCCTAAAAACAATACTACATATATACACTGTGTATAATATATTAGTAATACCTCAATCTGTTGCAGAATCTTTGTAGTAATTTTTTTACTTGTGAATTCATCTGGTGGAAAGTTAAACTGAGGATGCTCATCTCCTTCTGAAAATAATCAAGAGAAAAGTTTTCCTTTATTTTTTTTTAAATTAAAATATTTCAGAAGCTCTGCAAAATAACTAAGTTACCTTCTTGAGAAGTCCGTGCTGTGTAAGGGTCACTGGCAACTATATACAAAATTCTAAGTAACTGCAGAACATCTTCTACTCCACAGGAGTTCTGTCCACTGCCAGCTTTGGCCTGGGGTTGTTCCTTGGCCAAACTAAGGATATCAGAATTCTGAAGTGTAGAAATGGCCCCTTGACTCAATCCAGATTTTGATCCATGTTCACAAAAATCCTGTAAAAAAAAGAATGGTTAAGAATGAAAACTGCTTGTGTTGCTGTCTTTAAGACTGTATTCCAAGTTGATTGAAAAAAATCAAGACAGTTACTGTGTTCAAACTTAACACTTAATCAAAATGTGCATGGGGCAAATCAGGATTCAAATGCATTTTAACATAACTATGTTTAACAGAAGACATTGAAATAAAAACACACGAGTAGCAAAACCTAAACTTGAAATTGCCTTTTGAACATTCAACTTCCCTATAAATATCATGGCTCTCCCTCCACAAGACTCTTTAAAGCTGCAAAACAAAGCACACAGCCATTCATAATAAAAAAAAGAGTTTGGATGCAGACATATACCTTGTATGCAGCTATGAGCTGGGAACAATTTCTGTTTTTCCTAATACTTTTATTAGTGCCGGTTAATTTCCAGTGGCGCAGGAAAGCTGAGTCTGCATTCTTCTGCAGGTAGGTTATCAAGTCATTCTTTGGTAATTCATCAGTGCCAAGGTACTGCTCCACATGCTCTACTGACCAGCAACCCTACAACAGGAACCACCAAATGTTGGTTCTTCCTGGTTGTAAAGTCTTTAAGATTTCACATGCAATATATAATGTCTTTTTTTAAAGGAGCATGCATTTACAAATATACTCACTAATATTCTTTAAGTAATTGAAAACTGTTAGTTCTTTTTAATGTAGCATTTCAAAAACTGCAATAATATTTGCTTCGCTTTTATTAAAACAGCCATAAAACACAAAGGCACAGAAGTACCTTAAAAAATGGTCTTACCATTTTTCCACTTTCTTTCTCTTTATCAGAATCCTTCATTTCTCTGTACATGATTCTAGACATCAAAACAATGAGTTAATATTTCACACTCATAGTGCATCTTCTAAATTCTGAGGTTATACATTGACTTGTTAGGTATCAGTGACATTTAGATAATGTGATGTAAAACAGCAACAGCAGCTGCTCTTTGCTGCACAGAACATCTGACATACCCTGACTCAGCAAAGTTCTTAAGCTTTATTTCCATGATGTTGGTATTTATCTTGCAAAGTATTTAATTAATGTTTCCTTAAGTGAGACTCGAGTAATCCAACAACCTCCATTGTGCCAACTTCCCAAACCAACTTTAGATTTTTCACTACACATGCACCAACTCTTTAAAATTTTGAAGTCCTAGGGAAGCTTGCTGTGCATTAACTTAGAAGATATGCACATGTACAACTATTTCTCATGTTTTCTAACTAGAAAACAGTTTGTTACAGCATGCAAGTTTTGACAGAAGGCAACTCAGAAAATAGGTGAAACACTTACGCACTGATGAAATCTGAACTACAGTTAAAAATACTGCACCACTCCTTACTGCAGTTGTCGCTTTCATACACATTATTCTTCTAGTGTGACAGAAGTTACATTTGGGTAATAAATGGAAAACTATCCCCATCATTAGTTTTGCAATTTCTTGCTATTACTATAAAGCTATTAAGGTCAAATTAACATTGAGAGACTAGTTGAGGTAGGAAGGGCTCTCAAATATCATGTTTAAATAGAATTTCCATATTTACGTTTGAGTCTCTTTTTCTTCTTGCCCTTTCACAAGTCACAACAAAGAAAAGTCCACAGTCTGGCTTCCCTACATCCTCCATCAGGTATTCATACACATTGGTAAGAGCCCACAAATCTTTTTTTCCTCCAGGCTAGACAGATACAGATATCTCAGACTCTTCTTTGTACAACAGAAGCAATCAGCCTTTTAATCATCCTAGCAGCCCCTTGCTATAGACTCACTCCGGTGTCCCTGTCTCCGGTACCAAGGAGCCCTGAACTGGGACATAGCACTGCAGGTGTATCTGACCAGTGCTGAGCAGATAGGGATGATCACCTCACTCAACCTTCCTAATGCAGCCCAGGGTGCTGCTGATCTTCTTTGCTACTGGGGT
This sequence comes from Brachypodius melanocephalos, assembly GCA_013398615.1. Classification (NCBI taxonomy): domain Eukaryota; kingdom Metazoa; phylum Chordata; class Aves; order Passeriformes; family Pycnonotidae; genus Brachypodius; species Brachypodius melanocephalos. The sequence continues at coordinate 23,375,093 of VZSR01000520.1, forward strand.
CCATAAGCTGACTCATGTTTAACTTTATGCCCACCCAGACCCTCAGGGCCTTTTTCATCAACCTCCTTTCCAGCCAGCTGGCCCCCAGCCTGAACCAGCACATGCAGAGGTACTTTTCCCCAGCTGATAGACTTTACATCTTCCTTTGTGAAACGTCACGAAGCTCCCATCTCCCAATGTCTCCAGCACGATGAGATCTCTTAGAATGGCAGCACAACCATCTGGTCCAACAGTGACTCCTCCCCAGTTTTGTTTTGCCTGGAAGCTGAGGGTCTGTCCCATAACACAGTCCACTAATGTAGATGTTTAAACAGTCCTGGACTCATTATCAACCCTTGGGGTACACCAGCTGGCCTTTACACCAAGGACCACAACCATCTGAGCCCAGCAATTCAGGCATTTTTCAGACACTATCTAGTCCATGCTTTCTAATTTTGTCAGTGAGAAGAGAAAGCGTTGAAAGCCTCCCTAAAGCTGAGGAAAATAACACCTGCTGCTTTCTTCTCATCCACTGAGCTAGGCATATAGTAGAAGGCTATAAGACTGGTTAAGCATGATTTTCTCTTCATAAATCTATGCCACCTACTTCCAATCACCTTATCCTTCACCATTTGAAAATGGCTTCCAGGACTATCTCCACCACCTTTCCAGGGATGAAAGGGTGACCAGTTCATAGCTCCCTATATCTTTGCTGCCTTTGTGGGAGGCAGGAATGACACTTCCTTTCTCTGGTCCTCAGAAGTATCTCCCAATCCTCATGAACTTCCAAATATAACAGAGAATGGCCAGCTCCCATGGGTACATTCCCTTGGGTCCCATGGACTTGGATGTCGAGTTCGCTAACCTTTTGCCATTCACATATCACCAGATTCAACTTCAGATGTGCTCTGGCTCTCCTAGTACTCTGCCTTCAAGTTTGGACAACTAGGATTCCTCCTGGATCACTTGACCCTTCTTCCACTCCTTGCATGCTTCCCTTTCATGCTTTTTTGTCCATTCAGGCAGGTCTCCTACTGACTCTGCCTGACTTCCTACATATCAGGATGGACTGCTCTTAAGTCCGAAGAAAGTGATCCTTGAAAAAAATAAAAATCAATCAACTCTCCTGGACTCCTCTTTTTGCCAGGACTAAAACCCCATGGGATTTTTCCAGGCAGATCCCACAAGGTTATGATTTTTTTCTTGGTTTTGCAGGCACAGCAGCAGTTTAAAACCAGTAATAACATCCTGACAAAAACACCAAAAAAATCTAATTCTAGTATTACTTATTACAGAGGAGTTAAAAAATTATCATCCTTTTCCTAGTCAGTCACAGTGCTCTCTACACAGAATAATGAAATGGTGTGCTTACGTGTATGTTGGCTCCCAAATACGTCTAAGTTTGTCGGATTTCACACTGCCATTACAGGAAAGCTGTAACAATTTCTGTACATAGTAAAAGATGGTAGATCGAAAGTTCATTAGGGGCAGTTCTACTTCTCGAGTTGTTCCAAGACCCGAAACCTTCAAGGTAAGTGCTAAACGTGGTGAAGGCATGCACTCAACCTCTTCCAACAGTTCTGAATGAGGTGTACCTGCAAAAATCATTTGAGAAGCCTTAACGCAAAATATATAATGCATGACAAGGTGGCTTAAACATCAATAACACGGTTCAATAAGGAAGGGTAACGACTAACTGCACACATGCCAAAGAGATGAGATGGAGCTCTAACTATGAATTAAATTATGACTGAACCATTTCTTTATGGGAGTAAAATTAGGATTTCAGGAATTTCTGAAATCCCTACTGATCTCTCTATCTTGGTAACATCTTAGATACTATCACAGCACATGCATTCTTCTCCTACACAGTACCTTCCTTTCAGTTCTTCAAAATAAGAAGTGGCTTATTTCCACATATGCTAAAACCTACTTATTCCTCTCGGTAATGAACATTGAGTACATCCATAGTGCTGAACAACAAAGAACTAAGGAGCAAGATCAGGTGTTGTGCTGCTAACTGTACGCACTGCTCCATCACTGCATCACCTTGTCCCTGCCTCAGCTTTGCACTGTTTCAACACACCCTCTCCAATCAAATCTGTTCTGGGTAGCTTTAACACAGTTAAGTCCCTGCAGGTCAAACCAGGCATCTTTATCGCATCTTTAACATATCAAGAGATTTTATTATTTATCGTGGTAAGAGATGATCCTAGCTAAATTCCTAAATTTGCTTATTTTACACAGCACTTAATTTACTTTTCCCTCAGTAATACTTAGATCTGCAGAGGTAGATGAAACTCATTCAAACAGAGAAAAGCCACACAGCCACAAGAGCATGTTGAACTGATTAATAGTGATAGCATGCCCAGATCCAGTGGGCCCTGAACAGTGAATCTCCATCCTAAAGCCAGATTAAACATCATGTATTGTGTCAGCATACCCGGTGGAGGGATTTCCAGGTCAGTTGTCTGTTGCACATTAGTACGACCAGGTCTTGGGTCAAAAGCAGGAACCAAGGCAGAAAACTGCCGTTTCAATACATAATCATCATCCCACGTTCTTCTACGACCTCCTTTGGTTTCATACTCCTCTTCTTCCTAAAAAACAAACAAACAAACCAACCCCAAAAACCCTAGTTGTTTTTTTGATTCTGCTAAAGAGAATAACTTGATAAAAAATTGAGAGTTCATGAATAGAGCAGTCTCAAACTAAACTCAACACTACTCAGCTCTGGTAAGGCTGTATCTGGAGTGCTGTATTCAATTCTGGGCTCCTCAGTAAGGAGAAACATGAAGCTCCTGGAGAAGCCTCATGGAGGCTACAAATATGACTAAAGGACTGGAACTTCTCTCTTATGGGGAAAGCCTGGGGGAGCTGGGCCTGTTCAGCCTTAGTAAGAGGCAAATGAGAGGGGACCTCATTAAAATCTGTCAGTTATCTGATGAGACAGTGCTGAAAAGATGGATCCAGGCTCTCTGCAGTGGTGCCAGCAAAGGACAAGAGACAGAAACTGATGCACAGGAAGTTCCACCTGAACACGATGAAGAACTTTACTGTGTGAGTTAACACACACTGAGACAGGTTGTGTGTCAAGCTGGAGATATTCAAGAACCACCAAGACACAATCCTGTGCCATGTGCTCTAGGATGACCCTGATTGAGCAGAGACTGGACCAGATGACCCACTGTGCTTCTTGTCAACCTCACCCATTCTGTCATTTTGTTATGTCTTCATTATGTTACTTTTCTCTATAATAAACATAAAATAAATCAAAGCTGGCACAGGTGTATTTATAGTTTTTGGAAAGAATTAAACTTTCCAGGAAGCACCAGAACATAGGAAAATACAGAGTACTGTAGCAAGCTTAATGTAGATGTTTTGTGTATTCCACAAACTTTGCAACACCAGAGGTTCAAATATATCCAATGACGTCAAAATAAACACATTTATTTTTCTGGAAACAAAATGCAGGTTTTTCCAAAGTGTATACATATATTGATATATAATGTATACACATTTTATCCAGAGATTAAATCAAGTATCAAAATACTTGAACAATTTTGGTGGGGAAAAAAATCTAATTTTCAATAAACTTTAACAAGTATTAATTGGTTATGAATTTTCTACAAGCTTTTAATCTATTCAACTTCTCATTGAGAAGAACTGCATGATATATCAGAGGGAATAGTACTAGAACCCAAGAAGGGAATATTTTCTTTTCCAGACCTGCTTCTTGCTAAGTAATCTAAAGCAAAGCCTATTTTAGCTATTTCTGCTACTTCCCATGAAGAACAATAGTAACTCCATTTACTAATTTTTTTAAACTGGTCAACATTCTAAAAACTAAAGTTACTGTTTGCGTTGCAGATTCACTTAACTTGCACTGGCTTGGCTTTTTTCCTAACTTTGTATCTTTGTGCAGAAGGTGAAACAACAAGATGTTTAGTCATGTAACTGAGTTTCTATGAAAACCATAAACACAGGAAGTTAAGATGCTAAATATTTCGGTTTAAATGAAATAAATATTTGCATATGAATTACAAGATGAAGTTTCTGTAATTCCACAAAACAATATTTATATTTATTCTGCAAAACATTAAATTAGCATTAGTGAAGCCTTCTATTTTTTTTCTTAGATCTTGCAATATTCATTCTGATCACTTCAGTGATGGTAAAGACCAAGCACTATTCATACTAGTAAAGACCAACCAAACGAAAAGCCAGAACCCCTGACAGTGTAGGCAAGAACCATGTGAATTACCATGCTAGGCTTTGGCTAGCCCCCACCCCATTGGGTTTTTTTTGTTGGGTTTTGGGGATGTTCTTGAGAAGAGAGAGATTTCCTCCGGCAAACGCTTGCTTCATACAGGCCTACAGTTAAACACACCCCAGAACTGAATCACTACATAATGCAGCAGCGTATCCACAGTTACACCATTTCATCAGCCTGTGAACTAGTGACCCATCATTCTACTGTCTGTCAACTTGTTCCCAGCCTGGTTTTAAGACATTAATTCTGACCTGTATAGTCTTGGGTATGCTGGTGTTTAAAACCACTTTTCTTGTGCTTTTGACTACATGCAAGAAACTAAATAAACCTAAATAAATTTGTTTTAAGTAATGGAGATATTGTAGCTAGGACTTCCCATTGCCAAAAAAATCTGTGACTTTTTAAAGCAGTTGTTAGTCAATTAAGATGCCATTGATGCTTACTATACCATACCATAACTTCTTCATATTCTTGATCCTCTTGGTTATCATCTTCATTTTCATCATCTTCTTCATCTGGTTCAGGTAGATCCTCATCATCATCTAACTCTGCCAACAGAGTACTAGCTCGGCAGCTATCAAGAAAATCTATAACATATATATATATTTACATACAGAACAAAAGACAAGAGTAACTTTTAAAGCAGAATTTTTAAAATAGAGAACAGAAGCATTGGGAAGAGTGAAAAAGCAAATCTCACTTAAACCAGAAAAAGAAAACTAAAACACTGCTTATTGCATAACAGGAATAAAAGCTGTGATAAAAGCACATAACTGTTAAAAAGTCCATGGTTGTAGTCAACAGCATATCTATAGAAGCACTTACTATTGGTACAATCAATAGTGATCTGCTTCTCATTTGATTATAACATTTTATAATTACACTTATTTTAGATTACAAAAGATCACCAGAAAATGGTGCACAAAGGCATATAGTCTTTTTCTATGTCTCAGTAATTTAAAAACAGGTGAGTAATGTAATTTCCACTAAAACATGTGGTTTAGACCTCAACTTACAATGTAAAGGACATTTAAGAGTGATAAACATTTAAGAGTGATATTTTAAAGATTCGATTGCTAATTAATTACTGTAACAACAAGATTAAGGCAAAGTTCCATTTAACTCATTTAGTACTAAGATTTAAAAAACAACCTCCCAAAACCCGAAAATAAATTCACAGCAATCCAAGTGGACTGGGATGAAGCTTTGACTCTTTACATTTTTCTGTGCACATAGAAACTATCCATACCACCCAAACACCCTCTGTATTTTTGATACCACCCCTATTGATACTTGAATGCACTCTATTTGCTTAGTTGTTGGTGATGTATTTTAAGACCTGTCACCAAATCAAAGTATCAAATTAGACTTAATTAAAAGAGTAAAAGAAAATGGTATATGCAGATATATTAATCAACTGCCTCCAAGCAGTTCAATTCCAATACCCATTGAAATTACCAGAAATTTTTCAAGCAATTTCAATAGGCAACAAAATAGAACACAATCTTAATCCAACAACATTTAAAATAAATCAAGTACCTTTCTTTCAAGAATATTTCACAATAAACTTTACATTAGGAAGTATTTTCTCATATCCAACCCAGGTTTTTCTTGACTTTATTTTATCAGCTCAATTCCTATGTATTACTGACCAAATTATCGAAATCTTCTTTCACTATATTCATATGCCTTAAATAACGTCTGTCCTAAAGTCTGTTTCTAGGGTATAGCATCCACACAGTCTGAGTCTGTTTGTCATGTAATGTCATTCTTCCTGTCAATTTTTGTGTTTCTTACAATTTTTTGCAATTACTGTTAGGGTATTGAGATACCTGGAAGCTATTTTAAGGGTACAATATGCTTAATTGTGGATGCTTTTCAATTAGAGTAATACATGGTACATCAGACTGTGCATGTAGCGTGCCTATACAACACAACAAAAAAAATATTTTGATTGTAATTAGAAGTGCATAGGCAAACTACATTAGGAGCTAAACTTGATGAGGGAAAATATCCAAGTGCTTAGATAAACTATACCATAAATAATAGTAATATAGGATAGAAACTGCTGAAAAGAAATATTTGAAAACGTAAGGAAATACTACTACGTTAACATTATTTTACTTACTGCCTTACAGAACTAGTAACATATGAACAGCTCAACTTTCAAACACTTTTCAGTAAATATGAGAAAATCATAACAATGGGATAAAAGGAAAAGTCATTAATGGGAAGTCTAATGCTTATGTTCATTTAAAAATGAAACTTACCATATAAAGAATATTCTGCCTCCTGCCCTGTATCGCTCTCACTAGATGTTGATGTTAGGCTAGTAGTTAGAGTATTACTAAGCGACTGACCAACAGATAAAACTGTAGTTGCTGTAGCTACATTGCTGCTGCTAGTAACACTGGATGTAGACATGGTCACTGTTGATGTGGTACCAGTTGTAGTCAGATTAGGAAAACTTTGGGCACCCATAAGAGGAGAAGCTATAGATAAAGATATGGTAAGATAAAATAAATGATTTGATGACTTGAAGAGTACAACTTACATGCATGACTCCTGTGTTGAAAAATATATTTGGGGTTCAAAAATTATCAGTGTGTTATTTTATAATAAAGAACAACAGACTATAAAGGGGAAGAGTTTCCCAATGCAAAAATGCATCTTACAACATAGATGCCCACTTCTGAGCTTATTCCCTTGCAAATATTTAAAATAAATACTTTTATCAAATAAATCCCAAAAATCCCACTATAAATCTGAAATGACTTGATTTCATTTTCAACATATGTAAAGAATTTCTGAAATCTGATACTCCAACATTGTGATCTGTCTTTAAGCCTAAAATGAAATTTAATATCTAAATTACAATATTATATAGTGCAAACAAGTTAATTATATATAAGTGAATTGGGAACAGAACATATTAAAACAAATGTGAAACTTGTGATTATTGTGCATTTTTCTAAGGTTCTTAAATCAGCTCTCACTTGTTATTTTTCACACAACTACTAAAATATATGTTCATCACAGTCAACACGCTTGAACTGACAGTACTGTGAAACGTATGACTTATGTGGGATGATTTATAATTTTCACAATAAGCAAGGAACAACTAAAAAGTTACCTTACTGTACATTCAAATAAAACAGTAAATGCATTTTAGTGAACAACTGAAACAAAACTGAATTCATGGTAGACTCAACAAAAATAACTTCAGATAGTGTACACAACTGAGTATAAGTTACACCTATGTGCAACTACACATTTATATCCCAGTCTGCAAAACACGTTCTCACACACTTATCTTCAAACAAGCAGATTAATCACAAGTTTAGAGAGAAAAAGTTGAGGGGTCATCTATACTAAGAATTTAAGCCTTAGGTTTTTCAATCTACTTTTTCTGAACTTGATCAAATGCAAGTTTTTGAGTTTTAAAAGAAAAATTTTCATTATTGCCATTTATGTAAACTAAGAAGTTGCTTTCTTAAAAAAAAAAAAAAAACAAAAAACAAAACCACCACCTCTGCATTTAATATTATTATTATTACCAAAGTTTGCAAAGGTTACTACCCTGGAAGAAGGATATAGCAAAGCTTCTTTCCCCTAAGTGAATTTGGTAGCTTTTTATGAAAAACAAAATGTTACTGTCTCCACTTTCCTCCTCTGTTACATACAGTTACTACATACATCCCTGCCCCTTAAGAACATAGCTAACATTTTGCAAATAAAAATATAATAATGTAGGGGTGTGAAATAATACTATACCACTGACTGAAAGTGCACATTATAAATTTTGGGTTGCTAATAAGCTTATGCTCTTCTCTAAGAAAGCATGGAAATGAAAAATCGAAGAGTTTTTCTTTTGTTGTTCAAGAGCTTGAAAATAAATTGTTCGGTATTCACATCCTTCACCCTCTGCTAATTAATAACAGCAAACTCTTTGCTGTTACAGTAAACAGAGAAAGCCATTGAGCAACAGCATTTCATTTGCTCTGAATTCAAGAGCAAATGGAAATTGGCTACCCTAGACACCATTTAGCTTCTGGCAAATACTGATGTTTTCAACGCAACTAGTACAGAAAGTCCAGAAATACTGATCTTAATAATGATGATTTCAGACTTGACTTCTGGGGTGTTGGGTTATTGTGGGTGGTTTGTTTGATGGTGGGGGTTTCTTGTTTGGTTTGGTTGGTCTTTAGTTTGGCTGGTTGGGTTTTTTAACCTGAATAGGCTAAACCTGCCCTGCCCCCCCCCATTTTTTTTTTTTAATGAAGCTTTTTACAATGCTCTTATTGAAGTCTGGTGAGATTGCTCAAATTTAGTCTGATCTCTTTTAGGAACATGAGTAACCATTTACAGTTTCTATTCATATAAAAAGTATAAACCAAAATAATTCCTACATGAAGGATAATATAAAGTATGACTATTTTTATCACAGAATTAAATTTTTAAGTTGCCCCATTCTTATTTCTAGCTTTTGCAGTGTATTGTATCAAACATTAATGAAATTTTAAATATACTGTTGAAGTATTTTACCATGTTTTTCAAAGGTGGTATCCTTTCTCTCCCCTCAATACAAAATTACTTCAGAACCAGAGCCACTATCTGTCTAAGAGGATCAGTTACTAGAAAGTTTTTTTTAAACTTATTTACATTGTTATTGCAAGTTGCAAAAGACTTTGCCCCATCCCCAGTATCACAACGTGAATGTTAAAAAAAATCTCCCCATCAAAAAAAGAAAACATTCAGCATTTAAAAATATTTTAAAATGCTAAAAGCAAACATCACATTTCTAAATAAGGAAGCATAGAGTCAGACAATTGTTAAGGTTGGAAGAGACCTCAAAGACTGAGTTCAGGTGTTAGCCCAGCACTGCCATGGTCAGTGCTAAACTGTGTTTCCCTGTGTCACCTCTACACATCTTCTAAACACTTTTAGGGATGGTGATTTCACTTTCCTGAGCCACCCATTCCAGGGCTTGACTACTCTTTCAATGAAGAAATTTTTCCTAGTACCTAAACCTCCCCTGCCACTTCCCACCTGTGAAAAGAGGCTGTCCCCCACCTCACTACAACCTCCTTTCAGATAGTTGTAGAGAGCAATATGTCTCCTGAGCCTCCTTTTCTCCAGACTAAACAACCCTCAGCTGCTCCAGACCCTTCCTCAGCTTCACTGATAATCATGAGAAGCATTAAAGCTTAAAAAGAAATTTATGTTTTTTTCTAGCCTGGGTAATTTCACTTTTTCTAACTTGCCTATCCGATGACATGCAGTTCTCTATTTAAAACGCTATCATCACCAGAGAACAAAATACCTAACAAGTAACAACTTTGATGGGAGCATGCTCAAAAAAGAGTGACTCACAACAAACAGGATTACAACTTAGCTTGCTAATACCTTGCTCCTACATATAATCTGAGAACATGCAAACATTAAAGCAGGTACATAATGTCATTTAAAATACTGTTAACTACAAACTTCCTTACATTCAGTATGCCTGAGCAGTTCACCAAAACTAAGCCTTAATGACCATGCCACCTCTAGAAAGCACTCAGTATTAGAGTACGTTATGTTATGCAGCCTGGCAGAATCAGGAACGTGCTAACATTTCATTATACTGTGGTTCTTTTTCCTTTGTACTGTGTTCTTAGCTCCTGTGCTCAGTCACTTCACAATATGCACAAACTGCCCTTTCTGAGGAAAATGGAAAAATAACAGAAATATGCAAAATCTACAGAGATCAGAAAGCCTAAGTACCTGACATTAGCTACTGTTGCTAGACTTCCATCCTCTTGGTCTAAACCATACCCTCTCCTTTAACATATCATGGACATAAATTTCAGTCATCAATTTCAAATTTCTTTCTATTTGATGGGTACCATTGATCTGACATCACAGGGCAATGTAACACCTTTCAGCTGACAGGAACTGAGTCCTTCATGAGTTCTACAGGTACACAGAAGGCCAAGGCTGCTCTAAGTACATTTCTCTATTAGGCCAACACAATCCAAACTCAAGTGTAACAAAAGCCAAAGAAACAACAAAATCCTCAACTAAAAATAAAAATAGCTTACTTACTTGCAGTACTCACAACGTTTCTTCCCAAAGTATTAGTATTGTTATCACTGCTACTCCGGCTTAAATTCATGTTGTTTGTGGCATTGGTACGCGCTATGTTCGCCACTCTTCGTACAAAGGACTCCAGGCTAGAAGTTTCTCGAGACGATAAGTTCGGAACACTCGCACTGGAGCTCATGGGTGCCCCAGCAGCCAACAAAGAACTGACTGAGAGTCTGTTACTTGCTGAAGAGCTTAGGGGTCGTTGGGAAGCTGCTTCTTTATTAGTCAGTTCAGAGACTGAACTCACATCAGGAGAGCTTACGCTAACAATTCCCATGGATATAGCACTGGACTCCCCAGGAGTACGTATTGAATTATCAGGACCTAACTTCCTCTCTGCATTTTCGTTTCCCATGTCCGCTGTTAAGGTGCTGGTGCTCGCACTGGAAGATGACCCTATGTCAGCCTGAGGCACACTATCAGCGGAAGATAGAACAACAATTGGTTCATGGACGTCAGTGCCTGAAACTATATTCTGTTCCAATACACTTTCTGATCTCCGCTCCATTTTGGTCGAACCCAAGCTGATGTCGCTGCTACTTGCCACGCTACACACAGAACTGCTGCTTCCTTTTCTACTTGAGGAGCCTGCAGCAGCAGTCGTCTTGTCTGGACAGTTGTTTTTCACCAAGCTGCTCCATGACTGCGTTGTGCCTGAAACAGTGGATGAAACAGGTTTGGGTGATGCCGCTGAATCAGGGTCGTACCCTGGTGCAAGCTTGAGGTCAAACTTTCCTTCTGCGCCCATACGGTAAGAGTTAGAGCCACCAGCATCCCAGGTGACATCAATCCAGCCTGGAAAGGGACAGGAGTTTGTGAGATCCAGCAGAAAGCAGACAGGAGGCGTGTCAGACAGTAGCTCCACAATGTGGGATCAGCTTCTCATAAGGGCTGTATGTCTGAATCAATGAAATCACTAAGTAACCCTTAACGCCAATTAAAAAGGAAGTGTTTAAACAATTTAGCATTTTGTAATGTTGTCAATTTAGAGGCTGCTCATTCTTGCCACCTTAATCTTCGAGGTCACAGAATCCAGCAAAAATAAAGTTACCTTCAGGAAGGGACCTGACCTACTAGAATCTCCCAACTTTTTTAGCATCTAACAAAATGTGACTCTCTATCAACAAAAATGTATATTAAAACATAACCTAACTTTACTAGTATCTGTCAAGAAGCTGTAAGACATTCAAAAACATTTTTCTTTGTTGGATGCTTATGGATAAGCACATTTACCCAACAAAAGAGAGATCATGAAACTGCTTAGCTTGAGATTTCTTATTCTTAAGTTGAAAGAAGTAATTTAGTGATACACAGCTTTTTAGTTAATAAGTTACACATACTCAAACATTCTATATTAATAAAAAAATTTCATGGCAATCAGGTAAGGGGTACATCAAGTAAAATTTCAGAGTTGCATGGAAACGTTTCATAGAAAAAACCTATCCTGGGACCAGAATAAAACTCGAAAGAGATGCTACACTTCAGTTCATATATTAAATTATTATTTTGAGTAGCAAGTTTTTTTAACAGCCAAATATAACAAATCTGCAATAACGTGGATAACATACAAAATTTAGCTAACTAGGACAGAAATGGGGGCAAAACGATTTATTTTTACTTGGCTTGTAATGTACCACAATCCAAGAGTCACCTAAAAATTTCCTTCTAATATTTCTCAGTGTATCTTAACAGCAACAAATATTGGTGTAATTACTTTAATTGATACACATTTCATCCAAACATGAAATCTCTAAATCTTAGTAATCTTCTGCAATCTCAGACAAAGTCAAAACAAATATCAGATCCAGATACACACATATTTTCTTTATTAAAACAGAAAAGAGCTAATATCAAGTAAAATATTCTTTTTATTACAGTCATATGCACCTTCAGCTTTTAACTATCCAGAAGTCACCACTCCTAGACCGAAACAGATGATCACAGGCAATTTGCTATTTAAAAATATCACTCTAGAGGAAAAGCAGTTAAAAATGGATAACATTTTCAGATATGATAAGTAGACATCTCATCCTCAAATAAGCAGATTTAGATCATGTTATTCTTATATGATTTTATTCCTTGTTCATGAGCTATAGTTGAGTAGCTTCATGTCACAAAACCTTTGAAGAGTAAAGTTGTGAAGCAAATCTGAATTTTTTTCTTCTATGATTTATTTGCCTTTTATATCAAATACAAAATAAAGCTCCATACTGTAGTTCAACAGTATAATTTTACCCTTTATGAATATCTCAACTAGGTATTTTTTTCAAAGCATAACTAAATAACTGGTTTTGTTTTGCATAGTTCCTTTCCCTAAAGTATTAATTACAAGCAGTTTTAAATCAGAACAAGTTTTAAGTACATATTATGCACTCAAAGTTGTACTGCTCCATCATTACAGACCTAAAAAAACTCAACATTTGTCTACACTTGTGAACAGCAATCAAAAAAGTAAATTAGATACTACTTTCAAAATTCTATATGAAAGAAAGCTGTGACAGGAATGAGATGGTTTGGAATCACTATTTGACAAACAAATCTCAATTTCACCTATCGTTAAATGGGAAAGTGTTACTGGAACATAGGAACTAAATTACTGATGTGGTAGAATACTACTCACCAATAATACCTAAAGTCTTCAGTTATAACAGAGCTACGGATACTGTTGCATCTGATAAGAAAAATATATGGATGACAGAAGATTTCTCCACAAGCTGTACTGAACAGCTTAAATAAAGTTCAGTTTCAAATTATTATAAGGGATTGTACTCCGGAGATTTCTCCATGTTTGAGAGCTGGCTAGTCAACAAACTAGAAGAAACTTTCAAGTCTAGCTGAAAATGAATCTAAAAGTGGCTGAAGGTGCTTCAGAAACGAGGCAAGCCTTATATGCTTCAAAATAGGGGAAAGAGAAGGGAAATGGTGGAAAGCATGTTCAGCTGACAAGATCACCACCTGTCCTGGAACTTCTTCAATAACTTCCCGAGTACTGACTTCCCTGGCTGTTGCAGGTTTTTATTTTGCTCCCTAAGTTAAAAAATTTTCATGGTTTAACTAAAAAACAAAAACTTGATCCCAAAGAAGCTTGCAAGGTAGGAAAGGTATAGAATATAAAAAAAGTCAAGAAAAATATTGCAAATGCTCAGCTAGAAGAGATGAGGAAGGTAATTATAGATTTTGCAGGCCCAAAGCTTAATTTATCAGTTTGCATCACTCACCTTCATATCATTTGTAACAGATGTCTAAATAACAGTTTCATATTTGAATAACAGTTTACTATTTTAATTAGCCAAAGCTGTATAAAAGTTTCATTTACAGCAAGAATTTGTTTCATGTGCTCAAAAGGAACTTCACAAATGGACCTCAACAGCTGTAATATTTTAAGCTTCTTCCCTCCAAAGTATTTAAACTTTTATCAACTTTACCAAGGTGTTACAGAGGAAGAACTTTAATGCCACCCATTCTGCATGATGTAATCATGCAACACGACATTTTTAAATTCAGGCAATTCATGCTCACCATTATGTAGTTCTCCTGTAACAGTGCCTTCACCCTGTGGGCTTCCATCCTGATCTCTCCATTTCCAATCAATTCCTCTGATAACACGAGCTCCTGGAACCATGTATTTTAACACCTGAGAACGGACCAGACGTCGCTGCCTTCTCAGATTCGCTTCAGCTTCTTTAGCAGCTTTTCCTACAAGAAATGTAAATTGAAAAGACTTAAAAGTATTGAAAGGGCAATCATTTTGAGCTTATTTCTAAGCAATTTCAACTGCAAAGGTTAACCTCCCTTTTTACACTGATTTTTATATTGTATGCTCATTAGCATTTTAAAGGAGCAAACAGGATATACATGTTCTTTTTCTTACCCAGCTGATCTTCACATACTCCATTCACAGTGCCATAAAGTTCAAATCCAGACAGGGAGAGGTAGTGTGTTTGCCCACTGGCATTCTTTCCCATCTGTTTTATTCTAACATGTCTCCAACCTTGTTTCTCATCTTTTGGAGGATCTAAAGGCCACGTTGCTGTAGACCTTGAAGTTTATTAGAAAGAAATGTTGGTAGGTAACAGGGAAAAAAAAAGGCAAAACCAAAACACTCTAGTACCAAAGCAAACAAAATCGTAACGCTGATCATATATGCACATTACAAGATATTCAAACCTATTAACCCAGGGAAAACTTTGGATGAGTGTTGGTGTTATGATTTTGTCAAAAAACAAAAGGCAACATTTACAGTGATGGAAAAGCACAAATATTATATGAACCACACAGAGAACCTATGGATCACTTATTCTCCAGACCATCCTTGATAATTTGTATCACTTACCACCTCTTTAGATAGATACATTATTACAACCACAGTACATATTAAATAGTCTACAGTCAAGTACATTTTTAACTGCACTCAGTTTTATGAAAAGTGATAAAATACACTGACATACCCTGGTTCATTGAGACTACAGTCATCAACATGAGTATACAAAGTAGTCCAGTTCTGTCCATCCTTAGATACCTGGAAAACCCAATTTCTGAGAGCAGATCGCCCATAACCTCGAGCATGGCGTAATGTGTAGGCTGATGGTACAACCCAAAGGCCAAGATCTATGGCAAACCAAGCATTCTTATCATCATTAGTGTGACAATTGAGAGCTGAACTGTCACGGCTCAGGATGTCTTCCAAACGACCGTAAGGCAGATTTCTTCCTTCTGAGGATGTAACCACTACTAATCCATAGGCTGCTGGATTTACCCACTCATATGCAGTTCTGTATGTTAAAAGAGAAATACACTGTTCAATTATTACTTAAATTTAAAAAAACAAATGGTTTCAGCAACATTTGACATTTACTGTAAATTGCATATAACAGGTGAGTTTATCATACACCAAAATTATCAATATAATTTTAGATAATTAGATAACTTTAGATATGTTCCAAACACCACTTTGTTTGTGTTTTTTAAAACAAAGGCAAAAAAACCCAAACTAACAAAATCAAACAGAACCACGCCAGCAAAAACAAAGATCCAAACTTCCCCACTCCTTCATCTTCTTAGGGAAGCATACAAACAAATTCTCAACACAAGCAATTCATATTTTTCTATTATTTAAGCAGATCCAAAAGAAATGTAATTCTAGTGATTAAAAGATACCTCCCACCTCTAAGAAAATAACAGATTTAATTTCATTATTAATTCTTTGTACCCATCCTGCCTCATGGATTATAATTTATTGTGTCTGACTTTAAAATGTCTAGCTTTGAAAAACTCACTTTGCATTTGTTCCTATCCAGTAAATAATTCCATTTTCATCAAAATCATGTTGATGCCTGAACACAAATGTCTGGCCTTCTCGTAGCTTTCGTACAAAAACAAATGAAGCCCTATCAAAGTCGTACCATTGCTTTGCTACCTATGTGTGAAAAGAAAAGAAAAGAAATCAAATATTAAAGAAGCAGAATATAACTATTCCCTGTGAACTCTGTGTGTGGTATGCAGCTCACCATTTTCAGGAGATACTGCTCTAGAGATTCAACAGTTGCCAGTGGCTCCATCTTCAGCATTCTACCGGTTCGATCTATTAAAGACGTCTCCCCCGAGGCACGTTCCAAACGAAACCTCAAGCGCCTTGTCAGTATCTGAAAGAACACCCAACATTAATATCGGCTTTCCTGTTTAGGTTTTGGAAGTTTAATAAAAAGTGTATTATTTTACTACAACTATCAAGTATCTGTGTTGCTCTAACTTAAGCACTATACTCTAATGAAATGGTTTTTAAAAGTGATTTCCTAGTACTACCTTTTTTCATTTATCTGAACAACTCTTTACTGTGACAATGCGCAAGCCAATTACATATTCAGCTAACACTATCTCACTTTTCCTATGTCTTCATAGCATTTATTTGTTGACTAGCAAATACAACAATATAGAAACTGAAAACTATTTTCAAAAATATTGAGCAGCAACAGTGGTTTTGCAACTATTTCCTAGACATTTAACATGAAAACAGAAATATTTATTCTTCCCTACCAATGTTGTAAAATCCTGAACTGTGCTTTCAAATAGAAAAAATTAAGACTCCACACAAAGGAAAAAAAAAAAACAAGTAATATTTTAGCCAAACTGCCAAGTTTTCTGTGTAAGAAGCTGCTGAGCCTGGAGGCATCTTGCATTACCAATTGAACACAGAGCCACAGATAGGACCCTTTAAAGGGTCCTATCTCCTGTTCTTACTAATAACTTGTCTTGTAATCGTAGTAACATGCCCTTTAACTAGAGGGCATGTTCCTACATAAAGACAACAATACCTGAAGACAAAAGAAAGAACAATACATTATCTCTTCAACCAAAATTTACTTTTACCTCACAGTGTAAAAGTGACCATAGAGGAACAGCCATGCATTTAAGTGTTAGAGGAAACAGACACCAGAATCTGGTTGTCCTTTACCTACTCTATCCACATCTACAAGAATATGATCCTTGCAGACAAGGTGTGCAAAATACAACAGTCAGCTGTGCACCACTCAGTGTGATAAGCTGTTATCACTGTGCATTTACCTGAAGATTATACGTAGATCCTGGTGTATCATACAAGTGGAGAGGTAGACGTTCAATAGATTCTAACACTGCTATCAATTTCCGAATTAACGCAACTGCAGGACGACTGTCAAAGAGAACAGTTACTATGTTAGCACAAAACAAAACAAAGAAAAGAATTCTACAGTATCTCAGAAAACAGGATCCAGCTGAGGAGACTATCACAGCACACTATTTCTACTGATGGTATCTGTTGTAGCCACATGGTTACAGCACAGTGAGAAAGATACTAATCTGCAGAGTGATAAACAAGTCACCTTTATTTTTTCAGTAGATGTTCTACAGGTTGACTCTTACAGATAAAAGTTTTCAATTGCTACATCAATATTAGACGCTGTCTTTTAAGATCAATTTTCTATTCTATTGAAATGGAAAGAACAGGTACTTTGTCTTTAAATTATTTTAAACATACCATACTGCTTTACTATTTCAAAGGGGATTTTCTTGGTTTGGTATTATTTTTACCTTTCATCATCCTCATTTTCGCTGAATGCTGTTTTGAAAACATTTATCCTCTCTACCAGCTGACTACAGTCTTGTTTCACATCCAAATCAACATTCTAAGAGGAAAAAAAAAGTTACATTTAATATAATTTTATTTTTTATACAGGCAAAAACATCAAAGTACTCTAACTGAAATCCAGATTTTAAGTTTGTTTGTGAATCATCTGCCACTAGACCTGAACACAGTTGATTTATAGATTTTTAAAGGCTCATTCAAACTAAAGTCATCTATTGTGATAGCTTATCTTCAACAGGTAGACCAGTAACTGGAGCAAGTCTGCCCAATTTTCACCAAGACAGGAAAAAGACAGACTTATAATGAATCTTTTAAATTACGGCACACGCCTTAATTTCATTTTTAGGAAGTTTTTCTTTAAACACTTATGTCTATAAACTCACATTGTTTAAAACTGTCAGCAGCGACTGAACTAAGCCACTACTGCACATTTCATATGGAGAAATAGTATTCTCATCCTTCAACAGTACAATTAAGTTTTCCAGAGCAGTCTTCATTAAATCTCTCCAAGTATTTTCTCCCTCAATGCACTGAAAGACAAAAAGATCATTGTCATGAAACAAAGTAATCTGTCCACTTGCTTCAGTTTTAAAATAACCTCCTAGGGAAGTACCTAACTAGCTAATACATGCATTAAAACACCCCACATTCACACATGCTATGACTCTTCTTCACATCATGACCGACTAGTCTGAGTATTATCTGATTTCCACTGATATCACACATTAAAAATAAAGGAGATACACTTACCTGCCTGTTTGCATGAAGTTCCCATGCAGACTCTAACTGTGTTGCTATGTTCCTCAGTGTTACAACTACTCCTCGAGGCATACTTTCAACTGCTTTAAAATGATCATCATATAAATCTCTTGCCATAGTGCGTACCTACAAATGGATTTGGATAATCAGAAATCAGATCTTCCTGTAATAAGACTGTTACTATACTCCCAGATACTGCAATCTTGGTAATTTTTTTTAACTAAGTCCACAACAGGCAGACAAATAGGGAAGAATAAAAACTCATGCGCATCATGAAATGGCAAAGGTTGTGAAAGCAAAAAAAAAGGTATAGGAGAAATAAATGGAAATACACAAAATCCTATTGACCTAAATTCACCATCATGTATTAAGTTACAGCAAAAAGGGTAGTAGGAAAAGGTATGATTCTCAATCTGTCAATCCTTCTTTTAGAACTGTATAATCAGGTAATCGTTCTAAATGTAAAATTAAGCAGGTTCAATACCGTTTCTGAATGCTCTATCAACATTCCTCAAACCAATTCACACAAAGTCCCTATACAACCTCTTATAGTAAGAATTACTCTTTCCACAAAGCATGGTTTACAAAAGATCTAGATTAAATAAGTTCTTATTAAACAACATCTTTCTTTTGTAAGAAATTTCCCCAAAAATCATTCCTTTTCATTATCATTTTATGCGCTACAATAATACATTACACAAGCCTCAGATCTACACAGCACAATCTTAGGTATAAGAGAGCATTGCCTTTCTTTTAACATCCCACCTATTATTGTTCACACACAGTATTTCAACTTTCAATTTAGAGTTACATTTCCTAAGATATATGTCCTTAAATGCTGCAGATCCAAGGTGCAGAATATATCGGCTGCAGTGTTAGAAACTGCAAGATACTTCAAGACTAAAGATTAGCCTGAGTCCTTGGCCTAAGCTGATCACAAAATGTACTGTTATTTTGTGGGTTTTTTCGTAAAGAACTTAATACTTGATTTCTTAGTTCCTCTTTTTTCTCCTTCATTTCGAGGAGAAAGAACTTTAAAGATATCTAAAATGAGGGTGTTTACTCATTTTGCTTCACACTACTACAACTCTTAACTGACTGCTCACTTCCAGCACCCTGTCACAATATCCAGATTGAAATTAATAACTAGATGAACAGAGGTATTATATGCCTCTGACACAACTGTAGTAACAGTTGTAACATCTTTTCCTGTAGCATAAAGACAAAAAAACAAACCACAAAACCTAAAGAACTATACAAATGCAAGTCAGGAAGATTGGATTATCCTAAGTTTGGTTTTGTTTTTTTTTTTTTTTAAATTTTCCTCTAAAGGAGCACAGAATTTACAAAGATTGTTGGATAAAATCACCCAAAGTAGTACTTTGTTCTGATTGATGTTTTCCCTCTCAAGCCTCACATACAAAACTGTATCTAGCTGAAATCAGAGATTTTAATCCTGTAAGAGGAAAGTACACCTCCCTAAGAATATTATAATATAAAAGAAAATCAATTAAATTCTAAATATAAAATTTACAGATGCTCACCAACCTTTTGTTTTGTCTTCTCCAGTTTAGACTTCAGTTTTCTTCCTCTTTTGCCTGTCCAGCCAGTCACAAATTCTGACCCTGCAACATGTATTTTAGAAAAGTCGTGTTTTCTCATAGCTATGAAAATCAACAAATAAAACTATCTCATATACACTTGTTCCTACCTGCACATAACACATACCTACATACTTACCCAAGGAAGTTTCAGCTGTAAACGAATGCTTTGTTCCTCTGTTGGATTCAAACACAAAGCCTGGCAGGTCTTCCTTCAGTATTGTAGCTTGCTGACCATCAGAATTGTGAATAGCAATTTCTCCTTCTTTTAAACAGGTCAGTGACCAGTTTCCTACAGTAAGTTTAGCTGGCCCTGGTGTTGACAAAATTGGCTGGCTTGTGGTGGATGGTTTTACTTGGCTTCGAGCCCTCTGCAACTTCTCAAGGAATTCACTCCTACTTTCTATTTAAAAAGAAACAAATTTGGTTTTTTTCCAACATCTGCTTCCATCATTATGTAGCTTATTTTTTTTTTCAAGAGCAAAACAACTCAGTTCATTCAATGCAAAATAAAGTTTGAAATTAAGGGTCTTAAAGTGTGCTGAATTTTGGTGTGGTATATTTCTGTACTTCAACAGTGATTTATTCTATGATTGCATTGAAGCTACAATGCAACAATGCAACTCTTTCTGAAAAGATGCAATCTGCATGTACTAATTCACTGTCACAATTATAACAGGAAGGTCAAAGAAATTCAGTATAAATTTTTAGTCTTTGAAAAATGGGTCTCAGAATGGCCAGCATGAACTATTCTCAAATCTCTTGAGTTTTCAGAAATAAGAAGTTTAAAAACTGATTTTTTAATAGCTTTTTTTTAAATCGTATATTTGTATTTTAATCATTAAAAGACTGAGTACATAACTTTTCAAAAATTCCATTTAAAGTAAAAATGGAAACACCTCATTAAAGACTACTGCTGTTTGCCTTTTGCTGCAATGACAAGCACTAGTTTTTAAAAATCTGCTCTTTTTTTTCATAATACAAAATAATGCAAAAATAAATATGCACTCAAGGCACAACATTCTTTATTGCTTAAATTGCATAGCATACACAGAGAAGGCCTATAAAATAATTGAAATTTGATATGCAAGATGAAAATTCTCTTAATTGTTTTCAGATTTCCATAATTAAATTTTAACAAATATATTATATAGCATATTGCACTGAAAGTACTACAATTCTACACGGTTGAGAATAATTTCAAGTTCCCTTGGACAGAATTTTGAGACTTACTTAAAGCTTCAGAACTACCATTAAATTTCAATTTTTGCATTGAATTTTTTTTCTAAAAATTCAAACAAAACAGGTATAGAGTTAATGCGGAGAGGGGTAAGTACAGACCTTCCAAAATGTTCACAGTATATATACTTGACCACCCACCCCAACTTTCATCATGCAATACACACTAACAGATTTCACTACTCAATCCTCTAAATTCTTGCCAGTTGTGAAGTTACTGAAAAGTATACCATGAGATTAATCAGTAATGATTTAGGACAGCAGAACATATAGTACAGTTCAGGACTTAAAGATACTATTCTGAGTCTATACTGTACTGCAGTTATTTTAGTTAACAAATATTAATTTTTTAAGCAAAAACGGCTGCTGCACATGCTTAGAGCTCTGGTTAAAGTTCAGGCAAATTACACTGCAACATCAGCAATCTTAGTAGATGTCTATTTGACTACAT
This sequence comes from Brachypodius melanocephalos, assembly GCA_013398615.1. NCBI lineage: Eukaryota > Metazoa > Chordata > Aves > Passeriformes > Pycnonotidae > Brachypodius > Brachypodius melanocephalos. Next base: position 23,396,644 of record VZSR01000520.1, read on the forward strand.
ATTGCAAGAACCCTCATTTAATCCTACATTTAGCTCCTTTCCCTCATGATATTCAGACTAGGTATCTTGTTAAATTTATTCAATCTTTTTTCAAAGACTGATTTGAAGTAACATCTCAATGCTCAATCTGACTTGTTCTAAGTTCTCTTCACTCCAAATTCACCTGAGCTGTTGCCATTCCACTCATCTTATACAGAAATAGTCTCATCCCCTTGCCCAGACCATTTGGAGGCAAAATCCAAAAAAATTGGCTTTCGGTGGCTATGAGAATTTAAAAAATTATCTTCATGAATCTTCTTTAAATTGTATTGTATGATAAACAAGTTACACAGGACTTGTTTACCTTTTAAGGCATTAACCTTATTCAAAAGACATTTCTGACCAAAAAGCCAATAAATCTATAAGTGCTTTCCAGCTGCATTATAATCAGAAACACTATATTGCATTTTGTCTTCATGCCCCTAACTTGATGCATGAAGTCATTAGCACTTCATTTCCATCCTGAATCATAATATGTTCTGTTATTTCACTCAATGGCTCATTGAAAACATAGTAATATTGCAAAGCATTTTACGTCTGCAGGTTCATAAATGCATGAACTGCTGCAGAAAACGATGAAACAAGAAAAGGAGGGTTGTTTCTGCATCCAGAACAAGTTGTGTATTCTGTACAGAAAATCAGAACCACCTGTGCATTGCCAGTGCATAAGGTCTGTTCCCTTATCCTCTCTCCAACAAACAATTAAGACATTGTAATTTGTTTCCCAATCTCAATGAGAAACTTTCCATTACTTTGTCTTCAAACACATGCAAATTCATTCTGCTAGCTAGAAGCAAATAACAAATCACCATTTCAACCTGCTTTACCTGGGATGGCCACTACAAAGTGCTTTTAATGACTGGGGTGAAAAAATTAAGTACACATGGAGAAGAATCAAAACAAAAAGTTAATATGCTTTTACTGGCAAGACGTTTACTTAACACAATTCACCAAGAAAGTCAAGTTATGGCCACATGCTATCTGATAAAATGCATCACAATTAACTGACCACCTTCCACCTGTTTACATCCTTTACTATTTAGTAAGCCAATTCCTGCAAAACAAAATAGCTCAAATCAAATTATATAAACAAATTTAACAGTTTCAAAACTTAACTTGAACTTGAAATGCAAAAAGTCTACCTGAGCTATCGGATCCTCCTTCAGGGCTCCCACTGGAATACATTGTGGCCAGCTTTCCATCCAAGATAAATCTGAACCATCCATTACTACCATTAGATAGCTCCAGGGCTGCAGCATCACTCCAGATATACAGGCAGTCCCTTCCCCTGATGATTGACCAGTCTCTCCAGTGGTACGGTTTACCCTGCTGCAGTTCTTTAGCATCCTCCTGTGGTTCATCCTCCTGTAATAACATTGTATTAAGCAATAACAAGAACCAAAAAAATCTCCAATCCATTTTAAAAAAAAGAAAAAAAAAAAAAACCAACCAAACAAAAAACCCCTGACACACAAAAACCACAGACATTTTTAAAAGGAGGAAATTATCTCTCTTTAGCAGAGAAGAATTATTCAAACCAAAATAGGAACTACAGGAACTATACTACTTCTGCCTGTGAAACATATCCTTAAAAGTATTCTTTAATAGAATAAGATACTTCTTAGAAGTTTTCTTTCACATATAGATTTATCTAGTCAACAATAACAAGAGTGTACAGCCTGCAACATCCACCTCTGTTCAAAACTTGAATTGTGAAAAAATAATCACAAAATGATTGAGGTTGGAAGAAACCTCCGGAAGCCATCTAGTCCAAATCCCTGCTCAGGCAGGGCCATGGATGACGGGTTATCTAAGACCACGTCCATATGACTTTTAATATCTAACCACTAAAAAACAAAATCAGTGCCCCCCGCCAAGAAACCTCAGACAACCAAACCCCACAGTAAAAAAGTTTAACTACACACTTAAGATTTAACTATAAATTTAATTGAATCAGTAACAGAAGAAGTCTGTTATCCATTCAGTTCATCTGACTGGCAATAAGACTTGGAAATTGATAAATAACTTCAATATGCACTTATGGCTTTCATTAAGCAGAAAATTGTTTTCTTTTTTAATATATTTAATATATTTGATAACAACATCTAAAACATCTGGAATTATTTAATAAAGAGATACACTTCTGACACAAATACTTTAGGAAAGATTCATTTTGTTTACCGGTCACTTTCCAAACATTAGACAAAATCAAGCTCCCAACAACTTGACCGCAAAGAAGTATGAACAGGAAAATTCAGCAGATAATAATATGTTAACAGAAAATGAGAGTAGAGAAGAAAATGATTAAAACAAGTGATATAATATAAGCATTAATTTAATATCCTAACTCCCTTGCCCTGGCCACTTTTGTAACAATGAACATTTTACTGTCGGTTTTACAGTAACAAATGAAGCAAATAAATCAATTCCATACACTTACCTTCTCAGGTTTAGATTCCTCTTCATTTTCATCATCAGATGACGGCCCCGCCAAAGTTGACACTTTACTAATTACACCAAGTCTAGCCAGTTGGTCTAGAAAAAGATCACCACCTTTATCCACTAAATCCCTTATGATTTGCAAGGCTAACAAATGGCCATCATCATCATCCTGTAATACATTGGGACGAAAAGAAAATAACAAAGGAGATCTTGTTACTTTACAGGCTGAACTGCACATGTGGTCACAGATAGCACACACTGGAAAAGTTTTAGGGTTAGTTATTAACAAATACATGGAATCATGTATAACCAGTATAACTCTGGTTTTGTACTGGTTTCATAAAGGATAACATTTTCATTCTTCCTACCTCTTGATCAAGCACTGTAGCTGTTATCTCAACCAGTACTGTGGGCAGGTTGTGGCCAGCATCAGAGTCACAAACCTCTTTCAGCAGTGCCTCAGAACAAAAATGTATCATTTTTCTAATCAGCGCAAGACTTGCTTTCCTTTAAAAGATTGTAGAAAACAGTTTCTTACAGTGATAAAGCAAGCAATAATTAAAGCAACAAAAAGGTTCAAGATAATACTTCTTTTGTACTCTATGCATGTTTTCAAAACACAAGAAATTTAACCTGCTTCAGTTCTTGTTATTGGTACTAACAATAATTAGTTATTGTTACTTGGTCCTAGATTGTCTTTAAGAATAATGCACCTCTGGTATTTTTTGATTCTACAGCACTGTCAGTCATATATATTTTTCTCCTCAACCCTTTCCTAGGTAAACCTCTTCTATGTCCTGTCTTTATCCACTTTTAATGCTGGCAATTCACTTCTGCACACTTTGTCACCCTCACAGGTACTCAGCCTTTCAGTTTAGTCATATATTTCCCAAGTTTTGAGATCCCTGTAACTTTTAACTCTAAACATACTATTAGATCATGCAGCTTTCCACACTAAGAGCCATAATTAATCTAAAAGCAAATCACGCTTGTAGGATTATAGAATAATTTTTTTTACTGACTTCCAAAAACATAATTTTCTTATTCATAGAGATAACTTTCAAGTAGAGAGCCAACTACTTCTTTGCACACTCTGTGACAACAATTAATCCCATGTAGACTGTTAATATATCTTTTATTTAAAATGACCTAGTTTAAGCTTTCTATCATCAGCTCATGTGGAGCCTGTCTCCACTAGAGAGGGCTTTCTTATCTTGCATTTTCACCCAAAGTACCTGTAAACGCTGGGAACATAAATAGGAGATTGGAATAAATGCCATATTTGTAGTATAAAAGGCTAAGAGGTCATGATCAGATGCAACTCATCACAACCATTATGCCATGCACAATATTCCCTTTTAAGTAATAAATTAAGACTACATTTTTGCAATTCAACAGAATTACAAGGGGCATCTTCCCCAGTTAACATGCTGTTAAGTAAGCCTTCTAAAACCTTCTAAAATAGCTTTTTCTAGCCTTGCTGATTTTTCAGTGAATGCATCTTGATGTAATTTTATTAATTTAATTCTACTAAATTACAACTTTCATTACAGTGGTTACAAACAGCTGCAACCAAATCCTGATGCACAGTGTATACAACATACTATATGAACATAGCATTCTTTCATCATGCTGCTACAGTCAAGAGTATGCTCTGCTCTCCCATGACTAACCAGGTTTTATCCAACACATCACTTCACCAGAAAGGAAACACTGCCGCTTAAAATGCTAAGTAAAAATCACACTTACAACACTTTCCAAACAACCATTTCTATTCATACATATATTGTCACTAGCATTACTTAAACTTTGAGATTTACTTTGGCTTTTTAAATCAAGTATTAAGAAATTGTCTTTCATGATATTATTACCTTATTGAAGGCAACATAGTTTGTTGAAATGTTTGTGCAAACACAGGCAATAGTCTTTTCAAGTATATGGGTGCCATTTCTGGATCTCCTTTGGGTTCATTACATTCTTCCTCATCCTTGTTTGCATCTTTCTTTTTCTTCTCATCCCCTTTGTTGACAGGACACATCCAATCCCCTGGAAAAAATTTCCCCCAATACATTCAATTGCAAAAGTCAACAAACCAAACAAAAGCCCCTTCAAAACATCCACATTTTCTTTACTAAAATCCAAGTACCTCAACATGAACATGCACTCCTAAAAATATAAAATTTACACATGCATGACTTCATGAATAAAAGTATTTAATAGCAAGTATCACCTGTGGCACCAGAATCCTCAGGAACAGGGAAAGTGCACTTCCCATGCAGAAAGAAAGAATACCAGAGAAGCTACCAAGGCTGACACACTCTGAATCCACAACAAAATCGCAGTCTAGCCTGACCCCACAGCTGAAGAGCAGAACAACCGGCACTGCTCATGCTCATTCAGTTATTTCTTTGGTAATTCCCCTCACTTCACAACATCTCAAAATACTAAGGTTTTTACACATATTTTATGGGTTAAGGAAGGTAGACCACGAGGTTTTTTTTAAAATAATCTTAATTGAGCAAAATTCTAGTAACTGCATAACTTATATATCATCATTTCTACTATAGCAAGTGTGATGGACTTAAATATTGCACTCACCTGGAGACTGAAGAATAGCTACTACTTCACTGTGCCCCCTTTCCCGAGCTTTGTCCAGAGGAGTTTTCCCATCTTCATCTCTCAAATCAGGATTTGCACCATGTCGTAAGAGAGTCTGAGAATAAATATTTTTATGTATGAAAAAAATTAGGATTTCCTCTTCCAAAATAGCAAATGCGCTTTTCATGCATCACTTCTCCAGTATTCTCATGTTTGTAAGTTTTCCGTGCTTTTTGTATCTGTAGAGCTAATATGAACTACTTTTATTCAGTACTGCCCTATTGCCCTACAATGAAAAATCCGTGTTTTGATAATTACTGTAAAGAATATGTAAGTATTTGACATTGCTTGTGTCCAGCATATTGCATTGAAGACGTTTTGAACAGAACAAGATGAAAAGTCAGCAGGTAACACTTTTTATGGGTCACTTTAAATCATACCTTTGCTACCTGAGGTCTTCCAAAACATGCTGCATAATGTAATGATGATGACCTCTGACCTCGGTTAACATCAGCACCCCTTTCACAGAGGAATTCTACCTGTTAGACAAGAAAAAGGAAAACAGGTTTTTTATCTTCCTTTACATAAATAATGCAACTTCTTAAGGATCTATAGATCTAATTTACCATTTCCTGAGTTCCAAAAGCTGAGGCCCAGTTTAAAAGAGTTTGTCCTACATCATCCATAAAATTTACTTCAAAAGCTGAAAGATAAAATTAAATAAAATAGTTAAAGTTCCCACAACTATAAACTAAAGTTCAACAGTATTCTTGAAATAAAAAGCAGGACTTAAAAATTAAACACCCTCAATAATTCTGGACAAGCATTTATGCTCTTATTTGCAATAAAAAAGATGTATGGCATAGGTATGATTACTAACAAGACCTGTAATGTATTTAACAAAGTAAGTAAACTTGTATATAATGATTTTCAATTAACTACCTCAGCACTTGTTATGACACCTCAGATTACAAAATCAAAGATGGAGCAAGTATCTCATTTTCTTTTTCAGAGTATTTTTGCTTACCTCCTGTGTCAATTGCATCTATTAGTGCATCAGTATCTTTACTGCGGATGCAATCTATCAGTTGCCGATGAGAACGTTCCCCAGAACTATCCAGTCTTCGCAATCCCGGGATTCTGCCTGTAGATCCAGCACTAGATTTTGGCAGGGCTTTTCTGCCTTCAAACAGTAGCACCAAAAGAAGATCTACTAACCGCATGGTATCCAGTACACACCTCTCGTCACCCTGCAACGCACTTTCTATAGAATCTGGAAGTTCAGATCTTAGAAGATCCTGGAAATAATTAAAAGTCTGAACAATAAAAAATATACAGACTTTAGAAAATACTATCAGAATTGGGTTTCATTTCCATATGAAATGTTTCCTTTTCTCCCCCTCTTTAAAAATAACTTCCATGTACATGTGTGTGTGCATGTGTGTATACATATATATCTGTATCTATAAAAAGATCTATAAATACATATTTGTATATCTATCTATAAAATGGCAACATAAATCTTGCATATATTGAAAGTATACAAGGGGAAAGCCCCACGAAAACAAAAAGTTGTAGCATAAAAGGATTTCTTACATGTGTCACTACTGGAGAGCCTCTACACAGGGTTGACAACAGGCTTACAATAGTTGACACCTGATTACTTAATTTAGAGTCTGCAGCTGTAGATGGTGCTCCAGTGCTACTCCGTCCAGGCTTGCAAGCTGAAGATGGTCCTGAGGCTGTCCCACCAGCAGCTGCCATGCGAGATAACAACTCCTCAGTTAACCCATGTTTAGCTAATGGGGCTGGGTCAACTCCACGCCGTGTGAATCTGTCAGCTAATGAAGCAAAGCATCGCAAAGCTCCATCTGAAACCTAAGAAAGATGTGCAAGAAAAACCAATAAAATATCTTTTACTTAAGATGAAAAGATGCTAAGGGGATATCCACAAGAATACAGGACACATACAAGAACTTGATTTTGTCATGAAGCTTGATCGTTCAAGTTATATTTAAAGGTCTACATATTTCTCTTAAGCACAAGAAAGTTTTCAATTGGATCAAATCTAAAAATAGAACAAACTGGGAAAAGCAAATTTCACTCTTACATAACAGATTATCTACTGATCACCTGACACAGGGACAAGCAAGAATTTCTGTGGCAATAAAACACAAACTTCCAAATTTAGGTTTGTCACTAAAGGGAGGAAAAAATCCAACCGACCAACTGCACATAAAAACCCCAGTGATACTGTGGAAACAAGGCTTACTGATGATCCTCTTAACAATCCAGCAAAAAAATACTGCTGGCCAACTGCCCAGGAAAGGATCCAACATCTTTTCATGTCAACACTGAAAATAAAGGAAGGTTTTGCCTTTAACATTTCTATCTATACACTAGAAGTGTGTCATTCTTTCAGATCAGGAGGTTTTTCACCAGCCCATCGAGATAACTTGCTTCAGGCACATTTGCTTTTAAAGATGTGCAGTAGCAAACCAGACTGATGTCAAGAAATAGTAGAAACATCCCCCAATACCTATTCTCTAACCAAACTCTGAATCACTACAGTTCTTATTCCTTAAAATGTCAACTCAGCAGTCCATTTTCAAAACAACTGTCTGCTATCACAGATCAAAGACTGCAAGACAGTTACTCATCAACACACAGAACAAGATCACAGTGGAGCCAGACTTCAGGAAGACAAAAATCTTAAATCCCCATTAAGTTTGTAGACTTCTGGTATGGTCTGTACATGCCAAACATTCTGCATTATCAGTACTCTTTTGCACTGGATTTTTTTCTTTAATGTGTAATGGTCACTATTTCTGTCCTCTGGCATCTTGCTCCAGTTCTTTGACAACTTGGATAAACAATTCTGCCAATTTTTATATACTTTGCAAATACTCCACAGATCTTTACCTTAACAGCTGTCAGAAACACACAAGAAAGTTCACTTATTTAACACACTGCATTAGTAGCACCACTTTATAAAGCAAAAGGAGTACTTGGAAAGTATTTATGTTTTTTCTCCCAAATTGCAAGCGTAACACAAAGGTTAAAAACCAAACATTATAGATAAGCTGCCCTTGGGGCCACATGGATCTGGTCTGAATTCATCCATAAAGTGACTGACAGCACACACAAAAAGTGACCAAACCCAACAATGTAAAAGGACAAGGTAGGGAGCAATAACCTTGCAAAGGGACATTACTGGACAAATCCATAATACACATCCAACATCCACTGTAATCCTGAGGCTTGTTTAATGTATAACCAATTTCTCAAGGATATCGGTAAAGATTTTTTTTCTATCATGTGGGTCCCGCCTTAAGCATGCTTATCTTCAAGCTTAACTGCTGAACAATTAAGTTAATTTGAACTCTCATTCGCATCTCCAACAGCCCCAGCAACTAATTTCCTCTAATACCTTATAAATTGGGAAACAGCTACAGACTTAATGGTCTGAATTTCAAGATTACCTCACCTCAAATGATTAGTGTACAATAAAATTATTTAATGTCTGAAAAACATGATAGCTTGTTGTGAAATGGGTGGTGTATGACAGCCCCCTGAAAATTTTTAAGATCTAAAAATATATTTTAAAAAAATTATCTCACAAGCAGAAAGATTTAGTTTCCCAAATATGCTAAGCTTAATAAACCAGACTGGAGGCTGGATCTGTGCATGTAGAGAAAGGAATGAGGACAGAGGTCAGAGTGAAATGGGGACTCAGTTCTGAGTATGGACAAGAAGCCTGGCTACAGCAAGAATTTGGTTAAATAGCTATTCCAGAGCATTAGTATGACATACACAAAAGGATTCTACTAGTAGAAAAATAATTCCTCTGGGATTCATTTTCTAGATTTTACAAGGACTACTTCATCTCAAGTTAGTAAAACTTCAATAAAGAAGTGGAACAGCATTTCTACCAGTATCATTTAAGCTGGCTTCCAGTGTAATACTTTAGACTTAAATTATAGATAGATTTAAATAATGGATGTTTTTATTGCTTCTCTTGTTTGGCAAGAGAAACACAAACCAAATTCATTTTTGCCTCTTAGTTATGTTCAATTTTATAGTGATTGAGGTACAGTCATAGAACAATAATTACTTTAGAAATCACCTCAAAATGCACTGAAAAAAGTTACAGGGTATTTTTCAATACAGTTTTCAGAGGTTAAATAAGACTATATTCCAACATCAGCACTTGGAGCCAAACACCAAGCAGTAGTTTTATTCTCTTATCATTACAACTATAAAGGAAACTATTGTAATACCCAAATATAACAACTACTATGTAAACATACAGATAGGGAGACTGTATAAAGTTACCTATTCCTTTATTAAACATACTGAAAGTTAAATTCACAGCACATTGAGCCAACTATTACATTACCTGATGGTCTTCATGTTTTAATAAACTAGACAGTGATTCCACACAGATCTCTAATGAAGAATCCTGAGGCTCCATTTTGCCACAGAGTCTGGATACTACAGCCATAGCTGAATGCAAAGTATCTTTATGAACAAGGTGTCCACTGTCACGAATGAATGTCAGAACACAGTTCAACCCTCCAGCTTCAAACACAGCTCCTGACTCACGGGTACAGATTAATTCTAACACCTAAGCCAAAAAGAAATTTAATTTGATTGAAATACACACAAAGTCAGTTATTTATATCCATAGTCAGATACTTATATCCATCTACAGAACTGGTTAAGAAAATGAAACAACAGGAAAAAAGAAAAACCCCTTCTCTTCCTGAACACCCAGAAGGGGCCAAAGCCTCCAGTACTCTACTAGTTAGTAGATACAGCCTTCTTCAAAAATATGGGAGCCAATACAAGAATATCCCCCAAAGGCATGGTCATAACATGTGGTCATGGAGAGAGATAATAATCCCTCATCCTGGGAGAAACACACAACTGAGTGTTTTGAAACCTGTAATAGCGTCATTACCTCAGTGATGCACTTCAGAGTCGACTGGAAATAGTAAATAGGAAATACATGCATAAATTCTGCTGCCATGGTAATCAAGAACTCCAACTATATGCTCCCACATGGCCAAATTGCAAGGGTCTTCTAAATTTCTCTTAAAACTTCACAAGGATGCAGGGGAGCTATTTCTAGCACTATTTAAGAGGCAGCAGACAATTTTTTCACACCACGTAATTTATCAGTATCTGGAGCAATTCTCCATTTCTTTGGTAGCATAAAAATAGCCCTTGGCATTCTATTAGCATTCTAGTAATACAGGATAAACAGGAAATTATTTCTAATATTTTTGTTTCCTTTTCTATACATTTTTTAGAAGAAAATCAAGCTGTGAAGATCACCAGACTGACAGTAAGGATTAAGCAGCAGTGTCGGCATGTACACTTTTGTCATAGTCTATGTTTTTGCATCACATTTTAATAAAAAAAAACAGGATTGGAATATGAGGATGCTCTTCAGAAATAGCAAATTATCTAACTCCTTAAAAGCAAGAGGTTCTTAAGTATACTTACCTTCACACATTGCTCAGCCAAATCTCTGCTCGTTCTGTTGTTAAGTTCAACAACTACTAAACGATTACAAAGTGCTTTGATAGCTCCATCCACGCCCACAATCCTACGGGTGCATTCAGCAGATACATCCAGGTAATATGTTATGGCACGAGCTGTTACTTCCAGGACATTGTCTGGAGCACTTTCATCAAGAAAAATCTTGCACAGTGCTGGCAAAAAAGTTCGAGGAGGGCATCTGCAGGGAAAAATACACAACATATTACTATGCTGTGCACATTTCTCTACATTAAGAAATTTCATACACTTCCACATTAACGCTTTCCATGCACACATCGTTTGCTCAACTGGTTTATAGTTGGTTCAGAACATTCATTTAGAACACTACATCTCATAAAGACATGAAAATTCAAATATGTAATCTGAAAAGATGTTGCATTAAGAAGCCAGCAAAAAAGATACTCTTGAAATTTTACAGTCATACAGGGGCAAAATTTATCTTGTTGGGATTTTTTTCTAGGAATTAACCTCACATCACCAAACAAAATGCAGGTTTTCTTAACAGTGCTTCAAGGTTCATGATGACTAATAGCTACTTAATCATAAAATTTTATACACAAAGACTGAAGATTTTGAGTTTAATACACAATTTAATTTTGAATCATCCTTCTTCCCTATATCAGTTCCCTTGTCTTTTTATCCTATTTCAGTCTCCTCCCCTACCCCCTGCCTCTTTTTTTCCCCCTTAATCACACTGAGAACATATTTAATTAACAAAGATTGCATCTATTGCATTTTCTCTCCATATCCATGTCTCGGTAGCCTCTGGCTCTCCTCTTTATTGTTAGTCTCATTTCCAAATGCAAGAATGGTGAAGAATATCCCCAAAACTTCAAAACAAAAAAGCAAGCTGCAATGGTCCTCCTTCTATTCCTCTGACATTACAGAATATAAATTGAAATAATACTTTCCATTATTAGAACACCCATGGATGACTGATTTGGATCAAAAGTTCTAAGACATGGAGCTATATTTTAAGTCAATTTATCTTCCAGCAGCATATTTAGCATAACTTAGCATTATGATGGCTCACCACAGTGGTAAAAGATTTCCAAGATGATGGTGGGGAATTAAGTGAAGGGAATATACGCTGTGACAGTAGTCAAAATAGCTGGATACCTCAATCCTAGATGTAGGAGACCAGACTAAATCTACAGGAAGCAAATATTGCAACTTTTCCTTGAAGTAGGGTTTTGGTATTCAAAAGATGGCCCAAAACTTTTCTAAATCCAAAGAAGAAGGAATAACAACATGATTTTTAGTCTGGAAGACAGGTGAAGTACTTGTTGATGAATCATTCTGAAGACTCAGAGGTCATTCAGTATCCCATCTGGTATGCAATGACTCACACAAAAACACCAAATCCTGGGACAGCAAAATGCTAATAGTGTCCTTCAAGATCTTACCATGTTTTATGAAGTAGCTACTAATGCTGCCTGACAAATAAATACATTACGCAACAATATTTAAGGACAAATTAATGAGTGAAGCTTCAACAAAGCTCAATCACACATGTAAAAGGCCTAGCCAGCCTATACTGTCTGTTATTCTTAAGAAATTTGTTATTTAATTCTACACCTTTAAGAAGGGTTTATACAGTAACTTTGCATTTTAGACACTATCCACTGGGAGAAAAAAAAGGTCTGAAATTTGTACTCATTAGTAGACGACCACCATATGCTGACACAAAAAGCATTTCAGTACATAAAATTTCAAGTGGACAATGTATTCAAGGGTTTTGGTGTTGGATCTTTTATATTGAACTTTATGCAACGCCAGGCAGATCACTAAAACATTGCAATAAACAATGTTGTTCAAACTATATTGCAAGAAAAAAAAAATCCAATAAGCACAAATCTTAAAAAGCCCCAAGCAAACCAAACTCACACACATATTACCAAGTGGAAAGCAGGGAGCTCCACTGTCTATTTTAATACTAGCAAGAGTAGTATACCATTTTTCTCTGATGGCCACACAGCTGCAGAAAGTTAAAAGCCATAGTTAGCAAATATAAAACCTACTTTTTTCCTATGGTTTAACAGCTTACAAAGAAATACAACACAAAAGGAACTCAGCTGTATTTTTTAAAAATTAAATTTTAAAAGAAACGTAAAAATTTAGAATTCCTGTCCTTTAAATACCTATGAGCCAATTATCCAGCAGGCACAGTAAAATACTAAGTTACTAAGAGCATATCATCTATATTGAATTCTTTGTCAGCACACAAATGACAGTGCACTGTATCAGCAATGATGTCCTTATAAAAGCACAGCTCTCCAGCATAGACTTAAGGGTTGAGGAGTTTTTAAAATGACCTTTCTGCCAGAACCATTAGCTACACTGATCAGAGACCACTTTTTCCATCAGGAAGTATGGAGCAATCTCCACTTGCTTGTCAGTACATTTGTTTTCTGACTTAGAGGAATAATTTCCACTCATCCCATATGAAAACCAGGCTTCATCACAGAATCATACAATGGCCTGGGTTGAAAGGGACCTTAAAGATCACTGAGTTCCAACCCTCTCACTATGGGCAGGGACACCTTTCACTAGACCAGGTTGCCGAGAGCTCCACCCAATCTTGCCTTGAACACTTCCAAGGATGGGGCATCCACAGCTTCTCCG
>VZSR01000520.1:23410015-23424833 GCA_013398615.1 Brachypodius melanocephalos
GGCAGTAGTTCCCAGGATCCTCCTTTCTACCCTTTATAGATGGGTTCAATATTTCCTTTTCCAGTAACTTGGGACTGCATTGACTTTTCATAGAGAGTGACTTGGCAATTACAAACAGAAAAATTGTGGAGTCTCCTCTCCAGACATATCCAGATTACACTCATAAGCACACACAGACCATACAGATAAATGCAGATTCTTTTGGCTTGTTGAAGTTCCCTCAGGCCTTATCGGTGTGTAAAGTTCCTGAAAACAAGAGACCAGAAGAACCAGTTCTGTCATTCACAGTCTAGATCAATGGTTCGGCCTGAGATAGCAGGCAAGAAGGATATATGAACACATCCCTGGTGCTCCAGCCATGATCTTCTCAAACAGGTGGCTAAACAATTGCAGCATAAAATTGCCTAGACTGTCATTTTGAAGGACTTCAGTCTTCATGCTGTAGCTAACTTTTCTATCAATAACTGCATACAAACAAATGGACACAGATCAGCTTTACAGTGATCACCCTTTAATCCGCAAATCTGCACTAAGCACTGATACTGGTCTCCTGTGGTTGAAACAATGAGCTTGAGCTCTACATTGTCTCAGGGAGAAGAATGTGCCTGTGTGAGTAGTGCCAGAGAAGGAACTAACAGGGGTAGGTGGGGACACCAGCCTCACAATGAGAGATGGGGTGTAAGACCATCAGAGCCACATAGCAAATGCCCAAAGTACACCTCTCCCTTCGGTTCAGACAGCTCCGCTGGGGATTTCTCTGTGCAGGCATTTGACCAAAGTGTTGCCCTTATTCAGTGCATGATTTTTATGCCTCAAAATTGTGAAATGGGTTTTCAGAGTAGCCCTTAAGTCTTCATTCAATCCAATCCCAAGTAAAGGCACTAAAATATAAGCAAAAGCAGTAGAGGGAAGAGAAATCCACTGCTTACCTAGAAGCAAATCTAGCAAACAGGCCAAGCACAGCACCTTCTCAGGACCTGCCCCTCTTTTTAATGAAGCACCAAGTAAGCAAATGCAGTCAACACCAGCAGGAACCAAAGAGTGAATCAGACAAATCATGTTACGTATGCATCACTATTACACCATAATTCCAAGGTAAATCCTTACTGGCTTTCTCAGGCAGGCCAAAACGGACCAAAGGACCTAAAGCTGCTTCAAATATTGGCTGAGGAGGATTAGAGCCCTTGAGTAATAAAGATCTCATTGCTGTTCCAACTAAGGCTATGCTTAGAACTAAAATCTATTTTGACAGGTAGTAAAACAAAGCATTCCAGGAGTGTCCATAACACAGACAAAGGCTGAACATTGGACTCACCTTTAGAAAACAGTCTACATGGGAAAAACATGATTGTCAAAACTTCCTGGGACAGAAGGGAAACTGAGGTCAAAGCTACAGCAGTGAATGAACCGATGTGACGGAATAGCAAGCAATGATCAGCTTGGTGCACTTCCACCTACTGATAAATGATGCCTTTGATTTACAAGAGAAAAATACACCCATAAACCTGCAGTTACTGCAAGCACCAACACCTACCAAGGAAAAAAAAAAAAACTAAGTGCATAATTTTTAAATCATTCCAGTATCAAAACCGGGTTCACATGTTTCTTTTATCCAGACCATATATTAACTAAAAGTAATAGATCTCAGGAAAAAAAGAAACTATGACAGAAAAAATCCTAAAGTTGTAGGAGAAGAATCACTGTTCACAATGATCTATTTGCAGTGAAACAAGCAAAATGATAGTAGTGAGTTTTGTTTAATACAGAAAAAGCTATTCTTTAAAAGTGTTTATTCAAATTAGAAAATAATGGCAAATAGGTACCTCCAAAATTTAGGTTTCTATGTAGAGCCTTCTTTGAATAAACATGAAAATGAAAGGAAAATCTTTTTAGATTTTTATTTCTAGGGACCTGTATTAATATCACATTGGGCACTTCCTAAAGTACTTAAAATGTGTACTTTAGAAGAGTGATTAGGGACTACTTAGTGAATTAATGAGGTCACTCTGTGTTACTCCTTAGTGAAAGACCGACTTCAAGTTAATGAGGTTACTCTACAACCCACACTAGAGCTCTTGTTAATTACTCTAAGTTTTGCAGCTCTCAGTGTCCACCCAACTTCATTCCTATATTTCCAGAAGAAGAGCTGCTGTTAGTTACTACCTTCCAAGTTTTCCACCCATCATGTTTCAAAGATCTTGCTGAAAAATAGGTTTGCCCAAAAGAGGTAATATTCTTTATTAATATTTCCCATCTCTATTATGAACTATTAAGATTAGGGCACCAGCACATTCTCTGTTTCCTGTACTGACATAAAGAAGTAAACCACATTAACAAGTGCTGATTCTGTATAATTGATATTTAAATAAATATATTCATACTTCCAGTGTTAAAATGAGTTATTAAGTTGTAAAGAGCATAATACACAAATTCTTTAATATGCATTCTTTCTCTGCAAAAAAAATTCTAAAAACATTTTCTAAATATCAATCATCTTGATGTCAAGAAAGGCTAAGAAAGTTTGTCAGTACAACTATATTACGACAGAATTTACAACACTATAATCAGCGTAACTCCATATGCTGACACACTTCTGAGCCTTTACACACACACACACACCTCTTTAGGAACAGAAATATCCACAGGGATACAAAAATTTTAAATAGCTACAGCAGTAAGCTCCTGCCAGTGCTAATCTCTCCAACTCTAATGAAGTGACTCAGCTGATTTTACAGCTTGCCAGTGTAAAAAGATACCAAGGAAGTAAAAATAGGCACTGTAAACTCATTTCTGTAATTACATTTAATATTCTAATCCACTTAAAATACTTAGCTAAAACAGAAACGGTAGTGAAGACTACACAACTGCCATGCTCAAAAAAAAAAAAAAAAAAAAAAAAAAAAAACACCCAAAACCAAAAAAACTTAAAGAAGGAAAAAAGACCAGCTCAGTTCATCCTCAAAACAGTTAACACCTACTGCTAGCATTAGGGTGTGTTACTCAATTCCAAAGTAACCGCTGGATTCAGTTGATGCGGAGCCCCTGGCATGTGACAAAGCCTTCAGCGAGGCTGCCTGGCCCAAGACATGTGACTTGCGGCAGAAAACCAAGCTCAGCTGCCTGCCAGCAATAGCTGGATCTTTAATGCATACCATCTGCTGAGACCAGTTAGAAGTGGGAAAATAAGGAATTATATGTGTATCCACTACTTAATATATAGTAATTTTAAATAAACTAAAATACTGAAGTTAGCTCTCATTAGTAACAGTTTTTGAGGAAAAATATACCAGATAACCATTTATAATGTGTCGCACAACTTTTGACACGTTTAAGAACCTACATAACTTATTATTCTTAAAGCAAAAGTAGTTTCAACCCATTTTTGATTAGTAATTGTTTTTCTTTTTTGTAGTTCTTTCTATGGGAAGAGATCTCAGACTTTCCCTCAATGTTTCTTTTGCTGGAAGACTCTTGTTTCCACATATGAACCAAAACCAGCAGCAGACTAATCAAGATCATCCACAAGAGAACCTGCACTGCCTGTATGTATTCTTCTGGATTCATTACCAAAACACATTTTGCACTGTTTTCATAAAACACAGTTACAATACAAATGAAGTCCAGAAAACATCACTCATGTATAAGACTTTAGACACACCATACTGTATTTTAAAAGTTCAAGGAAAAAGCAACTAAAAATTAACTGGCAATTTAGGAACTTTTACCAGAATTACAAAACATTAAAATTTGCACAACTCTGAATCTCTACTCTTAATTGCAATAACTGCCCAGGCCAATTAAAATTAAGCTGAAGAATTAACAATTCCACCCTGTATTCACTCCAGTAGAAACCCCACTTTATTAGAAATTAAAAGAAATTAATTTAGAATTTGACATTTAAAAACACTTTCAAACTTTCTTTTAGCTAAATCAATTACAGAATTGAACCCTCTTCTGACAGTTCATTACTAGGCAGGAAGACAATTAGTATTGGACATTTAGTACTCAACTACACATTCAATAAATATCAATTGTGTAAAATGAAAAATAAGAAAAATCCATATGAGGAAACAGCTTCCACAGGATAGGAAATCCCTATATTTCTAAATAAATCATTTGCTTTATTCCTGAATTTATAAAGGATGTGTTAGGCTCCCTTTCGCATTTTTCAGCATCTTATAAAAGCGATGCCATACCTCAGGGTAATAATTCCACATGTTTGTTCTGCAATCTCCAGCATTTTGTAAATATTTTACAGACACTTAGCTCACAATAGCTGAATAAATTAAAGAATGTGAAACTACAGGTCTTTCCGCTGATGATTTCCACTAGTAGCAACCTCAATTGTGCAAATAGACAATGCTTTGAGTACATATTACATCTGTCAACACTTCAAAAGAAAATAAGCAATTTAAACAAAAAGTATGATTTTCTATGTGTGCCTAAATATTTCCATCTCCCCACTAGCTTCTACTGGATTCCCAGGTGCTCAAAAAAAGAACTGACACAAGAAAACTTCCACTTCCTTATTAGCAATCTACTCAACATCTGTGCTATCTATACCTCTTCCTAAGAGGCCACTATTAAAAATCACTTGACCAGTAGTCATGAAAGAAAGGAAGTCTGCAATTCCAAATTCCTGTAACATCTTTTATTGATCTTATCCAACCTGTTAGGAGCTGACAATTTTAAAAGGATGCCTTAACATTCTGCACCCATCTTTTGCACAGTACTTGCAAGAATCACTTCAGTTTTCTCTCTCACACAAAAATCTGAACAAAACAAAGGATACTTGACAATACCACTAAATTTTTTTTTTTAATGCCATACTAGTAAATAGTGACAATGTGATGAGTTGTCTGGAATACCCAGAGGCACAGGCTCATTTAAACAAAATGTGTTTTAACACACACAAATGCCAAGTTACAGATCATAGTCTAGGTAAGACATCAAGCCATGCCTAAGCAGCAAGTACTCATATCATTGAAAGCAACTCTGAAGAGAGATAACTAAAACCACACCTACTGTACAAAGTTTTGGAAACAACTAACTCAACTGTTTAACTGTTAACAGTAGGTCAAAGGCACTACTATAAAGAGCACAGATGAAAGGATCACTGGAAAGTATTTCTGAAGAACTTGTAAACTGAAGAACTAGAGAAGGGGAGGAAGATCAAGAGCTGATGAAATCTTTGTGTGCAGGTATATTCACAATAAGAACATTACTGGATTTTAATCTAAATAGGAAAAGGTGAACTGACTGCTGTCTACAGAATTCATCGGACTGGCCAATTCTTATGGAAAAGAGCAAGCAAATTTCAACAAGAAAGACAACTTAGGCAGCAGATTTAATAGCAAAAGAGAGGGCAAAATTAGGTAGGATGCCATCTCAGAAACATTAGCTATACATCGTGCTTGTATCAAACAAGATGCCCAATCCGGTAATAACCACATAAAATATAAGGACCAGGACAGAAGAGACGATGTCAATTTAGACTTAATCTTCCCTTCTGACCTTTGCAACCTTTGATGTTCTCAAAATAACTAGACAAAGTTAATTAATCTCCACAATACCAGTGACAATAAGGCCATAATTCCCATTTTACAAGGAGCAACCAGAAAGACATTAGTATTTTAAAATTCTTATAACTGAAAAAGAGAAAAAACCAAAACCAACAACAACAAAACAGCCCTAAATATCAGGAGTAATTCTAAACATTATGTTGTAACAACACTGCTCCCTGAAAAATACAAAGCACACCCTACTTCCATCTCAGAAAATCCCTCTATAGGATGCTGAAGATCCCACTATATTGGAGGCCACAGAATAAATTACTCCAGTGCTGGTATTTCACAGCTACCATATCCTCTGCTTTCATTAAAAGAAAAAAAGTTTAGTAGGAATCACATGAGACTTGTCACTACAACAGTTAAAAAATTTCATTTGGGAGAGATGTCTGCATTAGTGCAAACCAGTATTTCACTAAGAACATATACTTTGCATGGTTTAAAATAATGAAAACTGTAGTCTATTATTGACAGCAATACTTTTTCTAATTTACTCACTGCTGCACTCCAGCACAAAAGTGTAGCAATGATCTGACTTTATTTTTTCATTAAAATAACAGAAGGAGCCAATCTGTAGGACACAAAACGTGAAACCACCTTGATACCAACAGAGCTGCTCCCTCAGCCTGTTAGTTTTTCCACAATTCTCAGACCTGTTAAAGGTCACTTTACTGTCTGAATTACAAAGATGCTTTTAAAGGCAGCCCTGATTGTAAATATATTCCTGAAAACCAGCACTTTGGATTCCTATCCCTATCTCTAAAGGAAAAATTGTTTTTCTCTATATATCTAACTTTGATTTACTGGAGTTTTACAATCCTGATAAAGACGGGAGAATGTAGTTTTAAGCAGGTGGAGGTAAAGCTAAATTGTTCCACATAACTTTAACAGTCTCATTAGCTCACATCAACAGTCTTTGGTTCTCTATAATTTCTTCTTATATTTGTTAGCAAATACAAAATAAAGATATATTCTCTTCCCCTAGTGAATACATATTTTTGAAAGAAAAAGGTTTAGTGTGAATTAAAGTAAACATATTCGATCTAAAAAGTACACTAAAAGGATTTCTAATTTACACACTACAACCCTAACACATGACCCTTTGTACATTATTTTTTTTGTCAAATGAGCTGATTACTCCTGATAATTTTTGCTTACCAAATCTGTTAATGCCAAATATACTGAGGTAACTTACAGAACAGCCAACGAGGAAGACGTTTTCTCCTTCTGAGCATTAATAAGGTCTATTTAATCTGCCGTGTAAAAAACGTTTTAAGGAGGTCTTACTTTGTTATATTAGTGCCTTAATCTACAAATTTTCATTGTAATTTATTGCTAAGTACTTTTACTCTGACAGACAGCAACAGAAAGCCCCACCAGAAGAGTTCTAACATTATTTCACCAAAAAAACTGAAACAATCACAGGAGGTGAAAAAATAATACACTGAAACACCTATGCAGAAAAGGGCTACATTAATAAGGTGAGATTGCAACTAAGAGTCTCTACATACATTTAAACTGTTAAAGGTAATTTAAAAGACAAAAAAAAAACCAAAAACCACAATTCCAGTTGTTTATATTAAATGCATTTTTTAAACTCCTGTTCAAGTGGATTTAATAGCGTACAGTTTAACTACAATTTGGGACTAACATGTATAATCACAACAGTTTCGCTGTTTTACTTCAAATCAACTACTTAGCAAAACTGTTCCTCCTCATTCCTTAAGCTTCTGTAGTTCAAGCTAGTGGTTTTTGCTGCTGGTAAAATGTTAGCAATTCTTCATGCCAAGTGACTGGCAGTGTCTGTGACTCATTATCACCAGAAGATGAATGTGCCACTGATTTTTGTAATGTTAACATATGAGTAATTTCCAAAATAATTTAATTGGATGTAATATGTAAATCTGGGAAGAAGTAAAGAAACATCAATTGTTTGGCAGCTGCATACTCTGAAATCTGCTGTGATGCTGCTAGAACTCTGCAAGAACATTATGAAATACACCACCCTGCACATGTGCCTTCTTCTGGTTTGGAACTGACCTGAAACACTAGTTCCAACACCCACTACTCTTGTACAAAAGCAATTACCTTTAACATTAGCTATATCCCTTCCTTCAGAACACATCTTCAAAGTAACCCTGTTACCTCACTGCAAAAATGAAGTGCAAGATTCTGAATCCAACATTTCAGTATTTTTTTTCTGTTCAACTTTGTGCTTTCTTTGCTAAGTAAAATTGTGTACTGCCCTTAACTCCTTAAGAAAGCAGCATGAAAACTGTGTTGTGGGTTTAGAGATGGTGCATAGAATTCATGTCAATATTTTTAATGTGGTCTTGTCTCACAGCTTTGACAGTCCTCACCACATGCATCTTTAATCACCAGATGTACTTCACTAAAATGATAGGCTTTTCCTTAGCTTACATCACAAAAGAAAAATTTCTTATGTAAAAGTGGACTAATACTTAATAGTTAAAGTCATTCTAACAAAGCTGTGAAAAACATCCCATTTCATTCTCCAAGAAACTGATTGTTTTAAAAGTCCATCCTGAAGTTCTTGAGTTTCATAGAGGAAAAGTTTTCTATAAAGTTCTGTCAACATATAACTGATAGCAATAAACAATTTCAAGATCTCCAAATAACATGCGCACAGCATCCAAAAGCTTGGAAATGCTGTTCTTACTTAGTAGAAGAAAAAAAAATTGTAAAGTCTAGGGGCTGGTTTTCCTACCAACAGAAAAATATATCCATATTCTACATCATGCATGCACTGTAAATATTTTCAAAATTAGTTCCTGAAAAAATGGGGGTTTAGCAGCCCTTCTGTCACACAGTAAATCTCCTATATTAGCAAACGGCAATTCCTTTAAAAAACAAGCTGAAAAGGAACTTTGAAGTATCAACCATTATTATTTTAGTTATAGTCCCTCAGCACATGACAATTCTGGCTATTTGAACTATCATTTGGAAAGATTTTAAAAATACTTTTCAGAATATCATCTGTTTCTTACAGAATTCCAAAATGGTCACCTTGAAACGCAGGCACCCATAAGCACCCAAGACAATCACTGAAAAGTTCTCCACTGGAGACTGTGTATCTTTCTCTGCTTCTCCCATATTTCCAGTTATGCAGTTCCACCTCCATTGCTCATCAGACACCTCTCTATATGCTGTAACTCACTGTAACAGCAGAAAACTAACAACCTTCCTCAGCAGGTTCAAAGAGCAGCTTGTACTTGCAGAGAATTATAGAGTCCAGTAAGCCCTGACAGTGGCAGAAACAAGAGCATGGTTGGGAGGAATAAAAAGGGTGGGAGATAAATGGGAAGAAGGTAATGAGCTGCCATGTCAGCTCACTAAATACCATGGTATCAGATCATATACTTCAATATATTCACAGAGCCAATAAAAAGTAGCAGTTTCAACATTATTACAAAATCCCTTCAACAGGCAGAGAACTTTGGTAACTTCTTCTCCTATTTACATTTCATTCTCTTCTCTTTGAGGAAAACTTACAAGAGCAAAAGAAACAGAGAACTTAGAAGTCCAATAAAATTAAACTATACCAACACTCAAAAGAAAAATTAAAATGCCAAATGGCATTTTAAATATTTCTTCTTTCAGACATAAATAAGTTTAAAACCACAACAGTGCAATAACAGAGCATTCATTACATACACTTTAAGGAAAAAAAAAAAGCACCTGGACTATTTAATTCATTTATATTGAAATAAAAGTCTGTTCTAAATAAGATGCCTAAAATTCACAACTGGTTTGTGTTTTTTAAAGTTGACATTTCATTCTTGACTCTCAAATACCCAGAAGATAACCTTAAAAATGCTTACACCTAATTCTATACCAGTATAGAACAGAACATCCTGAAGCAGGCAGTTCACCCAAATTCATTCTTAACTACAAAGTTTTTTCTACAATGGTGAATTCTGAGGCTCCCCTGGTATAAGTAGTATGAGGACAGACAGGGAAGTCAAATGTATCTCACTACAGTAGGTCCTTTCAAGTCAAAATTTTAACTTTAAGCTCACCAAGGCAAAGAACATGCAGCTTCACATTCTAAAGCAAAATCACTTTAATACAAAATTGTGCTCAATGCTCTGCAACTACTACAAATCCAAACTGTAGAGATGCATGAATTTTACATTTCTGATAACTAATCACCAGAACAGCTTCGAAGAGGTAAGTCTGAAAACTGCTTCCTTCAGAGCTACAAAACTAAACAGTGTAACAGAGAGCTACCTTCTCAAATGCTTCTGAATCCATACTCCTAAAAAGCAGGATGTATCTAAAAAACATTAGCCATATTGCACTATGAAAAGAAAGTGAGAGCAATGAAAAAAAAAACATGGAAAGGAAGAGAGGTAAGTGCATGAAAATCAGAACTGAAGAACCCAACTAAAAAAGTAAAAGTTGTGACTGCTTACACTTTTGCTACCTCTTCCAGATTAGTGTGGGTCTCACAGGAAGTAGTGTAACAAGCACAGCAACACTCAGAAGTGATTATAGCAGCATTTTGTGTCATGAGAAATATAAAAAGGATTGAGTGCAGGGACTGTGCTATATGACCTGTACGAATGCAGTTGAGAAGGAAGGTGGCATGAATAGAAACACACTCCAAAGAAGGGGCAAAATATTTGTGTGAACAGTGGTTATTGTTTGTGATTTTTGCTTGGATTTAAAGAACTCAAAAAAGCTACTATATCCCTTAATAAAATTACAGTGAGAGTATGGATGCTTAAATATATCTAGGTAACCATTATAATCATTAAAGATTATGATTAAAAAGAAGTTTTTCTCTGCCAAAAAAACCCCAACAAAAAACCACACATGCACACACAAAAAGAACCAAAGCAAACAAAAAAAAAAAACCCCAACCCAACCCCCCCCACATATCCATATAATTTAATTTAAAGAAATGTATTAAGAGCTGCAATCAGCTCCTCTGTCAGAACAGGCACTGCGCATCACCCAAACAACGCTACATTTTTAATCAGACAAGGGTACTTCACGTGACATTAACAGAAACACTCGATTTCAGTGATCTAAACTGACGTTCAGTCTGTAAAAATATTTTTGAGGCTGAAAGTTTCTAGGAATGTTAAATACTACACTCAGCTGCAGAAAGGGGAAAATAACATTCCATAAATGAAAGCCAGAAGTACTTACGTTTCAAAGCAGCGATCCACGTTGTCTGACATCAGAAGGAGCATGCAGAGCTGTTCCAGTGCTATTAGCTGCATATCCCTTTCATCCCCCTGCCCCATCTGCAGCCATTCCAGCAACGTGTCTGGATCCACATCTGCCATGGTTTTTTATAAAAAAAAAGCCGCCTCCACTTCAATTAAAAAGTACCAGAAGTATCCTTTAATTGTTGAAGCCAGACTAACTTCAGCACTATTAATTTCTCTCTTCAGTCAGCCTCACGCTTTTGCAGTTTTCACCTGGCAAGAAAAAGTAAAAAAAGTAATCATTATCATAATCTTGTAGTTGAACTTTCTGTATTTGGTCCTCTCTAAAATGTACAGCATATGCTTGGGCTGAAATTCAGGAAACTTTCACATACTTTATCAGCAAATGGAGGTTTTTTCTTGTTTTATAAGCAGGTAAATAGTAATGAGTTTGTTCTGTTTTCTGATAACTCAAAATCTAAGCTAGAAAAATTGTGCTTAATCTTTTTGTGTATTTTTACAGCTAAGAGAAAGTGATGTCTTGCCCATCCCCCTTCTTTATTATCACTTTATTAGAAAGTTCTCAGCTTTATGAGAGATGGATTACCTTCTCATGAAAATATTCAAATACAGAAAGAGAATGAATTTCACATTTTAAATAGAAATCCATAAAATAAAAAACTGAGATGTACAATTACAGACTTGCAGAATCTCTGGAAACTTTTTATGAATCCTTCATCTTTTAAAATAGCACTCAAACATAAAGAAAATATGCTTTTTATGTCAAAGAGTAAAAAAAGACAACTTAAGAATCACTTCCATTTTCAAGAGTTAGGGGTTTGTTCGGTTATTCAGGGACTTTTTGGAAAAAATATTTACTTCATAGGTTTCCAAAAAGTCCGGTGAATAATTTAAATAATTCACATACATATAAGGAAGACAGCATTATTTGCTGGCCCAATGCCATAGTTGTACATGCAAGCTGAATTCCAAAGAAGTGCCTTTAAAATGTTAAGATATTTTTGACATACGTGCTTGCTTTTTACTTTGTGTTTAACAATCAGTCAAATTCACCTCCCTTGCCTAAAAACACAGCAAACATGACTATTTTCATATAAAAACTAATGGGTTACAAACCAATCTTTCCA
Organism: Brachypodius melanocephalos; assembly: GCA_013398615.1. Classification (NCBI taxonomy): domain Eukaryota; kingdom Metazoa; phylum Chordata; class Aves; order Passeriformes; family Pycnonotidae; genus Brachypodius; species Brachypodius melanocephalos. The sequence goes on from VZSR01000520.1 coordinate 23,421,911, forward strand.
AATTAGACATACAAGAAAAAAAATACTCTTTTAAAATACAGCTTAGAGAAGGAGAATTAGTTTAGCAAACTCGTAGGTAAACACGAAATGCTGGACAGTGTACCCACAAACAGAGGGGAGGTTACGTGGGAGGAAGAAGCTTGGTCTGGACAAAGTCTGCCTACTTGTTTACTTGCTGCTAATGAGTTAATAGTTAAAAAATAACTCCATCAAGGGCATGTCTACAAAAGGGAATCAGAAATTAGTATTATATGAAGAAACACACACTGAATCAGCTCTTACACAGTATCTTCAAACTCAGAGATGTGACAGAAGTACAACAGATAGTATTTTTATATAATGTTACAGATATTATTACAGATCACTCAATTACTGCTTGCCAGTTCTATATTCGATATTATCTTACTCTAAAAAGTAATTTCATATTAGTAAAATGATTTTCTGTTTTAAACAATGCCTATGGTTCTCCAAGATGTTTAGAGACTGAATTTCCTGCTCTAATCCTACATGAAACTACTTTCAGACAGTAAAAGTAGGACCGTATTATAAGTATTCTACCTCTCCTTAACAAGACTAAATAGTTATTTCCGGGAGTGGGGAGATGGGTGATAGCGAGAGAAACAAGAAAATTAAGAGACAGAGAAAGTGGGGTAAGTTGAACACAGGCACCTGCTGTTCTCACATCCCAGACGGGCAGCACAGGAACCAACACGGAGCGTGCCGAGCGGCCGGGACTCCCGGGAGAGCCGCCCCGGAGCAGGGGCCAGGCCGCAGCACAACTCATCCCGCTCCGTCCGGGCCTGCTCGCACACACCAGGCGGGTCCCGGGCCCGCGCGGCGCTTTGGGCCCCTTCCCCACACGGCGCCGCCCGGGGCACGGGAGGCACCGCCTCCCCCTCCTCGCCGCCCCCGCACGGGGCACCCGGCGACGTGAGGGGCTCCCCGGCAGCGCCGCCTCGCTCTGCCCCCGGCCCCTCGCACAGACTTTCCGGCACCCGCCGCCTCCCCCCCGCCCGCAGCTCTGGCCCGCTCCCTCCCGGCCCGACAGGCCCGGGCAGCGACGCTCGAGTTCCCGGCGAGCCGCAGGCCGCGCAGGGTGACCCGGCCTGGCTGCTCGGGAAAGGCGCCGTCTCCCAGTGCGGGCCGGAGAGGCCCCGCGCCACCCCCGCCGCTCACCTCAGCCTCCCGCAGCCTCCTCGCCGGAGCCGAGCCCTCCTCAGCGCCACGCCGAGACCGCGGCAGCGGCGCGGCGGCGGCAGCCCGAGCCCCGCGGCAGGCGGCGGCCAGCGGCATCCATGGCGCTCCGCCCGGTGCGGGGTGGGCGGGCGGGGCAGCAGCCGCGCTCGGGGCGGAGCTGAGGAGGCCGAGCGGCCGCTGGGGGCGCTGCGGGAGCCTCCGCGGAGAAGGAGCCGCGGCCGCGGGCCCGCTCCGCCCCGCGCCGCCGCTGCGGAACTGCGAGCCAGGCCCGGGGGGCCCCAGCCGCGGCCTCCCCGGAGAAGGGCCCTCCCCGCCTCGGCTGGCCTTTCCCGGCTGCGTGCGGATTTATTATTTTATGGTTTACAGGTCATTTTATTTTTGCCATATTCTGGTTATTTATTTCAATATAATATTCTTTACATTTACAGTGGGGCTTACACTTTTCAGGGGCCGCTCTTAAAAACACTTTGATTCCCCCCTCCAGCACCTCCATTAAAAGGGATCTGGTGAGCGGATTTGAGCGCCGCAGTGCTGGGTCTTAGAGAGCGGAGGTTTTAGGTTCCTCTTACCGAGCAGTGAGTTTGAAGTACTGCAACTACGCCGTGTAGCTTGAGACACCTTTTGCAGTAGAGTGCTCCGCTGCCACACGTGCTGCAAAATGCTGTGCAATTACCTTGCAAACGATTAAAAGACAAAGGAAGAAAACGGCTAGAAATTTAAAATTAGGGATTTTCAAAATAATTTCGTTCCCTGTGGTATGACATGTTTTGCAAAGGAATTTAAGCCTATTAATATAAGTACAGTAAATAAGATTATTGTACATTTGAATGTCACTTCTACCTACATCATAGACATTTCCTGTAATTAGGAGGCTAAAACTACACACTGAACAAAAAGGCAACAGAGTCATGCTTGGTTAAAATTTGCTGAATGCTGACATTTTCATTGGTCAATGTTGTAATAACACCTTTAGAAAATGTTATCTTTATTGGTGCACGTTTTATTCAGAACACAGGAACAGCGGTTCTTTTGTCTCTGTTTTTGATTTCTAAGGCAGCTTAGCCTTTCTGTCTTACCATATTACGTCTGTGTTAACTGCAACTTGTTCCGGCCCAGCCGAGATTTACATATGTATCCTTTGCCTGTGCTTGTCCTTCAGAGGTCAGGAAGACTTCTGATATGCTTCAAGTTAAGGACACAAGACAGTAGGAGGACTGAGTCTACTGTGTTTTAATTTAAAAACTTGGTCTTCTTTAACTTTTCAACAATGCAGAAGCAGCAGAATTAGGCCAGGCTTATGAGACCTGCATCTGCTAAGTGACCTTGCTCCTGTTGCATGATGTTAGAACAGTTGCCTTTGCTTTTTTCGTGAAGAAAAGTTTCAGATAAAGAAATATAATTTTCTTCTGAAGAGCAAAAACTTTGAAATCAAACAAACATCTTGCTCTTTTCACATAGAATGTAGTTTCTGGTTCAGGTGTCTGTACAGATACATGGTTATGTGTGCACAATATGAGGATATAAAAATACAGAGCAATTTAGGAATAAAATCAAAATTTCAAATTTTGTACTTGGAAAGAATATTAATCATGGATTTAAAGTACTATTAAGCAGGAGTACAAAACTGAAATACTGGAACTATCAGTTACATAGTTATTTCTAAAAGGAGATACATAAATACTTGTATGTCCTGTTGCATGAATTACCCAGTTTCATATATCCTTTT
>VZSR01000520.1:23424933-23519492 GCA_013398615.1 Brachypodius melanocephalos
GCACTTAGCAGATAAGAAAGACATCAGTATCGCATTTGTATGGAATTATATTCATTTGAATGTTCACGTGAGTGAAGGTTTGTTCAGATCCCCGAATTTCCAGCCCATGCCTATTGTTACTCTAGTGCTGGGCCTAGGCCTTCTGAGGAAGGAGAACTTTATGTAGAGTAGTGCAGCCAGATGGGGAAGGCAAGTGATGGCGTATATTGAAGTGACAAGTAATGGAGCTTGACTGTCGTAGCTGCTTTGAAGAATACCACACTGAGTATTGGGTGCAATTTGCAAAAACGACTCCTGTTCCCCGTGCTTGTGCAAGGTACATGTCTTTCATTCAGTCAGAAAATTACCCAAATGCTAACACTAGCTGGCATGCACTTTGTGTATGACCTTGGCCTAATTCCTTAATCACTGCGTGTCTCTGTTTCCTTCTTTACAAAATAAGGAGATAGTAATGTTGGAGTCAGAAATGCCTTGGCACTTATGGAACTGTGAGTTACTGAGGCATGTTACTATATTAAGTCTTAAATAATGCCATATATTTATGACTATGCTTGAGCAGACCACACATGTAAGTGACTGACAATGCCTTTGGAAATTAGGCCACATAGGGTCAGCATAGATTGATCTTTGTAGAGTGTTATATTGAGCAATTGCCGTCATTTCTGCTGAGTATTTACCTGAAAATTAAAAGTTGGCTTTAAAAGAGAAAATGTCTAGAATAGTGTCAGGGACACATGAACAACAATAAAATATGCCATGAGGGTAGTAAGGATTAGGGATTGGCTTGTAGACACAGAGACTTTCTGAGACATGTTGTAAAGGACTCCCCACTGGAGACAGTTTCTCAACAAGAGGACATTGCAAGTGTTTTCAAACGGATTTCATTCTCTTTGGAAAGAAATGACTTTTGGCTAGGATTCCTCAAAAATCTAAGTGTTTTTTCACTTATAGCTCCAAGAAGAATAACATTTATTACTGCTTTTATATTATATTCAGGCTGGTGTTTTCTATATGGTTTTAGCTGATAGCAGAAGGAATGTCATGGGCACTGTTAATGTTACTATGTGATAGTAAGGATTGAAAGCTTCAGACTGGAATTATTGGGCTTTTGTTACAGAAAATACAAAACTGACCAATAATCAAGCTGAAATACACCTACAATTGAAACAAAACAAGAAAACAGATTCCTTCATATTTTTTTTAAAATTGATACAGCAACTAAAAGCCAGGTTAACTGATGTTTTTGTTAGCTATCCGCCTACTTTGGTGTATATGCCAAACTTTGGATGTTTCCAAAGATATCACTCCTCTGTAGTAAACAGATCAGAGGGTGATATAAGCAGACCCTGAACACCTCCTTAAATTTAAGGGAGTAGTTTATGCTGAAGACCAGGGCTGTGCCCAGTGAAATAAAACTGTTAGGTTATTTATGGATTATTTATTCTTTTGCTTCAACACTTTTCTCTGCCACCCACACAATAATGTAGTTGAAAACACTGAAGTACCTACTCCTCCAAATCCAAAAGATTAACAAATCCAATCATTTCTTTTTCTGGATGAATATTATACTTCTAAAAAAAGTTACTAAATGTTTACTACAGATTTCGAAGCAATGAGGCCGTATATTACAGAAGCTTTTTTGCTTTATCAAGTAAGATTTAGTTTTACAGAATGTGGCTATTTAAGTATATTGTTAAGATTTTCTTACGGAAACCTTTTTCTCTTTTCATAAATAAAATGCAGTAGTGAAAAGCTTTTCGGATTTAAATCCTCTCACGTTACCACAGTCTCTTCTTAGCCACTCCACTGTTGCACAAGCCTGGAGAGCACACAGTGTCAGCGTCTTGACTTTCCGAAAGTACGTGCCAGCCTCTGCAGCCGCGGCGATCAGCAAACAATCCCGTGCTGCTGCTGCCCAGCGGGGCGTGTTTACGGTGTGGCTCTGACGCAACCCTGCAGCAGGAGCTGGGTGAGAGGTTTCCTCTCTGGGAGGCCAACTCTTGCAATTACGCGTCCATGTGGTGAGCACACGAGTGACGCTGACGTGATAAAAATGCGAGTGACATGCCGGTGTTTACTGAGGGACGGGGCTGAGTCACTGCTCAGCTTGTAGGACTCCTCCTCAGCAGAGGCTCAGCTTCCTGGAAGCTTCTTCCTCAGTCAGCTCCCTCGGACTAGTCAGAGCTGACTACAGAAGAGCATGTTTTTCAGAAATCTGAAAATACTTTGAAATTATGTTTTCTTCTTTCTGAAGTTATTGCTCAAAATCATATATATTACCACTTACGTGGGGGGCTTTTTTGTTTGTTTGTTTGTGGAATGCTTTTAATTTCAAATCTACTTTTTTCTGTTCCAGTCTGAAGAGTGAGAAGTAAGCAAATTTATGTCAGTTAACTACTTTCTACCTCGGTTTAGCTTCAGTTATATCACTACTTTGGGCAGAAAATAAAAATTAAGCTGCTCTTACTGACGTCCCTTCTCCCTCTAACTGCCAAGGGGAAAGTGAGACAGAACTTAGGCAAGAGTTCTCTATTTCAGGCTGCTAGCTCAACTCTGTCCACCAGTACCATTGGCAACAGCAATAAATCTTGATCCAAGACAAGCGCAATGAGGGATCAGTGACTCAGATCACAGGACTTCTTACTGCTTTAATGGCACAGACTATGTTACGACTTTCTGAATCAGAAGGGTAATTAAGATTTGGTATTTGTTCCTCATAGTTCTACTCTGTTGTTACAGGAGTAAAACACATGTAATCCTATCAAGCATTTGATGTGTCTCCCAAAACTCCAACCAAGTATTATGAATTAATTTGAATGATCTTTGTTGACAAGAAGACTTTCAATAAGAAAAAAGTGTCTTTATCACAAAATGATTCTTCTGTATTCTGGGATTTTTTAAAAAAATCCATCTTAGAGTTTTATTGAAAAGATTGTAAGTTTACATGCTTAAAACTTACTAATGCCTTTTACTATTCTTGTCATGAAATTACGCCCTATTCAACACCATTGACTATCTTGACACTCAAAAAGAAGAAACGGTCTCAAGCTTCTAAAATCTGAATTTCTAGATTGGTTGCTAAATGAAAAGAACTACATCGTTCACTCAAACCAGGAAAAATAATCAGAATAATGTGGTAGAGCATGGCAAAATTCAATAATAGCACTTGTCCTAGGACACATGCGTCAGACAAGAAGAAAATTTTATACTTTACTACCATAAAGAGGAAAACTTCCTTGCCCCAGTGATGACATTTAGGGAAAATGGAAAAGTACTATACTTCACTGATGGTTTGTTTGATCAGAAATTTTAACACACTGCAATCTCAATTGAGCTTGGACTGTTGGGTTTGTATGAAAGGTGCTAATCAAACAAGTTAAATCTGTATTTTGTTTAGAATTGTTCTATTGATGTGAAACCAGTTTTCTGCACATCCTCAAGTCTATACTTCTGCGAGGAAAGAATGCACATTCCTTAAGAAATATAAGCTGTGTACCAAGTTTTCTCTTCCTTAATTTTTATTAATAAATAAAGACTACATTGTGCATGTATTGGGATTTGCCCTCTACTTAAACCTTTGAACTTTCTTCCAGGCTATAAATTATATTAAACAGAACTGGCTGAAAATGGAGAACTGATTCTGCAAAGACAGATGAAGGACTTTTCATATCAACAGGGTTAATTTTCATTGTCTGCCCGTTGCTAGTGAACACAGTAAAATACGCTGTGGGGATTCTTCCTATTTTCTTAGCTTTTGTTTTCCTTTTGTTGATTTTTTAAAACTTCCGTAGCAGAAATATTTTTTTAAAAGACCAGAAATAACCTCTGAAGATCAAAACCCTGAAATTCATTCTGTTATGTTGAATGTGAGGAAAAGGATGAGAAGCACAACAAGGACATTAAAACAAATTGACTTTCCTAAACATTTGTGTTTAGGAGAGATCTTAGAAGGAGCAGGTTGTGAATGAGAAACTCATATGTCTGAAATGTCCTTATACTAGGCTTTACTGGATTAAACAGCACTTTTGGTGGGAGAAAAGATGTGGATATACAGTTATGAAGGTTCCAAACGCTATCTTTGCTCACTACATTTCAAAATGTGACCCAGGTCAGTTAAGGAGATCTTTTTGATCTGATAGTAGATAGCTTTGTGTTAGAGCTGCATTTTTGTAGGAAAACAAGTGGCCATGGAAGAAAATTGGTATAATTATCAGATCGTTTGCCTAAGAGCTTTCAGTTAACTATCTAACACAAACATAAGGAAAACTACAAGTTGCTTCTTTGTAAAGGCGTGTTTATTGGAGTATTTTTTTAAAGTTTCATATCTTGTGTTTTAACTCCTTAGGAGTTCAGAGATCCACCTGATGAGTAAGTGAGTAGCACAGGATAAACAATTCATATCCATTTTTCTTTTTGTACCCTACATTTTACCCATTTCGCACCCATTGACTTATGCTGGTAAAACTGAATATCCATGAGCAGGTTACAGATTATTTCTACTAGTGCACAGGATTTTATATTTCAGTTCCTGTGCCCCTGGTACCACTACCTCGAAAAATGAAGTCAGCTGTAAAGTACTTCCAGTCCAATTCCAGCCCAAGTTGCTGCGGCTAAGCTTTTAATATCAGTGTTCTGATTGCATTGATTCTTAGTTATATACAGTAGCACACAAGTATTATTTTCATATCCAAGTGTATTGCATGTGCTTTTCCTATCAGTTCTGTGTGATAAGCTTACATTTTTGTTCTGTAAAACATTAGCTCTTTGGGGCTTTGCTGTCTGTAAAATTTCAGTGTAAACACTGGTCTCAGTGGACAGAGGTGACTTATTAAAATGATTAAGTATTGTGTGTCAGCCTGTATCAAAGCTAGAATATACTCTACCCATTTTTTCATACAGTGCCAGCCTTTAGATCAGCAGGCCAAATTATCTTTGTAAAGAAATTCCATTCTACAGATGTCAGTAAGGCCTCACCAGTTTGGGCCAGCATGAAATTGGGCTCAAATACTAGCACTGATTATAGGAGTTTACTTAAACTGAGTCTATGGAAATTTAAAGTTTTGTACAAGATTCTTAGCTGGCTTGACATTTTAAGGTGAGACTCAGACCCATATCTAGTGGCAGTTCTCTTCTGTTTGTTTAGGAAGCACCAAGTTGCAGATCCAAAGAGTACAAACACCTGCTAGACTTTCTGCTTGTATCTCGGTGAGAAGCACCGTTGAGATTGCCTCTTGCAAGGTAGGGAGCATTGGACAGTTATTTTGATAGAGAAATGTTATCTGCTTACAACACGTTCTCCAAGTAAGTGGTGTGCTGCACTGACAATGTCAGCAGCTATTTTGGGGGAGAAACCTGTGTCTATGTCATTTTTGTAGTAACATTTCACATACAACAATTAGTCTATGCCCCAGTCCCTACTCTGACCCTAATGAGAGAAGGAATATCCTGGGACTGCTGAATAACATACTAATGATTCCCAAGTATTTCACAGTGGAGTGTCACTGACAGACATTTTAAATATTGAAAGGCCCCAGTGAAGATTCAGGCCTCACTGTACATATGAGATAAAAGACATCTCCACTTCAGAATTAACAGAAAATTCAGTAAACAGAAAATTCAGACAAAGGCTACAAAGCAGTTGAGAGAGAACACAGTCCATGCTGATATGTTGTTCAGTAGTTTATCTCCAGGGTCTACATATTAGTGACCATCCAACTCTATTGAGCTAATTTGATTGTGCAAAAAACAGTCAAGAGGAAACCAGAAGCTGCTCTGCATTTACACTTCTGTATGGACCATGGCTCCAAGATAGCCTGCACTTCCTGGCCATGGGGTGACCCACAGACAAGGAACATGCATGTAGAGGAAAGGATTTTGTCTCAGCACTGGAAAGAAAGGGAGCACAGTTGGAAGGGAGCTGGCCTTCCTGATGTCACACCAGCTCAGGGCTCCTTTCCTTATTGGGAAACTCAGACAACAAACCAAAGCCAGAATCCAGCCCCATCTCACAGGCAGGGCCGATAAGGTTGCCCAACGTTTAGCATTACTTGTAATTTGATAGGAAAGCAGTAATATTTTGAGAAAAACAGTTCATTACTGGCCACTTGCAAGTTATCTCAAGCAGGTAACCTTAGGAAGCAGGCTTAAGACTGACATTTGGAGGTGAATTGTGCCCTCCATAACAATATTGTACCTCACCAATGTATGAAATTTGATCATAGTAAGTGCTTGTGCATGTAAATGTGGGCAGAAATTAGCCCAAAAGCATATGCAAAAGTGAGAGACTTTCTCCTGTGGTGTTAGGCAAGAAAGATGAGATCTTTGTGTTCAGTGTCTGGTGCCTCGTGTATATTTTAGCAGTATACTTTAGAAGTATACTTTTACTGTATGCTGTAGCAATAGAATATCCTGTTTTAAATAATAAAGATTATAAAGGTAATGAAGACTTCAAGATTGTAGCTCTATCTGCTTTTCTTCTGTATCGTGATAAACAGTTGTGGTAGATACCGATACCCTGGTGTCTCCTAAATCAGTTAGAAGATGCAACCATCAAATCATTCTCAGCTGTAAAATGATCGTTTTGTGTCTCCTATAAGATAAATATCTGGCTCCTTACCGCTTTCCAGTATTAACCTGTCCCTAACTGCATCTAAGGTGATGTGCTCTGACACAGCAGTTTTAGACACCCCACATGGCTGCTTTAGTTGTGCAGCAGAATTTGAAAGGTAGTTTGTGTCATTATCAACTGTATTCTGCAAATCATAGTTGACTAGGGACATGGCAGGGACATTCCAAAATAACAGGATTTGAAAACACTCCCACCATTACCACACATCTGCATTCCTTGTTTTTAATGAAAAGGTAGCTCATTCGAATTGTACCATGAGGTACATTACGTATTTAGCTTAAAAAAAGAGAAAATGGCACCCTCGGTCAGTATGTCATTAACACGGTGCTGCTGGCTCTGCATTAACTCCAGGCTTGTTTCCCTCCCCACTCTGCTTCTGTAGCTAAATTCATCAGCTTTTTGCACTGGCAGGAGCCAACACAGTGCTGGTGTATGCTGACACTTCTTGGCTTAGCTCAGTGATGCTTTATGCTGTCAAGAGTCAGCACAAATTACAGATGAGAACTAAAAGCAAGCTTAATAATTAACTTTAAAGGGCAGTCCTGCCAGTACAAGTCGTAGTTTATAAAAACATAGAATAGCAGAATAAAAAATCATGCAGAACTAATCTATCTTGTACTACTGATCTGAAATACAGAGTTGCATCAGAGAAGGATTCTCTTTCTGATGGCCTTAGATAGTTATACATAAGACTGACAACTTAAATATTCTAATTAATTTTATTAGTATAAATTATGTAAATAGAAACTATCGTTTCAGTATCACTTCACAATGATGCTGCTGGGTTTCCTTTCAGGTACCCTCTGTTGGCTGAGTTATCTGGCACAGTTAATTTAAGGCCAAACCTGAATGATAAAATACTTTGTTCCTCAGGGCCTTTCATGCCAGATGTAGAGCATTTCTGGGACTGTAGCAACACCTGCCCCAGCATTCCTTAGAAAGAGCTTCCCATTCTCTCTTCCCTTTCCTGTACCACTAATACTAACTCTGTTTGGTGCAGTTTTCACAGAAGGTTAAAGGATTTTTAAGGAAACACATTTTGGTCTCCAGAGTGCCTTAAATAAATTTCCAAAATTATAGCTTGCGTGGGAAAAATGGGTCATTGGGTTTTCCATCTTTCAAACAGGCCTCTCCCACCTCATCCTTCAGATGACAAACATATCCTACACATAAGCAACTTCTATTAAGATCAAGTAGAATGGATAGGAGGGAGCAGGGAGTCCCACAGTACCTCCTGCACCTTGCAGGCACTCCTAAATACACTTGTCCTCTGCCACCCAGCCCACAAACTCCTGCTTTCCCTCCTGTCCCAGCAGGAACCCCTAGAGGGGGTCCACACAGTATCTTCATTCAGGCCTCGTGATGGAGGTAGCAAGGCTGTGTCTATCTGATAGGCCAGTGCAAACATTTCTCAAAACCCCTCTAAGCCAGTTCAATACCAGTAACATAGTCTTTCTGAAAGGTAGCTTCCTGCAGTGTTGGTTTTTTTTTTTCCCCCAGAAATGATGCCATGTCTAAATTCAATTTGCAGTAAATTCAAAATTTTCTGTGAAAGGCTGTCCAATTTTTTTCCTCTCTTTCTCCCATTTTCACTCCAGACTAAGCTTTATGTGCAAAATTACTTGAAATTCCAGGAAGTTCCAGTATTTAAAATCAAGTTTTGGCTACCAAAACATTTGGATTTTATTTAAATTGCACTTAAGTGTTGCTTTCAGAGCCATGGAATCAGAATGCTCTTTGTAGGATAACCGTAAGCTCAGCCTTACATCAAAGTCCAGATCACACCAGAAGATGTCTGAAGAAAGCAGTAAATGGTGGACCTACAGGGGAAAAAAACAGGCTAACACATTTTTGTATGTTTCAATACTTAAACCGTTCTACAAACTCCAGCTTGAAAACCAAAAAATTATCAGATACCAAAATGAAAAATATTAAGTTAATCTCATTACCACTCTTTCACGAATGTATCCCATCTGGTCTTGAGTCTAATCTACTTTGAAGAATTGGAGTAATGTGATTTTAGACCAGAAACAAAGCAGGAAAAAAAGATTCCCTACACTTACCTTATATAAGCATTTTACCATGTCATGATAAATAGTCAATTTTCTCAAGTTTACAAATAAAATCAAATAGTTATTAAATTTTTGGAGATTTCCTGGGACTATTTTGTTTTCAAGATTCTGTCTTACTTGGTACAATGTTCACCTTGGTACAATGTTAATTACTGAGAATTTATTCACGAGTTCTGGTGATCTAGTTAGTAAAATAGGAGCCAACACTGACGGTCCAGCTAAGACACAGGACAACCTTGGATTTTGAAATGGGAAAAGTTTAAAACTTTGGCCACTCCACAAACACTATTTTGCCATGGAACAACTCTCTTATCAATGCCAATCCATTGGCCTGGCTGTAGCTGTGAAGAAATTCAGAAGCTCTGATTTCTGGACAGCATTTGCTACCAGCTGTTGTTAGGATTTCTTAACCAGATAACCTGTACAGCAAGAATCTTATTTACATGCCAGTGGTGCATGTGGCCTCAGTGCATGTCTGCCAAGGCACTTTGCAAGTACAGCCAGACCCTCTTTTGTGGGGTTAGGACGGAGAGGCAAAAACAAGGACACAGCAATATTTACTCTTCACAGATTGTTTTCTCTGGCACCTCCATGATTTGTTTCCAGCACCTCTTTCTCCCCCAAAGGACAACAAGCACATTTATTTCTGTTTTAAAAAATCAGTTCCCATCCCAGTCCTAGATGTAGGCCTAGATCTCAGGCCTTGTGCAAACTGTGTTATCAGCAGATTCTATTTCTTCTTAACTGGGGAGTAAGAACAAGCTATAATTAAAGGCTGAAGGTATTTATTCTTCCCTGCCCTGAAGGGACTGAGCTGTTGCCAGCAATTACAGGCAGCTGGCAGTTCCCTGGGATCACAGTAACCAGGAACCTTTAAGCACACTCTGGCCCCATCTCCCCGCCCTAGAAGAACTCCTCTGCCACTGAACAGTGACACTTCCCAACTCTGCCTTCCTCTGGCCTCTGAACACACACCAAGGAAGGGTCTTCATTTCCAAAGGTCACCCACTCATTTAGGTCAAAATCCTAACCTAAGAAGAGCGGTGAAAATTTTGCCATCCAGTTCACTCCTTATAAGCAATTTCAAAATCTGTAGCTGTAACCATGCAAAGCGTGCATGCACAGGTGTTGTAACCAGCCCTGAAAAGGCGATGGAAACCAGGGCGTGTGGCTGTCCTTGCAGCTGATGAGTTACACCATTGCTATCTTGTCCTCCTACTTTGCATAATACATAGAATTTCCCTTGTGTGTGTAGTGCTTTCTGATAAGTTTCCTTTATTGAAGTGGCTGTTCTCATGGTTTACTCGGAGACTGTATAGAATGTGATCCTGTTGTGGTGCCTTTGCATATTTTAGTAACAGGTAACTCCCAGTATTGTATGCAAGTAACTGTGTTACTTTTTATAGAAATATTGTTAACTTGTCTCATCCTGTGCTGCTGCTACTAAGTGTTTTGCTCTGATTTTCATGGGTGGTTGGCAGTCTCTTCCTAAATAATAGGCAGTAAAAAATAGAACAAGAAAATCTCATGTAACAGAAAATTGTGTGAACTTTACAAATCAGAGCAGTTTAATATATGAAATATTTTTTAGGGTTCCAGTCACTATTAAGTTATGATATTTCACATGGGCTGTTTTGAAGCAATGAATCAACAAGGTGACCGATTTAATTATTATTTTCTCTTCCTTCTTTTACTACCCAGGTGTATGTCTCTTGTTCTGCTTCCCCATTCTCCTTTCTGTCTTATCTTAATCCTTCAGCACTTGTTTGATTTTAAAAATTCTCCCTAGAATGTTGCTGCTTCCTCAGCAGCCTTTGTATTTGCTCCTTTCCTGCTGCTTTTTCCTCTGGGCTGCCCCATCTCTCCTGTTCACTGGAGCACATTGCCCTCTAGCACTTGTACCCAGCAGAAGTCACTCAGCAAGTCATGGCTGGGTGTTGGCTACCTGAACATAAGGAACACAACCAGAAAAGATCTCTAACAGCAAGTTGCACATAGTTCTGGTTCTGGGATTTTGGCAAGAAGAGGAACTGGATTTGAGATACTTGTATGGCTGCCTAAGTCCTTCCATTCACTAGAACTACACAGATAGGAAAAAAAAAAAAATTCAGTTGTTTTGGGGGAATTCTGTGTAGTCTAGGTACAGCTTCACAAACCTAGAGGGTCAGGAGAGAACCCCTAACAGTTAATATATTCATTACCTCCTGAAGGAGAAAATTACGGCGTTGAAAGCCATTCCTTTAGGTAAAGTTCAGAACAAGCCAGTGGAGAATATAGTTTCAAATCCTGATCACCAAATGTAAAGTTGATCCAGCCAAGATGGACCACAGCCTGAAACAGCCTATTTCCACAGGCAGTAGCTGCTTCTGTAGTCTCTCTGCTCTATAGCCAGTACATTCAACAGCCATTTCTCTTCTGTCTTGGCCAGGAAAATCCCCAGAAGTCTTTACGAATGGCTGCTACTTATCCCAAGTCATTGCAGTTGATGGTTCTGAATGTTGTTGCAAGTGCAGAGAATGAGCAGGACATTGTGTGGATAAATACACGTGTGTTGACAGGCTTGGTGACTGCTGCTCTGAAGGATCTCAGGGTGAGACGTGCTCACATTATGGCCCAGACCAATGTGAAGAGCAGCTCTCCTCCATGTATCATCTGAATTGATCCACAGTCTGGTAGCACTTGGCCAGCAACAGTCTCAGCAGAGACTCGGGCCACCATCAGTGACTGAGCAACACACACACACAGCAGGCAGCTGCAGAAACCTACTGGGAAGGTAGAAAACTGCCTACTCAGAAAAAATTCTCTCCTATGCTCCTCAGGTGCATCTGCCCTCACACAGAGAAAACTACTTTGGTGGTTCATACTATGCCCACAATCTTTCCTCCCTGTAGGTAGATGGGGACACATCTCCAAAATTATGTGGGAAAATCAGGATGGAAGACTGCAAGTCTTTAAGCCCCGAGGGTCTGCATGAATCTACATTTACTGTATGGTTTAGGGGGTGCCTAGAACTATGCTCCAACTGGTTGTGACTCCAGCTCAAGACCACTCGTTCTTGAGACTCTTTCTCCGACCAGCTTAAGAATTCTCATTCTGTGAAAGTAAATTATATCCAGATTTGTTGGTTTCAAAAGGGAACTGGGAGGAATGGACTAAAAATAAACCCATCTACCCTCCCACCCTTCCCCTGGCCACATTACTATGTGGCCTGGCAGCTGAATACCAGCTTGCCTTGTGCCTCAGATTGGAGGGGAAAATACATTCACTTGTATTATCTCTTCTATTTCTTCTCTTCATCCAATCCTTGATTAATAAATGCACTTGAAGAAGTACCTGATTTTTTTCTTACAAACAAATTATTTTATTCCCCTAACTGAATTTCAGGTTAATTCGGTGGTAGCAGCTTGAACCAGTTATCCTTGCCTTGTGTTTCCCAGAAAACATGCATACATCTGTGACAATTTTTTCTTGGTGTTTGACATGAATTTTACATGAGGGAAGATGAGGTTAAGAGCATTTGCCTTCATAATCATAGGTTGTATTTTCAAATTGCATAATATTTCTATATTTAGAGATAAATCAAAATTGTTTCCAGAATCCCTGAGGCCTTACTTCATACTTCCACAGAAAATGGGTCTCATACAAAACCTTCTTTTTTTGTGGAAAAGGACACAGAGAACTGATGCAGTGGGAAGAAAAAAATGCTTACAAATATACCATAAACAAAATCATCCCCAGAGAAGGTTATAATAAGAAAAAAATTCCCACTAGTGGCAACAGGGATTCTCAGTTATTCTGTATTTGGCAATGACACACTTCACATAAATTTTAATATATGAATATTAAGACTAGCTTTTAAAAAAGGCATTTTTTAGGCTACACAATGGCAAATCACAAGGCTGTAGCTTGGAATGGGATTTTATCAATCTTCGTCATTACTAAATTTAGCTCCTTATCAGCGACTTTTAGAAACAGATCATTCTTCATCTGCAAACCTCTTTATATACATAAGTTTTTCTGTGCAATAAGTAGGCAAACTGGCACAGGCACTAATATACACACAGACAGCAGGCTCTGCTCTGCCTGCTCCTCATCCTCACAACTTGTTTCCTCCTGCATGTGCCACCACTAAGCAGCTGGAATGCAAGCACAGAGGAAGGGGAGTTGATGCCACATTCCTCCTTCTAGAGTCAGATTTTGCACTTCAGATATGGAGTATGAAAGTGACATAGGACCATAGACCAAAACAGGTATTTGGCTGCAGAGTGAGTGAATTTGGGTTAATGTACCACAGGTTACTGCAGGAGATTTTAAAAGCCTGCTTTTTCACTGACCTGTTTCTCAGACAATATCTTCAGCCCTACTTTTTCTATATTTAGATGTAACTTCCCCTTCCATTGTTAGGTGGAATAAACCACTTACTCTCCAGAGAATCCAGAGAATATTTTAGGGGGGAAAAAAGCTTCAAAAATCCACAATTGTACACCAAAATCAAAGTAAGAACCACACATTTTGGATAAGCTGGTGGCATAGAACTGACATCTTTAGAGCTCCCTTGTGCAGATATCATCATGTATCAAATGCAGCTGGCTTATTTCATTTTGCATGATCAGCTTTCAGTATTTGTTACTTAAAATATGTTAGAGGCAGGTATAGCATGTCATATGTGGCCAAATATGCTTTTTAATTTTTATGTCTTTGAATTTATAGCCCACTGTCATTAAACAGCTTGAACTGCTTTCTACTGCTTGGTAACTGAGTGGGAGGCCTCTGTGAAATGTCATCTACAGCAATAGCTCCAGGGTTGCTCCTGCTCAAGTGCTATGGACAAATCTGAGCACTTTTTTTAACACTTGGCTACAGAAGTCAGTTCACTAGCCAGTTTTTAGGATTAGAGGTTCTCATGTGCAAAAAGCAGTATCTAGGAACACCCACAGGTCCAGGGCTGGCCAAGCAATGCTACTTTCAAGACAGTGGAGTGACTCTGCTGTATGTTCTTCCTAAACAAATTGTTAATTGTCTTAGGTTTTTCCCTCTTGCTTTCATGCCTAGTTTGAAGTATCGTTGGCTAGGTTTTGGTCTGGCAGGAAGCACAAGTGGTTTATTTAGTAGACCAGTACTGGTCAAGAAACATCATGTTTTTCTTGCAAACTGTTTCTGACTTACTGTCTACTGATAAGAGTTACACTTCAGGAACCTGAAAACAAAACATGTGTACCAAGTGTTGAGATTAGGGATGAAGCTTCAGAGGAGACTGTCACAGAGACCCCTCATATGTTGTTATTGTGACAAATCCAACTTTATTCAAATTAAAGCTATATTGAAATGTTGCTGAATTTTCCATCTGATTCCCTATTAAGCAGTATTAGTGTTACTTCTGATAAACCAGCAAAGGATCCTAGATCCCTCCACCATTCCAGTAATTGCAACAACTCACTTTGATACTGCTGTGTCAGTCGTGAGGGGAAAAGTCTCTTTGGAAATTCCAATTAGCAACTGACATTCATTAATAGAAAAATCTGCTATGCTTCCTATGCATTTGATAATCCTATTTTATGGTGATATGTGCATCACTGAACTGATACCTCTCTCAGCCTGAAGGTGACTCCCGCACCTTGGAACAGACCAGGTCAGTCTCAGATTTATTCTAGTCTAAGCATTACTAACAGAAAAGCTGCTATTTCAGCTGCAGTGCTAGAGACTTGTATCCAGTTAGAACCCACCACATCCCAGCTGTGTGATGCTTTTGCAGTTTTGACCAGTTCTGGTTTGTTGCAGTCAACAGAAAGTTGTCTGCAAATAATTTTTGCATAGCACTTAAATAGTACACTCCATGATGTACTCATATGTGTATATATGCTTGAGGTTAGACATAGACAGGATCTTCCGTCACACAAACCCATTAAACTTCTTGTATAAACACTGGAAACATACAAAGTAAACATGCATGCAGGCCACATGCTTCATGGCAGAGACAATTTACTGGAAAAAAAACATACTGGTGCTTGTAGAGAAATAGCACAAAAAACAATCAGAAAGGAGGCAAGAGACACAGGAAACAGGAGTGCTGAAAGTGGGGCTCTGGTTTATGGCTAAACATATGTTTGGCTCTTTTTGCTTGGCTAAACATGAGAGCTTGCATGTCAAGTAATGCCTAAAAAGGATGAGTGGAATTCAAACCAAAACTGCTCTGTGGTCTTGCTTACTTCTTCAGGAAAAAAAGAGAACTAAGCAAGTTCCTTGTAAGACTGCATCAAAGACACCTGATATCTAAAGGCCAAAATCTTTTTATAACTGAAACAATATCTGTAAGATTCTCTTATAAAAATTTCAATGAGTAGTATCATTCATATGATTCAACTCATTTTATGCATATGTAAGAAAGTAGAACTTAAGGCACAGGTATTTTTACTATGTGAATAAATTAATTATCTGGATAAATAAATAAATAAAGTTCACATTTGTCCTAATTGACAACTAACATTAAGATTAGCAGCAGTTCTCTTTATTGGAATCATTTTTGCTTCTGCAGTACACAGATTTGTTGAAAATGGTACTTTTCCACATGTGGCCACAAGACTTGATCACGAAATGTCAAATCATGTAATTATGAAACTTCTCAATGGCTCAGTTGTGAGCTACTGCAACAAGACATTCTAAGAAATCTAAGACTAACCTGCACTAAACTTAAATTTTTGGCTTTTAACAGCTTTCCTTGGTACTCCTGCAATTTGAATATACTTAGAAGCTTTTGAGCAAAGTAGGTTTTCAATAGATTATCTTCTCAACATTAAAAAAATGTTGGTACCTTACTATACATAACAGAAACAAAAAAAAAGTAGCCACCAATACCTTTTGTAACGTTCTCAGGAATATATTTGGCCATTTTGATAGCAAGCATGACTTAAGTTTCATTTAAAAGTTTTAAGTTTCATAAGGATCTGTGATTTTCCAGAAGCAGCCTTAGGAAACAAAACAAAACAAAAAACGCCATCAATAAACTCCGAAGGGTAAAGCAACATGATTAAAAAATACTAAGGAGATAAAGATGAGTAATTGCCAAATCTAAAATAACACAGCCAGCAACCACAGATTTGACTTCAATGAAGAGGTGAAACACAGGACTTCTGGTTCTCCAGGGAAAGATGGAAAGCATCTCAACCATCTTTCCACAGCTCACACATTTCAGCATTTGGCACAAAACAGGGATTTAGACATTAAAAAATCTCCCTGGTCCTACTTATTTACTCACAACAAAGGAAGACCAGCAATGTCAAGTCACAGATCTTGATGCACCCAACGCAAGCATCTATTGTTAGTTTCCTCGAGGCAGCATATAACAACTTTTTTCTGATACACAATTCCTTAGAGTTCCTCTGCTATCGGATAAAATAACCAAGACAAATATTAAGTGAAGAAAATTAGGTTTATTTATGTAAATTAGAAAAAAAGAATTGTTAGAACTTTGGTCAAATTGTTAATTCTGTACAATTTACAATTATATTTATATACAAAACTTCTAATAAAATACAGTACATCACACTCTTCCTGAGTCACAGTGTGTTTCTCAGTTCTGTAAATATTTTTTTCTTCTTCCTTTTAAAGCAATTAGATTCAAGAAGGAAATAATATCCTCAGTTTGACAGTGTTTGGTTTAGGTAATACTGGTATTAAGAAAGAAGTCAATACATTGTACTTAGAAAATACTTTACAGCCATTGCAGTTTTGATAGTTATTTTTCTATATTAAAATATGTTCCTTGCTAAAAATGTTAATTACATACTTCTTATTGTGACTTTGTGGCACTCTATTTATAGACACAAGACAAGGTGACTTCAAATACTTCCATCTCTCACTGCAGAGATACAGAAATGAAGTTACATGTATATATCAGCGATCATTCAAAGATCAGGGAAGATCCATCCAGATAGAGCAGAGGTCTGAATTGAGGCACAGTACATTAAAATTGCTGTCCAGGACTGGACAGGATATGTAAGCTATTGCCTGGCTCCCCTAATACAAACTTATCAAAGCACACATCCTGAAAAGCGAGACAGTGTCAAGCAGCAAGGCACCGAGCCTGTCAATCCTTCCACATGCACGACAGCCCTACTCTGGAAGGAACCACAGTCCCCAGAGAGGCACTGTAGGGTTATATTTCACAGCATTTGTTACATCTTGGCCAGCTCAAGATGTTATTAGGATTAAAGCTATCCATGTTACCTTTATTCAGTTGAATTTTCTGAGATCAACAATAAACTATTGTAAGGCTTACAAGGATATTTAATCTGTTTAATGAATGATGCAGTGTGTTAAATTAGTTATTAGCATAGATTACAACCTGTAAGTAAATTTATGTCCCTGTTAAATCCAAAAACCAATTACAGTAACTTATTTTTGACAAATATTGATCTAAAAAAAAAGTTAACTTTATGTAATGGCTAAGTGTGGGATGTTCCTAAATATAGCTATGGTAAAGTTCAGTAGATTTTTTTAAAATATAGGCTTGTGCATTTCTGATATTTTAGTCCAAAATAATCCAAAAAAAAATACAGATTTGATGACCTCTGATTTATTCTTAGTGCTTAGAGATATTTAAGGAGACTTACACTAAGAGAAAGTTATCTAGAGACTTGTTTTCTCTTAAAAGCTTTCTATAATAGTTCGCACAAACTGAAATACATGAGATCAACTCATGACAATCCTCTGTGATTAGAAATTAAAATGGACTTTTTTGCTGCTGATATCAAAGTGAGTAAAATGACAATATGGGGCTTTAAAGAAAATCGGTCTTTAGCTGAATGCTTGAACTTTTCCCAGGATTTTTTGCATGTTTAGTAGTCTTCACTTTGATGCTTTCTTGATTGCCTTTAACAGCTGACTCAAGCCTGGCTTTCATAGTTGGAGAGGAGGCCATTAGCTTTTTAAAAACTGATGAGTACTGTGGACCAATCTGCATCAGGGTTTGCAAAGCAAACTCATGTAGATTTTTTGCCGAGATTGTAGCAGAAACCAGTGCATTTTCATCCAAAAGAAAGGAAATGAGGATGGGAAGAAAGCAGGCCACCAAGTGAGCACCTAGAAACATTGAAAACAGGACTTAAATACACAATTTTTAAAAAACAGTGCTAAATTCTAACTGGAAGTATTTCTTTAAGTTAACATTTAATTCAAGCTGTAAAGCTGCAAATGTTAGCTGAATTGTAGGGTAAAAATCCCAACATTCCTGTAAACAACTTTGTTGGCAATTAGCGGTCAGGACTGAATTCCTAGTGGTTGCTTTGGTTTTAGTTTGTTACTTCTGGCAACTTTGGGCATCTTTAATGCTTCGAGTACAAGAAATGCAAGTAACTTACGGTGCTGCTCCTCAGCAGCTGCTGTCAGAGCTGCAACCACCTTTATTCCCTCCTGAATGACTTGAAGTTCAGCAGCATTTTCAGGTTTTGCTCTCTCTGTTTCCTGCAGTTTCCCCACAATGGATGGTGCTAAAGAATGGATATAGGGGTACGACACAGTTTTGTTTGGATGCTGAAAGATGGAGTGCAGCAGCTGGTAGCATTTACACTGTACCTAAAGGGAAAACAAGATTTGCAGTTACGAAGTGTTACAGTTCAAAATGCATCTCTGGGTGTTCTAAATCTAACAGCTTGTCAGATAATATTTTTGGGAGGGGGAAAAATGTGCCTCACAACTTGAAAATTCATCAAGTTGTAGCCTGCTCATGTGTAATACTTTATAGGAGTGTTACAACTTGTAATCAATTATTAACAGAAACCAGATCATGCATTCTGTTTCTTTCCATCAAGTTTTATATCTTCTGACATTTTTGAGTTAAGGAAAAAAACCCCTATTTTTGTTTAAAGATTAGCATTATTTTGAAAATACTCTTTTCTTAGCAGAAGTGCAACAATACTGAAAAAAGTGGTGCTTAATATAATATCCCTGTCAAACTGTAGGCACAATTTAAAATGCCTTAAATGGTGCAGTAGCTTGCATCTCTTTGGAAGTCAACATGACTGAAATTGCCAAGTTCCTACATAATTTCTGAATGGCTCTGATGCCTAAATACTTGAATAAAATGTGCAAATGCATGCTAATATTTCTTTGCAGTCATATTTGGCATTTTCAGTTTCCTAACAGTGAAAACCAAAGTTTACAATATTAAGAATGTACTGATATATAAAAAAGTATTGTCTTACAGTTATTTCTCAAGTAAATGAAACTTTAAGTTTTATTACTACACAAATATATATAGAGGAGATGCAAGAAAAGCAGCTTACAGTGAATTCTAACAAATATGAAATCTAATGCATGTAATTTTCAGAGCTGAACTTTGAAAGCGAGGTAGTCTTAATACCTAAAAAAAAGCCATTTGTATAAATACTTTTTTCCCTGATACATTATAATTTTTAGGTGAAGGACAGCAATATATAAACTGTGGCACTATAATCTAATACCACTACATGAAAATACTTATGCTTGGTCAGAACAAAGCATTAATCTAGCTCAGTAAGCTGCATCCAGCAGTGGTCAGGAGCTGATACTCATCAGACAGTAACAGTTTTGTAGTGGTACTTGCTCCAGCTCCCAAAGACTCACAGTTGAGGGATTTCCTGTACAAAAGACAGTATCTGTGTGTTGAAGATAAAATGAACCAATAAAATTCAACAAGTGCCTGAAACATGACACAACTGTGTTGTGTACTTAGCAATGTATAAAGCACTGAGTCTGACACAGTAAAACAAAACAAAACAAAACAAAACAAAACAAACAAACAAACAAACAAACACCCACAAAAAACCCCGCAGAATTGCATACAGAACAATGATTAAATGCACTGCTGGACATGTTCTTGCTCACTTACTCAAACTGTATTTTGAAATACAACAGAGAATTAACTTCCAGACTAGCAGGACTAGCAACACAACTAAAATAAGCTAATATTCATTCAGTATGGTAGTGACATTCCAATATCTTCACCAGTACTTACAAGAGGATCTTTTGAGTCAAGTGTTGTTTTAAACTTCTCAATGCAACGCTTCTGAAGGCACTCTACAGTAGTAACTTCTGGGCTGGTAGACATAACAAATACTGTAATAGCAGTGAGAAGGCTGATTTCATCGAGTTCCTGGAGAAGGCCATCTACTATCAACGAAATAGGAAAATCATTAGATTTGCATTAAAAATTCTATGAGTTTAAGTGGTACAAAGAGGTGGAATAGAAATATCAACGTGTATGTTTCTTTAGGGACCTCAGTTTTCAAATACACGACATCCTCTGATACAGTGAGATGGACTTTTACTGCAATAAAAGCCAAGGCCAAAATGTGAATTCGGGGGTGATCATATGCATATTTAGAAATTATAGCATACTCCTATTCCATTGTTTCTTTGTATAAAGTCCAATAAATATCTTTGAAGAGCTGGTATGACATATTAGAGTAGAGTCTATTTGAGAATAATATAAAATTTGCATTTAGAATATATATTCTTTTGCTCTAAGTTTTAAACAATTTTGTGAAGCGAAGTTCCAACAACAAATTACAATGTAAGAGATTAAACATAAGGAACAATGAAAATACTACAAACTCAGGAAGTTGAAGAAGCAGCACACAGTAAACCGATTCAAGAAAAAACATTCTTTTCTTGCACTACTGTTTTAGTATCCTTTGGTTCACTAGAGACACTAACTCTTAGTGGAGAACCTGCACTCAGTGTACAGCTGTCTTTTATGTTCAGCTGTACACTGAAGCCATAGCTCCTGTTTATGCCTTCATACCAGGGACCTACACTATAGCACTACACAACACAAGAGTAAGCCTGCAAACACACTATCCTGGTTTCAGCTGGGGTACAGCTAATTTCTTCTCAGTAGCTGTTGCAGTGCTATGTTTTGGATTCAGAATGAGAATGGGGCTGATAACATACTGATGTTTTGGTTTTTGCTGAGGTGTGTTTATCCTAAATCAAGGACTTTCCCCCAAGTTTCATGCTGTGCCAGTGAGAAGATAAGCAAATGAAACTGTGAGGGAGCATAGCTGGGATGGGTGACGCCAGCTGACCAAAGGGATATTGCACACCATAGAACATCATGCCCAGTAAATAAACCGAGGGAGTTACTTGGAAGGGCAAATGGTCTGGATTCAGGAAGCGGGTCTAGCATTGGTCAGAGGGTGCTAAACAACCAAACAGTTGTTTTTCTCTTTTTAGTTTTCATTATTACTATCATTTGCCATTATTACTTTATTTTATTTTAGTTTCAATTACTAAACTCTTCTTACCTCAACATAAAAGTTTTACTTTGATTCTTCTCGCCACTCCACTAGGGTGGGGGAAGAGGGAGTGGGCATTGGGCAAGTGGCTGTGTGGTGCTTAATTTCCAGCTGGGCTTAACTCACAACACCCAGATTGATACCTCTACAGATGATGACTTCTCATGGACTGTAGGGACAAGATTGCACTATAGTTTCACCAGTACTTGGTAACCAGCTAATTCTCTCGTGACTAAAAGAGAAGTCTTTTTTCAGGTGTGCATGAATTCAATTTAAATAAAACCAAACAACGTTTCACACAAATATTTCTCATTTTTAACTCATAAACGCAATATTTGTGCTCACCTTGATCCCAACAGTCAAGCACTGTGACCAAAGCACTACGTAGAAGATCAGTCCAAGCATTCTGACTCTTCTCTGCTCGAGCCATTGGAGAAGACAAGAGTCCTTTAAGAGCTTGTAGAGATGCAGCAACTGTCAGAGGTAACTGGCCATCTTGCAATTTCACAGCAGTTTCTTTAAGTACTCCAATAATTAGGTACAAAATAGTAGGAAGAACTGAAACACTTCCTGTAAAACAATGCAAATTAATTTCACAGAAATAAAAAAAAAAAGCAGGTACCTTTTACATTAAAAAATTGAGGCATTTTTCTTGGATTCTCTTTTTTATTTATAATTTAACATTTTTAAGCATATCTGTTATGAATAGAGGCACTGGTAATCTGAAGAAAAGATTTGAAATACCACGTGCCCTGCTACAGCAAACAGGGAGTCAGACTGCTTAAGTGAATGTAAACCTCTTCACCTTTAAAATAACTACTGTATATCTTTTCCTTGATGATTTTACTACATGAAGTGTGGAATTATGTCATATTCAGAGAAAAGTAAGAAGAGAAAGATCAGAACCACTGAGGAGGTGGTTCTCATGGAAGAGAAGTCATGGAAGTATACAAAGTATAGTGGTGTATACAGTATGTATTAGTATATATACTGGTACATGGTATATTCTTTGAATATACTACTATATAGAAAGAAGAGTAGAAAACAAAGTATAAGCATCTAAGTATATTTTGCACGTGAAGACAATACAGTAAAGGAAATTAACAGGGGGTAACTGCAAAACTGGCAAGAGGAAATACTTCTACCACATGAAGTGTGGTTAGCTAAGGATACCATTGCTCCAGGAAATCACTGAAGTCAAGAATTCAGTAAGGGTAATAATGACTTCAGAATATATATATGTATAAAATCCCCTAGAATTTAAATAGAAGGCTCTAAAAAATATCTTGGAAAAGAGAAGACCTAAGGAGAGAAGCAGATTGTTCCATAGGCTGCTAACGAGATTTCCATGCCTGAGAATCTGATAGTTGACCAGTCATAATAAGAGACCACTAAAAATGTTTTGCAATTCACAGGAGTAACAGTTTCACTTATTTTTATGTCTTGGAATCTAATAGTAATACAGAATTCTGCATATACTGGAGGCAATCTAGAAACCTGCATACTTACGTGTTGCTCCTGTCCTAAGTTATGACTCAGCACAGAGTTAAGCATATGGCTTAATATGCTCATCTCATTCCCTAAACAGCAAAATTCTTATGTTTTTAAAATTTTAATACACTCATGTTCATGAGAGACCTGTTGAATAATGAGGGTCTCTGATTTATGTGTAAGTATTTCCTGAAGTTGAGGATATCTATTTCTGAACAGCCAAGTCTTTGAAAATTTACTGTTGAATTTCAGTAGGAAATGTAGGTCATGAACATAATTTACTTGCAAATTTTTTAATGCAAACACATCATGACAGGTGCCTGCAGTAAAAGACATGGCAGCCACAGGACTGTAACTTCAGTCCTACTAAAGCAGATGGGTAGGTAGAGTAGGGTAACTTAGTTACCTACTAAAGGGGAAAAAATCATGCAATTCCACAGAGGAACTCTCATCTTCAGTATGAGCTGACTTTTGGAGCTGCTTCCTTATTCAACTGACTGTATAAGCAAGCTTAAACTTCTCTTTTTAGTCACCTGAACAAAATGTTTAACTTCCCTAGTGTAAACATTCCCTGTGGTCTGTTCCTGCAAGCTGTTTGTTTGTGGAATTACATGGACAGCTAAAGACAAAAACAACTACAGTGTGAAAAAAAATCACAGATTATTTTTCATACAAGATAGTTGTCCTCAGATCTAGGTGATGATGCTATATTTATTTCCTTTCACTTCGAATTGATAAATAACTGGCTGCAGATGGAAATGAGAAAGTATATCATCACCTTACAAGGACTGCAAGAGCTGCCAGTCCTCTTCCATTTGGATTATCATATTCCCCATAGAGGAATCATTTAACAGAAAACAAATTTTTTTAAAAAACAAGAAATTTTCAGGGGTGGTAAATGCCAAAAATTTGCCTAAGGTGTAACAATACTTAAGGTGGGAACAGAGGAACAGGGCAGAAATGGTTTGTATGTGTGGCTGCAACAGTACTGAAAGATTATATATATGATTGTGATACTGAGGCTTGGTGGTGGGGAATGATCCTGAAGTTTGGAGTGAATCCAAAATGAATCATGGGTAAAAGTCAACTAATCTGAGAATTCAACTGTAACTCCTTGCAGCTGTTTGTTAATGTTCAAATGATGGAAAGGTAACATCACACATTTCCCTTTTAAATCTAATTTATGTCTGCATTACAAATTCCAGAACAGACAATTCAAGTAGCATATAATCATGTAGCTGTTGTATGCTTCCCAGTACAAAATGAATCTATTAATTGCACTGCTATAGAGTGGGAGGAAAAGAGAAACTACTCATTTAATTGCTTCAGTTTTGTAACTTGTTTGGAATTTGACAGTCAAAAATAATTAGAAAAGGAAACTGTCACAAGCAAATCAACAAAACTTGCTGCCAGACTTAGCTAAGAAAATTAGGTAATGAGAAAAGGGCCTAATAATCTTTCATTTATCTTTTCTTGATATGAAATAGCATACCTTCAGGAGAGCAGATTGAAGGAACATCAGAGAGAATAACTAATGCTGCTGCTACCAGTCTACTTCCATCTTCTGACAGTAACAGTTGTTTTCCAGGTGGAACTACGGGACTGTAAGTTAATTTAGGGTTGAGCTGGGGAAGCTGTCTGACAAGAATACAAACACACAGCTCCAGTGTTGCAAAGACTAACGATTTTCCAGGCACCAGTCCCCCTGTGTCTTTGCCTTCTCCAAATTCTGGTAATGTTTCCTTTTCTGCAGCACCATCATCAACTGAAAGAAAACCAAGAAATATGGCAGAAGTCTGCAGGCTGTGACTTGTTTCCAAGAAGTTTACTTAAGACTGTTTCAGCACCAAATTATAATCTTGACACATATATATGTGCATGGTATGTATTCAAAATTCTGCTAGCAAACACCCATTCTTCCGAATAAGCAAACTATGCAGTGATTGCCAGAAGGCAAAAGGGTGTGCAATAGACTTTGACATGCAAGACCCTGAGGCACCAAGCCAATATGAGGTCACCTGATACAAGCATTTTGATTCTTCTCCCAGTTTTTTCCTTTTAGAAAATGAATGTTAGGGAGTTACAATCAGAGTAACTAATGGAACCTGGCTTGTAACAGCTGTGTGTGCTCAGTCTGCCCATTGCTCAATTACAGCTGACCCCAGCTTTTCACTAGGACTCCTCCCTCCCTGACGCCACCCAGCTGCAGTCTCTGCAGTTTTTCTCCTTACTTTCTGCCCTCTGTTCAACACCTAAACAACTTGCTATCTATCATGCCACCTGATTTTCTTATGTCAGGAACCTGGACTATCTTAAGTAAACTAGAATTAGAATCCAACTGTGAAACACTTCAATGAAGACACATCCAAGAAAGAATTGCTTTAACCCTGATAAGAGGTATTCAAACATCTCATACAGTACTGTACCTTCTGCACTTCTCCTCTTTTCCTTCACGTGTTCCTGAGCTGCAAAAAGAATCAGGCGAACCACTTCAAGGGCAGCAAGCTGAATTTCAGGTGACTCTCTGGTCAGTATCAGTCGATGCAAAACATTCAGCAGCTCCACACCCAACTCCTACAGTAAGAAAAACATCTAATATGTTTTAATTTTAATGCAGGAGTTTTAGGAACTTGTTAATACTTGTTAAAGCCAACAGTATTACTCTGATTCATCTAAGAAACACAATGTAATTGATACAATCATAGGAGTTGGTATTTTCTTCACCATCCAGCTCTTAGCTCCCAGTAACATCAGTCCCTATCAATACTCCCAACAAAACAGTTATTACAGTTATTTAAGATACAGGGCAACTAAAAAAGCCAAAGTAATCTTTGTCCTGTGGCTTCTTAACTCTTGAAGGTGGGGACACTACATTGTATCCCTCCTACACTATATGCATGTCCTTGGACAGAGCATCAGCAGCAGAATTTAGCCATGTCCACAGGCTTTATCACTTTCACTGGTTTAGACAATTGCATGGCACACAGGATGGTATAAACATTAATTAAAAGAAAAAAAAAAGAAATTTCAGATTACTTCTTCTTTTTAGGATCACTGTTGTGGTGTGCGTGGGGTTTTTTTGTTTGTTTGTTTTGCCCTTTTTTTTTTTTGTATCAGTGCTTTAGTCCAGTCTTCTTTTATCAATTGTGATTTTTACAACAGAATTAATTCAACTATGCCTTGATAGAGAGAGAGTAAGAGAACTCTCTTTTCCAGAATTTTGTCTTTACCTGGCTCTCATCCTACTCATCTAATTACTCCTCCCTGACAAAATGTCCTCAAATTCTCTGCCCCTCACCTTACAGGTTCCATGTTGTGTTCTTTTTTATCTCCTCCCTCTACAGCTTTGGATTTGGGTAAAGCATATAATTTACCTACTGCTTAGATGCTGAAGATTCCTGGAAATAAAAGAGACTGTAGAGGTACTGTTCAGACTAAAACTATGCTTTAATTCTGGGGAGCATTTGGTCATTTTGCATTACCTGATCACCACCTATTTTAGACCTTGGCCATGGAACATCAAAGAGTGCCTGCAGGGCATGTAAGCAGGCAATAATATTCTCCATTGCTGCATCTGATCGAGGAGAGCACAGGAACTCCACACTAATTCCTGTAAGCATCAGAAAAAAAACCTCCATGTGTACTTGAAACTTTAAGAAGTAATTTTTTCCACTACTAAGTAACCTAACAGAAGGGTGAGCAACCACAGAAGTAGCATTTTAAGTGAATTCATCTCCTATTGCTAATACCT
Source organism: Brachypodius melanocephalos (assembly GCA_013398615.1). NCBI lineage: Eukaryota > Metazoa > Chordata > Aves > Passeriformes > Pycnonotidae > Brachypodius > Brachypodius melanocephalos. Next base: position 23,451,148 of record VZSR01000520.1, read on the forward strand.
TGAGCCAAGACCTCTATCAAAACAATGCAAGAAAGTCCACCTTCTAGACAGTATAAGACCCAGTTATAACTGGCTACTGACATAAATAAAACCCCAGCAATTTCTGAATACAACATGAGGTCTAATGAGCAGACAGGACAATTCATAATAAGTATATAGCAGAATATTTGCTTAATCATTCTGATTTATGTAATAGAGGGAAATGCTAAAAGTAATAGTAGTTCACAAACTCTAAGGCTGAGGCTTTATCTTCCATTTTTCAAAAATGCTAAAAATGCCAACTAACACAACTAGATAACCAGCAGTAAGTAAACTACATGAAGCCCAAGCTTGTAAATCCTAGAGCAGATAAGAGCTATCTTTTTTCTCAGCTTTCAGAACTGCTCAAAATATTGGCGATAACCTTCATATAAAGTACAATCCATATTCTCATCCCAGTTGTACAGCTGTAATTCCAAAATACGAGATGACTTGGGAGTCCAACCAATGTCCACTAAACAATAGCTATGCAACAGAAAAGCAGTTTAAAATTCTTTCAGTTTCTCTGTAGAGAATGAAAATTAAAATGCTATTTTATTCAAAAGCAGAATAAACAAGCCATATGCCCATGGTCAAGTACATGAAATTTGACACACTAAGCAGTAGAAGAAGCAGGGAAAGTGAGCAGCTTTGTATCAGAAACCCAATTGTAATTGAGAGAACAATGCAGTTCAAAAGGGAGCTGGCTCTCTGCAGAAAGACTGGGATTTAAAAGAAGACCTATGCAACAAAGTCATACAAACTCATTCCAGAAAGAGATTACAAAAGAGAGGCCAAGAAAAAAATATAACCAGAAATGCCTACTTGTGCAAACTTAGAAACCTGGGACTGATTTCAACTACCTGATTAGCTCCTGCAGCAGTAGAGGCTTTATATGAATGTAAGTAAACACTTTTTATTGTGAGGGTGACTGAGCACTGGCACAGGCTGCCCAGAGAGGTTGTGTCTTCATCCACACAGACATTCAAAAGCTGTCTGGACATGGTCCTGGGCAGCTGGCTTTAGGTGACCCTGCTTAAGCAGGAGGTGGACAAAATGATCTCCACAAGTCCTTTCCAACCTATAAACTATTGTGTGATGTAAAACTGTATTTCGGTGAAACTAATCCATATACTCTGTAATTGTACTGGTGCAAACACTGTAAAATCCACCCTTGAATTTGCATGTTTATGAGCAGAGTGATAAGCATTTGTTTAGGGCTTGTTTAGCTCACAGTGTTTTTTGTACCACATTTGGGAAAATGCCTTACAATTTTCTCACTAGGACTGAAAATTCTTCTGACTGTATGTTTTTCTGGAAGATGAGACATTGAATGATGCAGTTAAATTCAAATAATTAAAAAATTATTTGCTAACATTTTTAACTACATTTTGAGTTACAGCACCTAGGCAGACTATGCACTCACTCACTAACCCAAGATAAGATGAAATCTGTCAGTATTCACATCCTCAGGAGATTTCACCAAGGGCCTGGTAGAAGAATCTTGACACATGGTAGTTGGGGTAACAGGTCTGGAGAGATTTGTAACTCCTTCATCCGGATCAACAACAATGAAACCTGTGCTAGTGAGCCATAAAGCTGTAGCATAAAGTATCAGTGCCCAGGAGTTGTAGTAATGAGGTCTGGCATTTTCAATTGTCTCTGCTGTATAAAATGTACCACCTACAAGAAAAGAAATTAGTTTGAAGGGTGTCATTTATTTTCAACTACTGTATTTTCTCATTCTTAAAACAGGATTGTGTTCTATGTATGATTTTTTTTTAATGTCTGGTATTAAAATTCAAGCCAATGAGGGCACTTCATTCAGATTTATTTGGACAGAATGTAATAGATAACCCATTTCTTCTTTCAACCATAAAGATAGCCAATGAATAAGAATATCAAACCACTGTTCATATCCATGAAACCTCTGTTCTCAAAAGCAGTACTGATCTTTAAATAGGTCCATAAGTAGGCTTATTCTCTATATAAATGAAAGTACAACTCATTTGCCATTTTACCTTCAGCAGGTAGTTGTGATGCGTATTCTGGAGGCAAAGTTAAGAGAGCAAAATCCTGAAGTGCAGCAAGCCAGAGCTTGCTCAGTGTTCCAAGATCTGCCTGTACCAAGTCCAGAAGACCACAGGCCGAAAACGTTACATCTCTGTAGCTTTCTTCCGAGGAGTTTGCAATTTTTAAACAGTGCTTTTGTGTATCACTTTGGTTTTTCTGCCTTTCAACTGCAACTATGTAAACCTGTTGATATATTTGGATAGAGAGTTACAAATATTAACACTTGGAAAACTACCGTGATCACTAGCACCACTGCCTGTTGAACAGGCATGAGATCTCCTAGAATCTATTTCTGCTTTAAGTCCAGTAAGCATGGGTGAACAAGCACTTATTCCCTAAATGTTCTGAATCCTTTCCCAAGCTAATCATGATGCAAGAATCCCAAAAAGGGGAAAACTACTAAAATTCCTATCTGCAATTAAGTATCCTGCTCTTAAAAATTAACATATTATTTGTCCAGTTTCTGCTTCCAACCCTCAAACTCTCATAGCTACAAGATTGAAAAACTATCAATAATAGTAGTATACCTATATAATAATATTATACCTATAATAATGATTCAGAAACAAGTTAACTCATTCCTAAATTTTTTTTGACTGAAATGCTATATGGCACTTGAAATTGACTTCTCAAAATTATGTGTTACTTTCTGTTAGCACTAAGGAATGAAGAGTACAATCTTCCATACTTTGCAAACTTTGGGTGTTACCATCTATAGGTTAATTTCAGTGTTAATTTCCCTAGATACCTGCCTGATTATCAAAAAGATAGAACTGAGACTGTTTCAGACAAACAGTTCTTTGTAGTCTTTCCAAAATGCCCCTGGAGGGAAGTTCTTCTCAGCTATAAAGGACATATTTAGATTCAATGAATCTCAAGTCATCTTTGTTGAATACTAGCCTCCTGAAATGATGATTTCTGCATCTTTTTCATGCTTGCTAGTTGTAGTGGGTTGTCCCAGACCAGCAACTAAACACACACCAAGCCCTTGTCTCACACCCCCCTGCAGCACCAGGATGCGGCAATTCCTTCAATTTCTGTAAACAAGAAATAGGTAAGATTCTAACAGAGAAGGAACTGCCCAGGGCTTAAGTAAAATATTTGTAAATCACAGGTCACAAAAGCTTATAGGAAGCTCTACAGAGTTTTCTTTGAAGAATTCTAGTGATCTTAATTATAGGCTGGAACGATCTACAGATCTTCACTTCTGACAGTTGAGCCTCACATCTGGTCTGAATTTTGCCCTGGCATCTGATCAGTGAAAGGTTGTTACATGCTGTTAAAACCCTTTTCTTGATGTAATGATTTTAAATTGATCACAGTACTTTATCTTTTCCTGAATAGATTAAATAGACCAATCTATTTAAATCTTTCAATGTAGTCATGTTTTCAAGATTTTTATTCCCACCTGCTAGCTTATCTCCAAGGGCTTTTCTATTTTGTCGTATTTGCTCTCCAATATGCACTTGAAACCTTGGTAGATTTTTCCACTAATGTTTACATAAAAACTATCTATTGCCTACTTTCTCCTCCAAAGGACCTTCCTGGTTATACTCTGAAATATCATCCACCTTCATAACATGTTCATCTTTAGCTGGTTATTAACCATCATTATCCAAGGCCATTATCACTACATTCTAATACACATCTTTTGAAGGTGTGGTTCACATTTTTGACTTTTAATTATTTAATCTTGCATTCACACATATTAAAACAAGTATTCATATGAAGCGATTTTAACTAAAGCAGTATTGAACTGACAATATTAATTTAAAAGATCTATTTCTAAGATATAAAGTGCCAATAGGTAATGAGGAAAATTACACCTATTTAAAATAGCACATTGAGTGGACCATCACCATAACCATTTATAACATACAATTTCAAACCTATTTCGAACTATTTGAATATGTTAAGAAATTCATATTTTAAGTATGATATATTATTCTTAATGTAGAGTATAATAAAACCAGTTTAATTAGCAGTGCTTTTGTCAAGTTTACAAAGTTCATGTACTTTTAGAGATAGCAAAGCAAAGGGTTAGCATCTTCTATTTAAAGAACATTAGAAATTCCTGAAAATTCTGTCTGAAAGGTTCTAACTTACCTACCTGATATCAAGAATAACATTACAGAGCTGCTATACTAACCTCTGCCCAAGCCTTAAGGACAGCTAGTACTTCCATAGTGGAGGTGCTTTCATTATATTGTTGATTTTGTGCTTCTTTTCCAGCCTGCACTTTGAGCAAAGAGGACACAAGCAACTGGTGAACCCTTCGAAGGTCACTAAGGTCACTTACTACACCACTTGCTATCCAGGCACTGCACACCTAGTGTTGTGAAACAGAAACAATGAGGTTCAAGGAAAAAACACCACTGGATACTCTTTTTTCCATCTGTAAAATTATGAAAGCCAGAATTAATTTCTACCAAGATATCGTTACTCTCACACAATAACAAATGACATCCCAGTTTAATACACTTAAACAGTGAAAACCAAAACATTAGTGGGGTGTCACAAATAAGCACCAGAATATCAACTGCAACAAAGTCTATCAAACAACTTTAACGTGACAAAAATCTTTGAGTTGTGACAATATAGAGGTAACATAGGTGACATTATTTTTTGTGAATGAAGGATTTAAAGTTAGAGGATTTAATTCCTTTTTCTTGTGTTGCATACCAAGCCAAAAAATATTTCAGAGGGTCTATTACCTAAGAGACTTCTGACTTTCAACACTTGCCTGACATGCTTTTGCTGTGACATCAGGAGGAGTTTCAGGAGCAAAGGCAGGCCTAAGTGCTGCTCCAACCTAAAGAGAAGTTATACAACATTTAATACATAGTGAACAATCAACTAAAGACTTACTTTTCATAATCAGACTTTGTTACAGTTTTCCTTCATAAAGCATAGTTGCTTTGTCATTTTTTCACAGATTGATTCAGTAAGATTAAAGAGCAGAGAAACAGTTTCAGTCACACTTTTATTGTTTTGCTTACACTGAAGACATTGTTCCCTTTGAGAGGGGTCTTCATGGTTGACTTTATTTTTTGCACAGTCCAAAACAGAAACAGTAATGTCTTCCTTCCTGAATGCCTGACTTGATGAGGAGCCCACAAAAGAAAATGCAATGTTCTGAACCATGAAACACTTGCAACACACCTAGTGAGTGACATTTCCTTACTCAAAAAAAATACAGATTTAAGAAAACAGCCAACTGAAGCTGGTCAGCTTCAGAAAGTGAAAAAAAGGGAGAGCACAAACCCAATTTACCTAATAAAGAATAAACAAACACAAAGCTACTGGGCTGCAGAGGTTTTACCTACTTGCACTGTTGAAAATCATTTCACTAATAAAAGATTCTCTGGCTGCTTTAGCACATTATTTGAAAACTGACATTTAAGTTTGATGTACTACACTTTCATCCCAAAGAGCAAGTACTACAATAAATGTTTGTGAAATAAGTGAAATGGATTTGTTTTTAATGGCAATTAATGACAATTTCTTAAGACCCTCTAAAGCTGAGACTTCATTTATAGAACGTCTGAACAAGATTTTATGAAGCCATTAGTTAAGTCCAGAAAAATTATATCTATCTTTTTCTGGATTATTATGATATTTTTAAGGAAAAAAATCAGACAATGTAGACTTGATTTTTAACAGTTTCACATCTCTTAAACGTAAATGAAACAGCTGATGAAATCTGTGCACAGTATTAGAAGAAACACTCTAAAGGTACTGAAGCTTAAAAGGAAAATTACTAGCTTTACTTGTGACCTGCTTGATGGTTTTGGACAGCAAGGACAGATGGTTTATTTTTTCCCTTGATAGCTTCAGACTAGACCAAGGCACTTCCTTCCCACAAAGGAGTGCCAAAAAAATAGAATTACAATGGTAAAAGAAAGATCAAAGTAGGTCAGGATGTGTGCAGTGTTTCTCCAGTTCTGTGAGAGTAAGTGATCTGACCTATTCAGTGCCTGCTAGAAATTGAAGCTATATGAGGCTTAACACAGCTGTCTGTCATATTTAACACAAGTGTGGTCTGGAATGCTAAATGACCAGGACATCTTTTCTCTAAATCTAAACCAAGACTTAACTGAAATGGACCTTACGAGTACAATCCACACTTCTCTAGTTTGTTTACTGGCCAAGATCTCCAAATGTGATGGTTGCTGTGCAAAGGCTACTTACTTCTAAGCAGAGTTTAAAATTGTAGTTATTCCTAATACTTGCAATACTTTCACACTCTGAAATCAATGCTTTCCAAAAAATACCCCACCAATGATCTATTTTGGTTTTGTTGTATTCAAGAGGGAAAAACGCTAAAACTTGAAAAACTTTGGGGCTAAAAAATTATACGCCAACTGAAATGATGATTTCTAAGGAAGTCCAAATTAATTAACAATACTTCAGTAACAAAGTAACTGAAACCCAGCTCTGTACCTACACACTGTGAATGCAAATTTCTTTTAGAATTGACAGTAACTCTCAACTTTTTAAAGTTATTATCAATGGTGCTTACATTGGCTTGATATTGCTCCAGGATTACATGACCTGGAAACTCTGGTTCTGGAACAGCTGCAAACTTCCGGACAATGATTTGCAACATTTGAAGCCCAGAAAGACGAAGTTGATCACTGTGATCTGTGGCAGCCATAAATGCCATACGGACCAAGTCGGCTAAATGCAATACCAAAAAGTCATCTAAAACCAGAAATTAAACAAAGAAAATAGTTCTATTAAATTTAAATTTAGACAATGTGTTTTATAGAACTGTTCTAAACATTTTCAAAATGCGTATTTTACGTTTTATCCTTAATATGTACCAAGGATTCACCTCAGGCAGCTTACACATAGATCAATTTTACTTGGCTACCTCATGTTAGCCCATCTAGTCTGCTTTACATTTAAATGTAGGAAAAACAAGTACTTAGAATAAAGTATAAATATCTTTATGTATGAGACAGATTTTCTAAAAGAGCGTTGAGGAAAACACCTCCAGATAAACACAGAGAGGTACTGAAAAAGGGCACTGATTATGCAAATTATGGGAAAAAAAAACGGGCATCTTTTAAAGTCATACTCCCAGACACCAAACTGTGATGTTGTAGGCTGGTGCCAGCTATCACTTGTGACTGCCAGTGCTTGTACAGAAACAACGCCTTCCTACGCATACGCCATGGTACTATATCCAGGAAACTGAGTGTAAATGCTGCAGTAAGATGCCATTCTTTTAGCAAATAAAATTTTCTCTACACCTTAAAGATTATAGTCTTCTAATCAGAGTAATTAGAGGCTTCATGGATTACAAACAATAAATTTATTATGAATTTCATTAAGATGCAAAGATCTAATACTTATTTTAAGCATAGCTTGAATTCTATGAAGTTCTTCCAGTGCTTAACACATACCTCTTGAATCACGTTGTTTTCTTTCCTGAGCCAAAGTTATGTCAAAATGTGCACTGCCTGCATTTTCACACTGGCTTATAATTTTACAAACGCACTCTGCAGCAAAAACTCTGGTGGACCATCGTGGATTTCGGAAAGGATGGAACCTGTCATCACTGTCAGACGTTAATACAGACACATCATCCCCTTTGGCAGTTTCCTCTTCTTGAGTGGTATCTATTGATGCTACTGTATTGAAATCTGTATTTAGGACACAGAGGGGAAAAAACCAAACATAATATTCTTTCTTACTGTAACTGGAACCTACGGAAAGAAATCTCTTAGAAGTCTATCTCTAGCTTCAAATTCATGATGACTCCCTTCAATCTTGGTATCTTAAAGTAAATGCTAGAGTTCAAATATAATGAAACGGTCAACATTTGATTGATATTACTTGCTGGAAGACAAGATCAATACCACAAAAGTAAATTAAGAACTGCAGTGAAAGAAGCAAAAGAAAAAAACCCTTTTAAAATAAGCGTGATGCATTAGAAGCTAGTACTGTTCCAAATCAAAAAGTCTAAATGCAAGAAGTTTTCCTCCTGCACTGCAGGTAAAAGAATTCCCTTCACCCTCGCCAATATTCAGTAACTGAATAATTGATTCTGTGTGCTCAGGAGTTCCTTTGTGATATAATAGGCTTGCATCAGTTCTATTAGTAATAGAAGAACTGCTCAGAACACTTTTCTTGCAGGTAATTGCACAGAACTCACAAGCTCAAACCTATTCTGTATTTCCATTCCTGATACAGAAATGAATTAATATTAGGAGCGTAAACCAACAAGAATACGAAGAGGCAGCACATCCTAAGATGTTTACAAGAATATGTTCAATGGGGAAAAGGCAATCAGAAGAGAGGAAGGCATATTCCTCTGAAGGAACTAAGTTAAAGGATCCAATCTTTCAATATGAATGATGATTATACACTTCATAAATGGCAAACATTCAAGAAACTTGAACACTTTCTCTCAGTGACATAATGACTGCTGCAGGCCTTATTTTGATTGTGTTATCAACTACAGTGTATTAAGACTTACCAGCAGAGGCAGCAAGAACATCTTTACAAAGCTTCAGCCAAAAAGAGAGCTTCTCAACTGCCATTGAAGTAAGCATATGAGTCAGAGTCTCTTTGATATCTTGGCACAATCTTGGATCCAATTCTTTGTCCAGTAAGCCCAGCAATGCCCCCTCCAGGCCTATTTCTCTGATGTTCACATCTGTTTAAGAACAAAACCTGTGAGCTGAGTACTGTACATCACAAAACTGCAGTAATGATAACAGAAATCCCACTGAAGGCTGCACATAGGGTATCTAGTGAACAAGTACTAACTAGCCCTGAAATATTTTGAAGAAATTATATTTTTCACTTTACCACTACAGCCAACTTATGAATACAAAACAAATGTTGAGCTTTTACAGAAACATAGTAACAACAGGAAGACAGTTAACCCAATAAAAAATAAGAATCCTACTCTGATTTTCACAGCATTACCATCACGACAGCATCTAGTTCCTGAAAAATTATTTCACTTACCTTACCTCATCAGGTAATTCTAAAACAGTGTTATAACTTGAAACGGAAGTCTGAACTATTCTCCAAAAAAGCACAAAACCAAACATAAGGAAATAATTTGTTTAATTAATATGACCAGTTTTTATTTGATCAATATTACAAATTTTAAATATCAGCAGTTTTTGAAAACAGCTATAGTCTATCTTTCTGAAAACTTCCAAATTAGCTTGAGTTGAAAGCTGAAGTGAAATAATTTTTTAACACTACTCACTCACAGAAATGCACATGAGGATGAACTAATGATCACTCTCAGGCCTTTCAGCAAAAAGTCAGTAAAATAACTACTGGTTATATAGGCTTAGATTTCCCTGGAACTCCCCTTGCATTTTCTTATTTTCTTCATTTTATCATAATTTGGTACTATATAGACAACTGAGGTAGAAAACATTTCATACCCATACCAAAGAATGTTTAAAATTCACTGTCAATATGTCAAGCTCCTTGATCTCAAAACTTCAATACATTACCTGGAGTAAAATCTTCCTTGTTCTCTTTCACTAGTGCAACAGCATATTCTGATACTTCAGCAGCTTCTCTTTGCACAATTTGACGTAAGCAAGCTACCACTGCACGTCTCAGTAGTAAGTATGAGCTACAGAGATTCATCTGAAACATGCAAGAAGATACAGTAAGACGGCTAACAAAACCTCTGGGGCAATACCTCAGTAAGGCTGGTGTTTCCTGAACACTTGCAGCTATGGCAAATCTGTTAAGTCTGTAAACACATAATGGATGCTCCTTTTGCTCACTTTTTTCTTTTTAAACCCCCAAATGAAATGCTTAGCAAGTCCTGTAATCAATTTTATAAAGATATAAGTAATTTTAGCATTTCCTCTCCAAAGGCAACTTACAATATTGGTTTGGGGCTGAATCCACCTCTCAACCAATATTGTACAAAACCATTAAGTTCAATGCCAGATGAATTGTGGTCTCAATAAACAACTAACTCTTTGACTACTGAGTATATGCATATAATGGGCTTGAAAACTCAGTAGAAGTCATCATCAGATATAACTAGAGAAATGTCAGTGAAACCAAGGATGAGAGTCAATCAGGCTTTAGTAAAACAGAACTCCATGCATGAGAGGAAGTTTATAAGAAAGGGAAAAAAACACTGCTGCAGCTTCATTGGAAAAAAAATTATATACTCAATTTACAATTAAATAATGTTTTAGAGAAGTTGAGAAAAAGGGTAAGAGTTACTAGTGAATGTATGACATTGAGCTCTCTTGAGCAGTCTCTAGCAAAAAAGTTCATAGCACAATCATATTTTAATATCAACAGGCCAGTGTGTGGGTTATTTTACTGGAAAATACAGGATCATAGAGTCACTATTACTGGAACAAGGAAAAACACTTAAAAAACTCCAAGACATAGCCTCAAGGGTTTTTTGTTAGAGTGGAGATTTATGATTTTTATGTGCTTCCTTCAATTTTAAGACAATCCTGAAGGGAATCCTAAAGATATGATCAATTAGCTGTGTGGTCAGACAAGATGGCTACACAAATATTTATGCATCTTCTTATAATTAAGTTTAGATTATAATTTTTAAAAAATGTTCTCTACAACTAAGCACTTGTGTACCCTTAGATGTTGTCATCCTTAAAATTGATAGAGCTGAGTGCCTGCTGCAGGAAAACCTTGTGTTAGGCTCTGCTCCTCATTTGTTAGCAACAGGCCAATCAATATATGTTAGTCAAAATGACTAACATATATTAGTGAACATATGCTTAAAGAAAGCAACTTAAGGACAAAAAGAATAAGCAATACAGAATTTTAGCTTTGTTAGATTAACAAAACTAAGCTTCATCTTCAGAATTTCTATGCATGCACATGAATCTACAGTACTGAGAATTACATAATCATATACAAAAATATATACTCTCTGCATAATTCTTCTACAAGGAAAAGAACCTGACTCAATAGGTATGTCTGCAAGGTACTTTAATTGCAACTTCAGAAACAAGTGAGAGTTTTAATGCAACATTTATGCAAGCAGGCTACACATTCTACATCAAATTGGGCATGCATAAATTCCGTGCTCATTTTCAATAGGGAAAAAACAAGAAGGCCCAATTGAGGCTACCAAAATAACACAAGATGCACAATATTCATCTCTCTCATTCTCCCACATCCTAAGCAGGGGTAGGACTAAATGACAGACACAAAATACAAGCATCACATTAAAACGTAAATGTACAAACAGTTCCCTTTCTGTACTTAACACATTAAAAACAAAATTATCCCTCACTAAGCACGTAAATGAAACGTATTCCTGCCATCTGCAGAAAGTTAGAAAGGCTCTGGTTAGGATGAAAATAAAATATCACTTGACATGCTAAAAGAAATTACATTAAAATGGTTAAAAAGAAAGATAAAAGATTAAATAAAAACACCACTGCAAACTGCAAAAGTTTAGGATTAACAAGGCACAGGGACCTACCAACACAGAATTATCCAACAAGATTTCCTGCACAAAAACAAACGACAACCAGTCATGACAAAACCAAAATAGATATCACAGTGATATCAACCACACATGGAGACTGTAACATGTAAGTTCAGCATACACTAAAAAACAGAATCTTATCTCAAACATACCAAAAGCCTAATTTGCTCAGTTAATTTCTCTTATTTTTCATGTTGAACACGCTTAAATTCCACTTCAACTGGCCCTAAAATTAATACTTAAACAGTACCAAGACAACAGCACAGCATAGTTATTAACATTGTATACTTATTGTGTTTCAATATTGATCTTATAGTATCTTAGAGCTGAAAACTGGCATTCACTGTGTTGAGGAATACTACACCATAAGCTTACACAGATAAGCTCCTTGGAAGTCTGTTCTCACCTAAGGTAGTTTTAGAACTAAATTTAGACATGATTAAAAGCAAATGATTCGTATTCTGCTGGAGTCAAGAATTCAAATAGCAGGACAAGTATGCATTATTGTTTGAAGCCCCATGAAAGTTCCATTTGACAAAGAGGGAACACTCTCAGAAGCTGAAGAAGGGAAGCCAGATAATGACAAGCACATGTACACAATATTAAAAAAAAAACAGAACCAAAACAAAACTGGAGACCTGAACCATTTCATGCTGTAGTGGCTGGGAAGACAGGTGGAGGAGACAGCTTGCAGCTGCCTGCACAAGAAATTGTGTTAGCATGCCAAATGATGGAAAAAAGAAATTAGGAGGGAGGAGAGGGTGGAGAGGGCAAAGAGGATGGGTTATGAGAGAGCAGAGGGAGGTAAAAGAGGAAGCAAAGAGGAAGTGGCAGGGGAAACGGCAGGAGAATGAGAAATTTTAAAAGGCAAGTTTGAAGGCACAGACATTTAACAGAATCCTTGGGGAAAGAGGGTGGAGAGGGGCGCTGGTTCAAATGCTACTAAAAAAGTGAAAAATATTGTTTGCACATTTGTTTTCAAGATTTTCAGTGAAAATTCATGTTTCTATGGATGGAGGGGGAAAAGATCACTCATCTGACCACAGATTCTTCCATTTCCTGTTTGCCTTTCTAAATAAAGAATGCAATGGTGAATATCCACATGACCTAGGACCTAGCTTTTGCATGCCACTTCCTCTTAAGACTTAAAAATGCAAAGCAAAGGAGGACCGTCACACCTTGTTCTCCAAATTGCAGACATTTAAACTCATGAAGAACTAGCTGAGGGTCACCTTGCAAGTAAACAGCACAGTGAAGTGCAGATTTCAGATCCAATAACTTATTCTGCTTCCCTAATGAGATGGTGATTTAGTGGGTGGAAACTACACGGATGGATGTTGAATTTTACAAATGCAGAATTCTGCTTGTGCAATTATCTTCTCACAGACTTGCAAAGCACACATTCAAAAAACCTTGACACTCTTCAGAGACATACTGATGTTACTGTATTGTCAGTGCCAGCAACCTTGGCCTTAGTTGTACAAGTTCACGAGAATGAGAAAAGATCACCCATGTGAGGCCACTGACTTGGTGGACTTCTCTCCCAGGAAGCCTACAGTCATTTCTGGGACAGAGGGGAACACACCCAGATGCATGAACACACACACAATCAAGCCGAAACCCGTTTCTTAATTTAGATTATGAAGTTCATAAACTGCTGTATGAAGTACTTTGAGACAACTTGTAAAAACAATAAAAATCAGTAATATTATATAGACACGACAACTTTGCCATGACATCCTCTTTATTAGTAGATATTTGATATTATTAGAGAGATAAAAGCAGACTGTACATGGATTTTCAAATGCTCCCAAATGCTGCCACACCCTCCAAGCAGGAGACTGACTGACATGGTTTGTTGTGATTTTATCAATGTAAGAAAAACGGTGTTTTACCCAACAAACAGAAAATATGTTTTAGTGTATGTTAAAACAACATTTCAGATTAATTCCAGCTCTTCTGTAAATGGCATATCCCTGTGTATCACAGTGTGGGGCAGAAAAACCTCCTTCAGTTTTTCCTAGCTCCCACAATGATGTTTCTAGTCAAACTAAATAAAGAAAATGTAAGAAATCTAAACCTTAAACAAAATTTGTATATTTTTATTATTGATATACAAGTGCTACCCAATGGAAGATGTGAATTAGAGCTGTACTGAAATAGATGAGATTAAAACAAGATCCAATCACACTTTATTGTCTGTGGATTTTTGTTTCTCTCTGATTGACAGAGAGACAAGATAGTATTAAAAAAACCCAAAATAAACCCCTCAAAAACTTCCAGCCAACACCCCCCACCTCCCTCACTGAGCCCCCCAAATCCACCAAGGCTAACAGCTATCAGAAAATTATCTTCTTTTTGGTTTTGGTTTTTTTTTAATATAACTAAGTACTTCCGAACAGCAGCTATTCAAAGATTGAGAGATGCTGGGTGGAAACAACATAAAACAAACCCCACCCAACAAATAAACTCCCCCACCTCTTGTCAAATAGGGCTGAAAAAGTTTTGTTTAGTTCTTCCAAAGACCTGATTTGACTGTAACTTTTGTGTTAGAAATTTTTATACTGACTGCCATGATGTCAGTACACTGAACCATTAATGCTATAGAAATTACAAAACAGAGAAATGTACAAATTTTCAGCACCATGAAAAAACAAAATGAAACAAAACAATTCCCAGTAATTAGTACACACATTTTTTAAAAATCAATTCTTCAACCAAGGCATAAAAAACAGCAGAGGAAAAGAATTGGCCAACATAAACCAGCTGGAAAAAATCCAGCAAAAAGTTGTAATGAATAGTATATCCTTCCAGAGAACTGGCCTTAAGAAGAACAGCAGAATGCACTTGCAAACAATTCAGAAGGCCAAGATTTCTACAGAATGTGATCATCTTGTAAAGGAGAAGCAGAAACTGAGGAAACAAACCCATGAAGATATATAGAATACTTGCCTGTAGGAGAACATGAAACACCTCATGCCTAAAATGATCAGTTTCTCTGCTTAAAGAAACATCTACATTTTTAAAGTGCTTATGAAAAATATGAACAAATTTTAAAATACAGGGATATAAACTAGTAAATATATACTCACACAGAGACAGCTTACAAGGTTAGACAAGTTGACATGTCGAGGAGCAAACATGTGAAGCTGCTGAAGGCAAGAGATGGCTTGAGCTTGAACAAGGCAGTCAGGATTATCCTGCATCACTGCACAGCCCAAAAGGCAGGAAGTTCTTAAGGCTGACACTGCTGTACTGCTGCCTATATTGAGAATAAAGAAGGGGGGGGGGTTTGTTTTTAAAACATATATTTATTTTTAATAAACATGATAACCTGCCTTTTCCCAAGCCAGCCATAACATTCATCCTCCTAAAGGATGATCCTTGAATCTGTGCTATACTTTGAGATCTGTGAGTAGTGATCACATTGCTCTCTGGTGATTTAGATGCAAATTTTAAATATCTGCATCATAACTAACACATAGACTGGCTCCTAACTCTTGAAATATGAACACCACCTGTTCTTATGTTAAAATTATAAGATGTAAGAATGTAAGAAATGTAAAAAGTAAAATTCGTGTAAGAAATTTCAGCCCAAGGCAAGGTTCAGAGAACCAGTTCAAACAAAGGAAATTATGTCAAGAGACACTATTTTTGGAAAACTAGCTGTCATGTCATCTTGATTGCATGAAGTCATGGCCTATGAAATACTGTCTTACAACTAGGCTAAGAAACTTAGATCTGCTTGCTTGTTGCAATTGCAATCACACAGATTCAGTGTTTAACACTTTGGTTGCCATAGCAAACAAAGCTGACATATTTGCATGTTCTATACCTTGCAGCTCAGGGCCCAGAGTGGTGATAAGTGTATTTAAACAGCGACCAAGGCTTTGATGGACTTCAGCGTAAGCCGGAGGCACACTCAACAACAACATGAGAACAAGAGATAAGGTAGGTTCCACATGCACATGGTACAAGGGCCCAGCCAGATCTACTATTAGTGACAGAGAGTGTAGTGCCCATGCCTGGAAAATAAGAGAAGCGGTAATGGAATCTCTATATGATATACATCATATACACAAGACCTTTTAAAAATTTGATAGTTAAAAGTGAAATTCAGTGATGAAGTGTAATAGAATTTGCACTTTTAGGTTCCAAAGGAACAAATAGAAAAGTTATACAAAGAAACTTTATGAATCTGATGTTGAGTAAGCCATTGTGAATATTTTACAAGGAACTGTATGTTGTGCAACGAAACAATCAATTAAAACCTGTCATTGTTAATAAACAAAAAAAAATGTAATAGTGAATTAGTCTAACAGTGATTATTCCTTTATTATATTCTATTATTTTTAAAATTTCTTACAGTTTCTTGTGCAAGAACAGGATTGTGAAAAAAAAGTACAGTTTCTGAAATAACCTACTGTTGTAATCACAGTTACTTTGCACCAACAGCCACATCTATTTCATGTCAACAACCGTCCCTCCTTGTGCAAAGATACCGTGGAAAAAGCTTTAAAAGTTCTTTAACTGATATTTAGACAAATACATTAAATACACTCGATGTCTCTTAAAGCTATTCTGATAGATAACATTTTTTCCACAGACAAATAACACTAATTAGTCTTCAAAATTTCTTGTCTTATTCAAGAATGTATATCCACCGAGTTCTACAGCATTCAGGCTACAAATCCCTTTTATTTACTATATGACCCTTCAATAAAATATGCCGTGAGGTAAACACTGTAAAAGAGACAAAAACTGACACTAACAAAAAAAATCCCCTCATAAACAAAAACCCCTAGGTACTATCTAGACAAAGTCAAGATATAGGTGAATGTGAAATGAATCAATCCCTAAAACATTAGATACTGTTTTTGAAGTGATCTTTATCAGTCTCACAAATCATTGAATAAGAACCACCCAAATCTCATGATAGTTCTTGCTATCGAAGTTGTTGAAGGTGGATTTTGAGCAGGGGTTGTCTTCTAAATTGCCTTTGCTGCTCCAGCCATTACCTGTGAGGTATGCCTACAAGGTTATTCTTACAAGAAGTGTTATTCTTACAAGAAAAAGAACCTTAAACTCCAGAATACAATTCAGTTAATTTGTAACATAACATTTTTATATAAGTGACAAGTACCTGTACATCAGGAGAAGTGCTGTCCTGAGACAAAGTATAAAGGATTCCAACACATGCATTCAGGTGCTGAGTAGAACCTATTCCTCCTAGGTACCTGTACAGACATCCCAGAGCCAAAGAATGACCTGTTCTTGATACCACATCCCTAGCAGATTTTAGCCTATTAATTGAAAGAAAGCTGTTAGTTTAATCACCAAGACTCTTACTATGTAATAAGCACATCTACAAATGAAATTTCTCGTATATAATCCACAAAAAAATTTATTAGACACTATTATATTCCCAAAATTCTCAGTTCATACATTGCCTTTATTTGAAGAAAGCACCAAAAAATTTTTAGATACACTTAAATGATGTTGGTAGAACAGCAGCAAATTTAATTATTTGAAAGTCTATATGCTTACTTAGTCTTACACTAAGAAATACATGCAGAACTCAAGCAGTGCTTTTTCCTGTTAATTTCTGAAGTGACACCAAATTCATGAAGGAAACCAGCTTTAAAAATTATAGTAGGTGTCAGGTAGATTTCTCAAACATTTTTATAAACTCAAGCAGTGTCTTTTCACGCTTACTGTGAACTTACTTGTCAAAACTGACTTGCGCTAATCCAGCGGTGAAGGCACTGTCAGAAACCACCTGTGCCAGCCTGGCCAAACACTCTGCAGCAGCACATCTTAGAAGTGGGTTATTGCTTTCCAAGGCACCCATTACCAGCATCAGGGCAGATCTTCTGACTTCTTCTGAACCTAAGCTTCCCTTGCAGTTAGCCAAGTGCTAAAAATAGACATTAAATATATTAAACAGTTGGACAGTAATCCGAGTGTGCTTCTCTATCAGTCATGCAAAAAATGCAAGATCTGCATAAGGATTTTGATTTTCTTCCCCTTTGTCTGAGGAATTCCTGTCTTTCAATTTGCTGTTATGAGAGTTTAACACTGTGTAACTGTACATCACAGCACAACATTACAGTATCAACATCATGATTTTAGGAAACACTGGATAGATTGTAGTAGAACCAGATAAACCACCACATTAGCATAGAATTCAGGAAATAATATCAAGAAGAAAAACCAGTGAGAACAGAATAACACAAAAAAAATCTCAGTGCAAAATATTTGCCTATGAAGAGAGGAATGAAAACTGCAGATGAACAGAGAAAAATACAAATAAAGCATCAGAGAAAATGAACAAATAGCAGATAATTATGATATCACTTTATTTTACCAATTGTTACTTTTTTATTTATACAGTAAGAAATACAAAAGACAGTGACAAAGACAGAAATGATACAAACAGATCTTTTCCACATCTCTCTTATTTGAATGACACTAGTATGGATGCTAGTACACTAGAGCGTACTAGAACAGGTTTCCCTAAAACTAATATTAATAAAGGGGAAAAAATAAACAGTGATTCATTTGCACTGAAGAAAGCTATGACATCACAAAACAATATATTACCATAGAAAATAAGACTGATCACCTTGATTGTTAGTAGAACAAAAATTTCTGTGTACTGTGCTGGTTTGGACTGGGGTAGAGTTGATTTTCCTCACAGTAGTTAGCATGGTGCCATGTTTTGGACTCGTGCTGAACACAGGGTTGACAATACTGAGATGTTTTGTTATTGCTGAGCAGGGCTCACACAGAGCTAAGGCCTTTTCTGCCTCTTGTGCCACCCCACCAGTGAGTGGAGTGGGGCTGCACAAGGAACTGGGAGGAAACACAGCTGGGATAGCTGACCCCAACGGACCAGAAGGAGATAATTGTTTAGCATAAATAACTTTCATTGTTTACCTCTATGGGTTACATAGAGGTAAAATACTCAGTGGTTTAGGATGTTGTTTGCCCAGCTTTACTGGTTCAGCATGAGTAGCTGGTTTAGATAAAGCCTTGGGCCCATAGCTCTGAACTTATATCTAGAGATGTTTTCATCTGGAATGGAGTTAATTTTCTGAGTAATTTTCCTAGTAGCTGGTACAATGCTGTGTTTCGTCTTCAGTACAACAACATTGATAACACACTGATGTTTTAATTGTTGCTGTAGGTAACGGTTATCCTACATCTAGGGCTTTCTTAGTAGATGAGGTGCATCAGTAGAGAGCAGATGCATCAGAAATGTAACCAGAATATCATGACAGCAGAAGCTGCAATTCCTCAAGAACCACCTACTCCACAGAGGGAAAGAACCCAGTAACATATCAAGAAGACCACTTACCAAAAATCACCACTGGACCCAGAGACACGTGCAAGGCACGTAAAGAGCATACAAAAGGTAGGTGCATAAATCATATGGGTGTAATTGCCTAGGGATTTTTATTCTGAGTACTTCTACAGATACACTCAGCTTGAGCTGAACTGCTGCTAAATAGAGCTGAACTCTATTAAATAACTTGGTTTTATAAATCTGATGCCTGACACTCTGCCATGGGAAATCCAGAGTGAAGCTGGAAGAAGGAGGAAGCACATCAGAGAGCGAGTGTATGTGACAATGAAGAGACAAAGGGGACACCTGTCTGCTCACTGGGGCTGCCCGCTGCAAAGGGGCTCCTGTCCCAGCAGCTAAAGTCTCGGGTGGTCTGTGTGTGACTCCCTGAACAGTGTGAGAATGCTCAGCTCTTCCTTTAACATGGAATCATGCTCGGCATATAAAGCTGGGAGGAGGCAAGGGAATGTTTGGAGTGATGTTTTTTTTGTCTTCCCAAGTGACTATTAGGAATGACAGAGCCCTGCTTTCAACAGCTGAGCACCTGCCTGCTGATGGGAAGTAGGAAATTAATTCCTTGTTTAGATTTGTTTGTGAGCATGGCTTTTGCTTTCCCTATTAAACCATCTTTTATCTCAACCCAGGAGTTTTCTCACTTTTATTCTTGCAATTCTTTCCCCCATCCCACTGTGGAGGGAGTGAGCAAGTGGCTGTGTGGCTGGGTTTAAACCACAGCAATTGATCTATTTGAAGCAAGAGATGCTATGGTTTAGTAACAGAGAGAGAAAAACAAAGGAGAGGAAACAAAGGAGAGAAAGAGAGAGCAGATTTACCTTTAAGGAGGTAGAAAAGGCTGACACAACATGTAGTTGCACTATTTGTTGTCGAGATCCTTTTGTTTGCTTTATGGAATTCAACAGCTGTTCTAACACCTGGAGCCTTAAACAAAATCAGAAAAAAACCCCACATAATTGAAAATTAAAGAAATAAATCAAGCTTTTAAAATTCCATTTTAAAACCCATGACAAAATCTATCTATAAAACCAGAGGTGGAATAAATTAACTCTTGAGCATTTTCCTTCAACTGGAATCCCCGTCTACTGCAAAAAATTTGTGTATTCCATATTAGAATATGAACTTCCACATACAAGCATGAATCTTTTTACATTTGTTTCCTTATATGTATTCACAGATAATCACTTATATGTAAGTAACATTGAACAGACATTATTAAAAGAAACTACGTATGGGAATAATGCGTTTTGACTTACAAATGAGAAAGCAGGAGGCAAAGGAAAAAGAAAATGAAAATGCATTTCTCTGCAGCAATTAATTCAGGTCTTGAGAAACAAGTCAAGAAAACAACCAACAAGGTGGTGACAGATGGGGCAAAAAAAAACCCAAAGAAAAAAAAATTCACAATAAAAGCAGTCAATGAAGACAGAATAAAGAAGTAAAGACAGGTCAGAAGAACAAATAAATCATTTGGCAATTTTATTGGCAGGTACTCTCATATACAAACAGCTGCCTGGAACCTACACTAAACCCCAAGCATTCAAAGTTGTGAAGACATCAAGACTCAGGACTCATCAAGACTGAACATTCACCCCACACAGGAAACTATAAAACCATCACCAGCTACAATGACCATGATCTAATGATCAAGGTGTAACTATAGCAGGCTTTGAAAATATAAAATTATTTAATTTTAAAATAAATCATCTGCTCTAAAGCTGCATTCAAAAATATTACCACACAGAAGCACACAGAAGAAGCAACTGCATGAAAAAATTTCAGGAATTTATGCCTTAGCAATCAGTGTGCTTATAAATGTGAAACAAACCAAAATGCCATGTATGCAGTGAGAAAATACATAAAGACCCAAGAGAAGTTCTTGATCTCTTTCAAGCAGTCTTGTACCTTGACAGAACTGTGTTGAGACATGCACTCTTGTTTCTCCCCATCCACTTTTTATAAAGAATGTATTGTGTATTAAGCACCACAAAAATTGTGTAATATCTCTCAAAATAGCTTCCATTTTGATGCAGCTATCAAAACAATACATTGTTTTTCTGGGTCCACGGATCTGCCATGACAGTAACCTCTCACTGGATGTGCCTTTTTGTTGTCAGTAAATTTACAGAGAAAAGTCCAATAATTTGGTGGTCTGCATTATGCTATTCAGATGGTTTACAGACTCCACTTATGCAATTCATTATATTTTCAGAACTGATTTCTTCTGCATCCAATGTCAAACACTGTGACCACCTTACAACATCTCCTAGATTCCCCAGCAGTTACAGTATTACTTTACCTGTGAGATTCTGTTATGTGGGAAAACATAACTCCAAAAAGTCGAGTTGCTGCATGGATAACAGATAATGCAGGAGGTAGTGGTTTAGGTACTGAATCCCCTTTTGCAAATTTCTCATAAATTGAGTAAGGGTCATACTCCAGGCTGCCACCAGCTATGCTGTTACCTAAAAGGAGCTGTAAGAAGGAAAAAGTGATAGCCATATTTTTGACCAAGTCTAAATAAGCACTGACCTAAATAACCACAACTGTATAAAAATACAAGAATACCTTTATAATAGAACAAAAAGTACCTGCTCTTCAATAAATCGGTGGTCAGTCTCCTGCAGTAAGGGACCGAGTAAAAGGAGATCGTTCTCATGGCAAAGGGATGGAAGCAAGAATGCAGAGGCATCAATCTGGCTATCTGCCACAGTCAAGTCAGTCACTAACTCTTTTAGAATAGCACTGAAGTTTCCTTTAAATTAAAGAAAAAAAATATTCAAAACTATTGGTTAGCTACTTGCCACACGCAACTTTGGGAAAAATACATTTATACTGAAATAGTAACATCCATGTAACATTTCTCTTTAGCCTTCAAATAGTTATTTGCAGAAGACTCTCTGTTAGAGAGGAAACCACAGAGCAGTACCTGACACAAGCAAGTGTTGCTAAATAAACGAAGACAGCAAGTCAAGCACCCACAGCAATCTAGAAGCTGAAAAACAGAGACTTTTTCTTTACAGAAGGCATACTGCCATACAACTGATACAGCAGTAAATTAGTTATATTTATTCATAAAAGTAGAGGGGAAATGGCAGTTATGAACACAGCCATATTTTCTTCTATTTCCTGAAAATTAATTCTGTGGAACATATTATGTAATCACAAACGAATACTTGAACTTGGCAAGCAGAAGTAATTTAAAACATCCATAGGTTTGATAAATAAGCAAAACGTGATGAATGCAGTCCCCTATTTTAGGAGTTTGCAAGCAAAAACCAAAGCAGGAGGAGTTTATTTTCAGTTACATTTCACTGGTAGTTAAGACTTGCACATATTTTTGCACACAATATTTCTGACAAAGTTCTACATAATACAAGAACAACAATACTGGGCATTTTGAGTCAGACTATTTAGGTCATTGAAATAGTCTTTGTAGTGAGAGAACATTTCCAGTGCTGAATCACATGTGATGAGAAAGTAATTGTTTGTAATTGTGTTGAAGAACACTGCAGAACTGATCTTAAAGAAAGTAGTCAGCCTTTATACAAATATTACATAAGAATTTACCTTCAGAGCATTAAGACTGAAAAGTCTTCATGAATTGGGAATTATCAGCACTAAGAAGTGGGGAGAGATGGGCGCTTAACACCACATATCCAATTCTTCCTTGCATTCAGTTTTGTTGTTAGCTGATCACACAATTACATGTTTGCACTAAAGCAACTGAAGTTGCTTATAAATTTTCAACACATGGAATTTTCAAAAAGTGAGACAACAAAATTTTCAGCACCTCATGAGCACAAGCAGAGTTATCAGCATAGTTAGAGCTGGCAGCTGCAACCAGCTACTTAACCCTTCCTGGAAACAATCCGTTCTGAGAAGCTGACTTTCTCTCCCCTACCCATCAAACTCCTGGCCCTATCAGCCTGTCTCCCCCTCCAGGCATCTGTTTTGCCTGCCACCCTGACTAATAAAGCAAGCATGTAATTTTTCCAAAATACTTTACTTAAATCTGAACACAAAATGTTGACACTATCAACTATATTGCAAGGTGCATAGATAATGTGTGAAAGGAATAGAAACTGAGCCTTTAAAAAAACTATGACAGTTAATAACTAGAAACTGTTCTTTCATTATTACTCATCATGACAAAAATTTCTTTTAAAAATCCCCTTCCTATGAAAAATACCAGCTTTTGAAATAAAATTTCATGGAGATACTCAGCATTTTTTTACCAAGTAAAGGTTTATTTTAGTCCCAGACAGCTGGCAATCCTCAGCACTTCAAACAACATTACCCCAATGTAAAGCAGTTCAAAATTTTAAGCCAGAATGCTGTTTCAGCATTCTAGCTATTCATCTCATCCTATTAAGAAAGAGAATTGAATGCCTGTATTCATTTTTATGGTTTAAACAGTGGAACATAACAAGCATAAAAAGCTGAAGAAAAGAACCCTAATGAGTTGTCTGACAAAACATATTAATTTCAGACAACAGAAAACATCAAGAATCTAATAGAACTCAAGCTACTGAAATTATTTTTGTGTGATTTTCAATTTGGACAATATAAAACTTTTAATATTAACTCATAAGAAATAAATGTTGAGCCTTGAAAACACGAATACATTACCAAAACTAATGACGCGTGAAAATGATCACAAATATGATTTGTCATCTCAGCACTAGCTCTCCTCAGCTCAACAAGTTCATACTTTGGATAAGATAAATTACAAGTCTTATCCATTCATACACAATGGAAGATAGCAACTAAAACATGTTAAATGTATTTCACTGATGTTCAAGTTTACCCAATATGTTCTTCTCATTTCTGTCACTGCTGAAATAATGCAAAGAATCAATTGTGATTCATGCACACTCATGGTAAAACTTTGTAAAATTCTGCTGTTTCAGGAGATATGATTTTTAGTGACAACAGAAAGCAGTAAATGAAACATCAAAGAGGCAGAAAGTAAGCAGGGAAGGACCAAGCAAAGCCTAAACAAGTCATAGTATCTCAGGCTTCAGAAATCTAAAGGCATGCACTGACAAAGAAGCTTGGGTATATGAATAGTCTGTTTTCAACTGGGTTTCTTCATGGCTATTTTGTTCTGTTCCTCCTTGTCCTGGTTTCTTTAGTACTCTTTTACTAAAGAAAACAAGTTTTACACATTATTGACAAATAATAAAAGCTTGAGTTACAACTGCTGGTAAATGTTTCCATCATCCATTTTCTCAAAAAGAAACAAGTTACAGATCTCTATCATCCTGCTAACTACCTGGGCTGAAGAAAACAAATACAAAAGAAATTAAATCACGAACTGGTGAAAGCTCAATCAGTGTGTCACTCTGAGCCACATAAAATGAACCCTGCTGTGCAACACAAGAGTACTCCTAATATTGCTCCTATTTATAATGACTAAATTTAGACATTGAGAAAAACATCCTGGGTTTCATAGTGATATTGTTTCCCCAAACAATTAGTTTTTAAAATTCCCAGTATTTGCAAGGACTTAAAGTTTCTGTTAAAGTTTCTGCATGAAGCTATCATACTGGCAATAATATGAAAAGAATGGCATTTGTTTCAAGTTTTACCTTAGAAACTTTTCATTGCATTTTTAAATGATGCACACCTATATGTTAAGAAATACAAAAATAAGTTCTGGCAATGTATGCCTTGCCATTCCTTCCACACTCTCATACTGCTGTATTATATTAGTGGACACCTCTGAGACTACACCTGTTCTCATTCTAAGGCTATTTTCAAGATTTCAGCAGTGTGCTCACTTATTTACGACAAACTTTTCAAGCATTTTCTTCATTAATTGGACTATAATGCAGCATCCTCAGCTAGGCGGCTCTCTCCCAAGAGGTACATTTTGCAGGTCACACTGCAAAACACTGTGTATTTTCAATGATGTTAGAACATACAAAAAAATCCCAAACACACCAAGAAACTGTCAAGCCCAGCCATACCCAAATATTTGTATTCTGTAACATGTCACTCCTGTAATACAAGAACAAAAGGAATAACTTGCTCTCTGGGGTGTAGGTGAAATTTTCAGTCACTATATGCTATGCTTGATTATATACAAACTTCTAATGTGACAACAATTTAAGGCACAGGTCAAGGATTTGTCCCAATTCTCTTAGCAGTTACCACTAGATGGAGTAGATTATTTGAATAAGGATTCCCCCCATGATACAGAGGACACAGCTAATTTAGAGCATGGTTGCTCTGTATTGTCTCTGTCTTGAAGAATATCCTGTACTTCTCTTTACAGCTGACAGAAACACTGTGGTCCCTTACTGGAGTCCACAAACTATTATACAGCAAACAATTTAAAGACAACAAAGATATTAAATATTTTTGCTGAAAGTTAGACCCATCCAACTACAGTGCATAGTTAATGGATCAGAGGCCTAGATTCTTTTTGTTATGTTCTCCTATAAAAAGTAAGTCAATCCCCAGATTTTGTTGAAATTGTTCTTTAAATACAAACCTTTTACCCACAATCTGCACAGGATCAGATTAATATACCTGTAATATATGTTTAGTTAAATCAATCAATTTGAATTCTTTAAATGGTCTATATGCAATTAGTTAAAGCTGAAGTTACACCTTTGGGAAGTAGGATTTAATGGAAAAATAAAACAGGCATCAAAGACAAGATATTTTCCAACTAATTTGAAATTGAAACACTGTCTAACTCCAAATTTCAACCAAAAATAGAGCAAAAGTGTCTATTTGTAACAGAGGTCTATATTGGTATTAGAAGGGAAAAAAGATCACGAATGCTAGCTTTTCAAAACCACAGTGATTTTGCTACAATTCATCAAACTTAAATAGAGGGAATAAAATTTGTTTTTTCAGAAAAGGTGGAACTAATTTTTGCTGAATACATGTTGGACAAAAACTTAAAGATAAGCCCATAGCACTTTTAATGGATTTCTCCTTGTATGGAAATACATACCTTCGTAGGCCTTTGGGGGCAATACTGCTAGTAATTCATAAAGTTTCTGTCTGTAAACCGTTGATGGTGTTTTTAAGGAATTTCCATATGATTTGTATATTGAAGAAAGCCTTAAAATAAAAAGCATATCAGAGACAGTAGGTTTTAAGTTTTATGTAACATCCCATTTCATTTGTACCACACTACTGAATGCTTTTAAAATCTATACATATTAGAAGTACATTTTGATTTGCATAATTAATAGTAAAAGGAAACCAGTTTATTTCACATGTCCTGACAGAATGTCTCTTGTCCATTTCCAAGTGTTACTTTCATTTAACACTAGAGAAATAAACAAGCTTTTTATTTCCTTTGATTGCACCTATATTTATGACAAGAAACTTCTGTGTATATATTTCTCTAAGGTACTGCTTAGAACCCAAATGCATTAAATTGTTCTACATTCAAAAGGCAAAAATTTCATAAAACTGTTTCCAGCTTAGATATGAAATTAAAAATATCTATGTCTAAAAGATGTTTTTCCAAGCATATTCTTGAACTTTGTTTCTTATTTAATAAAAAATAATGGTATATAAATGCAAATGTGTCTGTTTAATTACAAAAGCAGTATATAAAAACTAACTTTAAAAATCCCTTGCAAGAAAGTCTTCCTTAGATTTTTCATATGACACTGGAATCTGCAAACACATAAAGTCTGATTTTTGTCCCTTGAAAAGAAAGTTTTTTAGAAAATGCACTAATCAAACACAGATTACTCTAGCTTTTCAAATAACAGTTTTATACACACACTTACTGTGTCAATAAATCAACAGCACTTGGGAGAGGAGGAAGAAGTCTCTGAACAACTTCATCCGTAAGAAGACCAGCACAGTGGGAAACAAAGCTTTTAACAGCTAGAAAAGGAATTGGATTCCAATTTACTTAGTGTGAGATATGTTGAAGAAAAAAACCCACATTGGCAAGCAATTACATTACTACATCAATAATAATGTATAAAAATAGAAATTAAAAAAGTCAGATGCACTGTTTTAGTGTCTCAGCTTGGACATTCATATTCTGTCTTTTAATTGCATACATAAATGCAATTACTTTTTGCATTTTGTTATGAACTAAGTGATGGTATGTAACTCAATTTCATGATAATTCCATAAAAATAATAAAAGAGGAGGATGATAAGTGACCTACTGCTTACTTTACTAGTTTTCCATTAAAATTTAGTTCAATCACTGTACTCAAGAAACCAATTAATATGTATATAATTTACAGACAACTAAACCTGAATTTAATTTCCAAAAACACCTAGAGAATCTACTGTATTAATTACCTGTTATCTAAAGAAAAATATTTAAAGGTTATTTGTTTAGGTACTTGTAAAATGGCATTACTATTGAGTTTCACACCTTGTGATGTATCTTCATAGTGAGAGAGAGGGGTGCTTACTGTACCAGGGTTCACATTCCAGAAAGCAAAGTACCCTTTAGTACTCTAGAATACAAGACTGAAACACGTTAAGTATTTGAAGGTCACTGGGGCAATTTCTTGGAAACCCAAATTCACAGTATTTCACGATAAAAAATTGCAACCTACCAAGAAGCAGCCACATTCAAAGCTCTTTCCTGGCTGAGAATTGCAACTACCTATTCATAATTTTTACCCAAGTGCTTCCACTTTCACAAACATGTTTGAATGACTCACCAATTCTATTTTGCCTATAGTAAGTTACCTGGCAGGAAACAGAACCACTATCTTCCAAATATAATAGACTGTATAAACAACAGAACATATCCTGCTTTGGATCTTCAATCATTATTGTGATTTGTTTGCTAAACAAGAGAAGCAACCTCCCTGGTTACTATTTATTGCTTGAAAATCAACTGATTAAAAGAAGGAGAGGAAAAACTCCCTTGGTTTTTCTTTTTTGGTTGGCTTTTTTTGTTTTGTTTGTTGGTTTGTTATTTGTTTTTGTTTCTCCATAAACATGAAACATATATTTATATGTAAATATTGATATACAAGCATATATGTTGGGGACTGAATATAGCCTTTACCATCTAATGAAAAAAAAATCACCTTGAAGTGTCCTTGTTCTTTCAGAAGGAAAATTAACTAATAGCCCAATTATAAATATGCAGAGAAAGACAGTAAATCCTTCTTACCACAGAGGGCACCAGCACGACCTTCCAGTGTTACTTGCCAGGTAAATGCATCTCCTCGTGTGTTCTCTGTTTCTAGGTCTTTAGGAGATGATGGAAAGATGCACTTCCACAGTAACAGCATTCGTGGCAGATGATGTTGGACAACTGCAGGACCTGTAAACGTTGGCAGTTGTCAGGCCAATGCAAGGATTAATAAAATTAAACTTTCTTTCCTTCTTTTTTTAATTGTGTTCACAAAATCTTTACAGGAGTGAACAAAACCATATGCTAATTTTCCAGCCTTCTCATATGTAATTTCTCAAATATTTACTGTTTCGGTACTTCATTTTCATATATAACTAAAGCCCATTGACACATTTACTAGTATGTTACCAAACCAACTACAATCTCTGTTTTACAAAGTTCAGATCCTGTGGATCACCAGCATAAAAGAGATGTAAGGACCAATAGTGATGTTCAGAAAAGCAAACATTTGTTTTAGGTTAATTAAGTATAATAACATAAGAAAAAAATGGAGTTGTTGAGCAGAAGTAATACCTGAAAACATTAAAAATATGACCAAAGCCAATAAAATACATTCTTGATTAGTAATTTACTGATCACAGTAAATAATCTGACCATTAATACATCTTAGAAAGTTCTGTGAGATTTCAAATGCCTGACAAGAGGGAAATACAAATGACTAGCTCATTTTTTGCTGCAATAAATATTTTAAAATTCTTCATGACCACTAGGACATTTGGTTAGATTCAGTTTGAAATTTATTATCTACATTTAATTAATAGAAGTTCCACTCCAATCACTACTTTTCAGACATTGCTCCCAATGAACAAATAGCAAATTTGAAATAACATTTTTATCTCAGAAAGTTTTTCTAAATATTCCAGCATTTAGGGTTTTTAAAATTATTTTGCAGCAGTAAATTACACAAAACCTCAAACTAAAAATCAGAGACAGAACACTGAACACCTTAAGATTAAGAAAAATTGTAGAAAGCTACTACCTAATGTCATGAGAGCAGCTATCAAGAGCCATCCAGCCTGCATTCGCTGCAGTGAAATGCGACTGCTCTGAGAAGCAGAACACAACAAATCCTCTGCTACTGTCATGATTACCTTCAAAGTAAAAGAGAAAAACAGAGCATCACATTTTGGTAACTACCAATTTTTTTTCAATACTATTTGGTATAACACCTAATCTCATCCTCTTGCTCCCAGAGGAAGAATGCCATCTTCCTCTTATGCTATGGTAATAAACTCAGGCTCATGAAGTTGCAATTCCTGACTTCAGTACTCATCTGGCATGTCTTCAGCAGCTCTCTGGAGTACTAAGTTACTTTGCTGCTTTGTACTCTCTCTTTTATCAGCAGTAAAATGACAACTGACAATTTCCACAGGAACATGCATTGGAAGGATAGAAATGTTCTGATATTCTATTTGTGTCACAATGTACGCGTGACATCTATGAACTGCAGCTCAGAAGAATTAATTATCTTTTTATCCTTCTTTCAGAATAAGGTCTATCATTCTCTCTGATCATTTTTCAAATCAACCAATGGTATGACTGACAAATAAATTATGATAGGATAGTTAGAATTAATCCTATTTTAGCTGCTCCAGAAGAATTGCACGTGCCCACTATGTGCTAAATGCAAGGTGACTTTGCTTGTTACCAAAAGGTACCTACAACTTACATGAAGGAACACCCTTGTGTCCATGCACAATTATCACAGTATGGCTACAAATGCTATAACTACTCTGGATGCTTCAATTATGTTTCACAGATGCTAAAAAATACCTTACAACTTGCACTATGTCCAGTCTCCAAAACAAACTGCTCATCGTAAGTCAGTATTCCAAGTAAGAAGTGTCATTATCAACAGTATCATTAAAAAGCTTCATTATAGAAAACATCCTTATACAAATTTTTTCACACTTAAAATGTAATGAAAGGGTGCACATGAAAGTTTGCTTGATGAATGTTTGAGATTTTTACACTTCCAAAACTTCATTTGAAGTCTTTCCCAATCTGAAAGTATGTTTCCCCAATTCCATAATGCTACCAGGTGGTTGTAAAATAAGAAATGGATTTGTATAGATTCCTCCTAGAGTTAATTCATTTGATTCTAAAATAAAACTACCTTTTTAAAATCATACTACTAAAAATCACTAAAAACTTAGTATACTTAAACTACCTGTAAAGCATACCCGCAAAAAGGATGTAATTTAATGATTTCTGACAATTCTTCTCCGTGTACTAGGAGGAATGCCTTATATTTGAAGGATTTTTGTTAAACTGAATTATAAGCAATAGCACTGAACGTTAAATATATATGAACTCATTAAGTATTTTATTTTCTTTAGGTTCCACCTGCAACTCTAACTGCCTCTCAAAGGATAATCCATTAATATAAAACAGATTCTCTACAGATCCCTATTGCCTTTGTTTGATATTTCCTTCTCAAAACTGCTCTGTTTAACATTGATCTCTATCCACTCCTGAGAAGAGGAGCTAGTCTGGAATCTGGCAGTGTTCCTAGGAGAGAGCAGAAAAGGGCTTTTGTCAACTGTTCTGTTCTTCCCCCTGCCAGCTTAGTACAGAATACAGTGCTCCTCCCATATTTTTTGTGCCCTCCCATACCTCCTCCCTAGCCCTATTTCATCCTATTATATTCCTCTAAAAGAAATCTTTGTTAAGAATTATGTTTCTCTGTTAAACAGAAACTTCAGCTCTGCTTAGGTGCATAGTATTTGAATGGCATTTGTTATCTATATAAATGGGAAAGCTACATTCATTTTGTTCTCTCTGTATGATCTTTCAGCAATCACAAGGAAAAGTTCATCAGTCAGGACTCTGCATGTCCAGAATGCTCTTACTGTACACTGACACTGAAACAGTTATTTTCAGAAGAAAGAACGTAAGTTTCTACATTATGCAAAAAATTAGCATGTACTGCTGACATTTCTGATCTGCCACAGTTTTCCAAACATGAGTAACTCAGTGGATAAGGTCCCCATTAAGATGGAAACAGCTCCTTCCACCAGTCTTTATTTCTACAGCTGCATATCCTTGAAACTTCAGAGCACAGCATCTTCTAACTGCACTAGGGAGGAGATTGGCATCTTAGACTGAGTTAATGCAAGAGCCTGATTTCTGTTACATCCTGTAAAAGAAAATAAAAGTGTGTATCTGTTGACCCAACATTTTCAAAATAATACATAATTGCAGTTATTGCTGTAAGACTGATTAACCTGTATACTTTACAGTCATTCCCCAGAAACAGAAATTTCTGCTCCTGATATATGTGAGAAGAACACACGCATTTTTGGGTCATGGTATGCTTCAAAGTCCTCTTCTTGAGGAACCAAAGTATCTCATCAGTATCACTGGGTATTGTGATCATGTTACAAAGAAAACATGCAAATACCACTGCAAAAAAATATAAGAACAGCCTGTATGTAAAGTATTCAGACCATACCTTCCCTTTTCCATGTGGAATTCCTAAAGGACAATGTTTCACAGCACCCAGCAAAGCAGCAACAGCAAAACTGTAGCCAGTTACTGCTTCTGGGCAGGATTTCAACGCACTGAGACGTTCAATGCAACGATCCAACAGCAGGGACACATAAGAGGGCAGTGCTACTGCAATACAGCGCAAACACCAAGCTGCTGTCAGTCTCACTGAAACGCTGGGGTGAACAATTACAGCAATTACTGCTTCCAGAACACCTGAAAAATAAAATGCATAAACTCACTTAAGAAAGAGGCAAGGAGATTGTCAAACAAGCAAAAATGTATGCACAGGACTGGCAAACATAACACAACGTAATTTCTATACTTCTCTTGAAAAAGTATTATTGTTTTTTGGTTTTAATTGTAACAAAATTAAATAATTAAGTTCTTTTTAGAAAAATTTCTCATGGATGAAAAGTAACACTATGAGAAAACCTAACACACTGCACAGTTATCCCCCAACATGCATAGAAAATATCTGTAAGCTTCTGTAAGGAAGCAGAAATCCATGCCATAGATGCAGCTAAATGAGAACCATAAAGGTACCCAGCTCAATTGAACTGTTTTATTATAAACATTATGGAAGTGTTGGACCTTAAATACAACCCTTAATTGAGTAAAATTTGATAAAGATGATTTTTTTAAAATTAACATACTTGTACAGGTTAGGAAAGATACAGAACTCTTTGGGCAATGTCTGAAATTTTCCTACAGTATGTAAGGCAGTCAGCTTTCCTGCCCCCCACCTCCTTTTTTTTTTCTAAGTTTATTGGAAGAAAACAGAAAATAATACAAGAACTATGGAGGATCCTGGTTAGGAGACTGAGCAGCAGAAGAATAGCCATAAGAAACCAAGGAAGATCCCAGTGAACAAACAAATATAAATTTAATTTGTACTCTGTTTCACAAAATAATTCAGGGTGTGTACCTGTGCTAGAGTCTTGCAGTAATGGTGCTGCTGTAGTTCCTAAGCCATGAATGAGACTTCCAAGTTCCTGCAGTGCACACACAAGCACATGCTGACTTGCTGCTACATCTGTTGTATTAATTTTTGTTTCCAAGTTACTGTCATTCATTGCAGCATCTGATAACACAGTACAAGAAAATCACCATGAAATCATTACCAAAATCAAACAAACAGATGGGAGAAAAGCTTTTGCCAAGAGAAGTTGTTTATATTACTAAATTAGCTTTTACCATTACCATTTTTATTATTGTTTTCATAAAGGGTTACCTTCACCAAGACAAGTATACTTCTTTTACTGAAAGGATGCTGTAGTAACATCTGTGAGGGCAAGAGTGTGGATAAATGGAAAATACCAAATTGCTTATCTTTACACGGTGGGGAACAGGAGCTAGCAAGAGGAGTGCTATGGTCTACCCCAACTAAAGTAACTTGAAGAAGACATACTTTGATACAACCTGTCAGATTTTACTGCATTGTAGGAAAAAAGGAAGGGGAAGAAAAGAACGAAATATTGCAAGAGCAACTGAGAAGGCAGAGACACAGAATGAAAGGGAGAGGGAAAATATGTTTTTTGAAAGTTTATCTTTTGAGACACAAACCATTATGTCTGTTTAGACACAAAATATTTAGATATTAAATCAGATACAGATACAACATGCAGCTGTACACCAGAGGACAACAGGTTACGTCCAAGATTCTCTTTCTTCTCCTCCAGAAGGACAATGGTGGAAGATCAGAGGCTTTTTCTGGAAGCAGTGTACAAGATCTTATCATGCAAGGTAAGGTCTCTTGTTTCCTCCAGGAGAAATGCTCATTTGTCATTTAGGAACAAATGCTTCTTTTTTGAACTTTCAGTAGTATCAACTGCTCTGAACAGGAAGGCAGGATCTGACTAGATGTGCATTATCTGCCAACCTAATTTACTTTACAATATTGTCTGAATACTATGACTACAATTATTTCATTTGTTAATGGTTAAAATTACATTTGCTTGGAATGGAGTGTTAAAAAATCTGTATATATCTGTGTGGGTACACATGTACAAAAACACAGACACACACAAGCAAATAACCAGCCCAAGCTAAAAACAAAGCAGTCCATCAAAAGCCCTGTACATTATCATGGTAATAAATCAGCACTATATATTCTATTACTGCAGACTCTGGATTAGGTAGTTGGACAATCACTTAAAAAGGGAAAAACAGAGGCCTGAAAGGATAATCTTGTTAGACCCATACCTACAACTTTCTTCAGTTTCCAGATGGCCTGACAAATCTCCTTGGCAGCTGCAATCTGAGCCTTTTCCCCGAGCAGGCCTCCTACTGTAGCTCGAAGGATGAATGAAACACAGCGGCGACAGCCGATAGCATCCATCGGACTCTGAACAGCCTTAGGGTGAGACTGAGACACAAGATCTAGAATATGGGCCAGGAAGGCAGAGAAGTTCCTTTCAAGCCATTGTGCTCCTAATGTAGACACAAATACCACATATGCCTGAAAGAGATTTGGAAACAAACATATTTTAGAGCAAAATGTCTGGAAATTCACTGCTAACTATCTTACATACTTATTCTTTAAAATTTTCACATTTATTCTTTTAAATCTAGTTGCCACAACGGAAACACTAAACTGAAATATTTATACATTTATGCATCCATAAAGCACATACGTTCTCACTTTTAGGCATCTGAAAAATTTTATATCTATATATTAATTTTTAAAAAATAATTTAAATTAATATCAAAACTAAGGTTTGCTAAACTAATATCAAAAATAAGGTTCCCTTCCAACTAAGCATATTTTGTGATTCTGTACTAGTAATATTGCAGCCTGTTTTCACTGTAAGTTATTTCAAGCTGCTTGCCCATGTCATCTCATTCCAGAGTGTGAGAAATGGCAGTTTACCCTGCACAGGCACTTGTTATGTAAAACATGGTGTTTGGTCTCACTGAACAACAGCTTCCAGCTATTTAAAATTCTGCACATGAAACCCAAATTTAATGTATGAATGCATTTTAAGAACTACTATGTTACAAAACTATAACCCATAACCCAGAGAAAATCTGGTTATTAAAGGGTCTGAATCAGGGAATATTTGCAGCCCACAAGCACTGTTCTTCAACCCTATGAATTTTAATAGTTTGCCTTGCAATGGAGGTACAATAAAAAGATTATGTTTGTCATCACAAAGAGAAAGAATGCAGAATCACTTTACAAATCTAATCACCACAAGACCATTTATTTTGCCACATAATAAGCTCCTCTACAATTGCCTTCTATGTGCATAAGTTGGACTTTTTTAATGAATAGACCAAGAAAACAGAATACAAAATATGAGAACGTGCAAATGAACACACAAAATTCCTCATAAGAAAGTTCACAAGTACTGCTGATATCAAGCAATTGCTGTATTTACTTCAAACATACTTTGTCTTGTGTTTAACATTAACAACAGAACTACTCATGTACAAGAAAGGGAACTATTGTAGACAAAATAATTATACTATTAGATCCTGTTAGCAGCTTATTGTTCTTGATAAATACCACTTAGGCTTCATAATGCATCAGTACATTACTCTGGTTTCACAGATTTAAAACATGAAGAATATAACATGATAAAGATTTGTGAAGTGTGATACTGCCATGGCTTCATTTTAAACTCTGGCTTGAACTTGGCTTGAACAAATATAAAATCTTCCATATGTAAAAAGTCATCTTTGGAGCCTTTCTTATTTTTAAATTCATAATAAGTTGCAACTCACTAATTAATACATTTTATAACTGCAAATGTTGTCTATTCACAACAACTGATAAATTGACAATTTTTCAAGCTTTTTCGGTAGAAACATTGCACTATTTAAACTGTTCTGGTACAGTTTGAGTGTACCATCTAGCACAGGTACTACTGTGTTAACACAGATATGCATGAAAAAGAAGACAACTTCCAAAAACCAGTACAAATAGTCAAAACACTGAACTGAAATATCTGATATATTCTTAGAAAACTAATAAAACTACCATGTATATAGAACAGCCTAGAAATCTCTGGCATGCATTTTCTAGGCAAATAGCTGTCAAGGTATTATTGTTCCTCAGCTTTTCTGTTCTCTCTGCCAAAAGTTAATGCTTCCACTCAGCGTGACCTGAGCACACAAGACAATTTGTAGCACCTTCTAGCTGTTTCACTGTAAAAATCTCACAGTTTTTATCAGTAATTCAAGCTAATTTAAAGACCTTTCGAACAGAAGTTGAAATGTACTGACAAACTGCCTTACTGGTAAAGGTGGTTATCATATAGCTGTGGGACTGTAACGTACTAAAATAATCACAGCTATTTGATACATAAATATTCATCATGACCTTTAATCTTGATTCACAGGTTTCACATTTGAATATCTACAATTCAACACGTTTACATTTAAGATAGTATTTATAGGATTAAGCCAACCTGATATTATCTGAAAAATTTACACTTTTTTTTTACCAGCAGGCACTACATGGCCTGGCTTCAGTTTTGTTCAGTTTACAGGATTCTATGCTTTGAGCATCCTGAAACACAGTAAAAGAAATGCTGGATTTTTTCCACGAAATTCTGTTTTCCTTACTTTTCATGCACTTACTCAAAGCAGAACTATCCTTTCAGAACTAGACTTGGAATTCCCTATACAGAAGTAAACTATTTCAAGTTCAAACGTTTCTTGTAACTTCTCCCTTTAATTTTCAAACGTAAGGAAAGAAGTTTTAAATTCAAAAATTGAGGTATTTATTTATATCACTCACTTGAAATTCATATCACGTGAAGCTTTCACAAGTAGTACATATTTTATTTTTAAAATGCCAAGCTCTCGTGTAAACAATAAGCAATATCAGAAATCCTTTTTCCTTTTCTTTCTAGTGTGACTCAAAACATAAATTCTTATTTTCAAACATATACATTTCATTAAAAATACAAAAAAAGGATGAAAGAAAAGATATATGCAGAGCAAATCAAGTATGCAAATGTTTAGCAATCTCAGAAAATCATAACTGATGTAATCCTGACCTGGGTGACTCCAACTCTAACGTCTCTGCTGACTGAACTGGTCCCTTTCAACATATCGCCACTGGCTCGTAAAAATCCACAACTTCCACGCAGAAATCCAGTTCCCAATAGCTCCATCACGTCTTCCAAAGAGATTTTGCGGATGTTATGTTTGGTGGATGCTAGGAATAGACATACATCTTTAGAAGAATAGTTCAAAAATCATGCTGCATTTTAGAAGCAGAGTTTCAACTCTCTCAGTTTTAGTAAAAATAATTTGCACAAACTCAGTAGCACAATCAAATCCAAATACTGTTTGAGCATAACTTCACAACGGAAACTGGACATTTTAGCACTCAGTGCTCCACCAAACCACACTATTTCTCAAGCTTTTCTGCTTTAGCTACCTTTAAGTAGTAGCACCTAGGTACATTTAAGTAGTTCAAGCCATTACTTGATATACATACTTATATTTACTCACCCTCAGTACTTACTATCTATGCTCTCTCTGCAAAAAGGTCTATAGGTCTACTGCTACCACCCACAGCTTCATAAAAGCCCTGATCCTTACATATTCCAGTTTATCAGCAAAACCAACCTCTATTCCAAACCTCAGACAGGGCAGATCCCTTTCTGCTACACTTAGCCATGTAAAGGCACAGCTACAGGTTCTCTTAGAAAAAATATCAAGGCACCCTAGCATTAGGAGAGTTCCCTAAAAGAGTGAGAAAAATAAAATATGCTCACAATTGTTTAGGAAAATTACCCATTCCCAATTCCTATCCCAATGCTTTATTCTTGATAGAAAGTTCATTTAAAATACATGCTGGGACACGTACGTGTAAACTAAGCACAGTGACAGCACACTGTGTAAACTGACCAAAAATTTTCACTGCAGTTTTCATTCTGTCTCAAGGATTCAAATTAGAAAATGAATGAAAGGATTTGACATAAAGATGTCCAGAAAAAAATTAAACAAAATCTCCTCAATATCAGTAGGTTATCAGACCCAATGCACAAACTTCAGGACTACAAATTTCCTCATGTACTGCTCCCTCCACCTCTCCCCCAGCCTCTTCTAGTCCCCATCTAGCTTCTGCCCCACTTAGCTCTAACTTCTTTTTAACTAAAAATAACTAAAATAAGGACAAAACTCCTTGAAATAGCCAACCAAATAATTTATAAGCTTCTTATATAACCTTATCTTAGAGCCTTAGAAATAACAAGTACATTGCTCACAGAGATTAAAGGAAGCTAATGAGTCTATAAAGAGGTCAGAATATTATTTTTTATTTTATTGAGAAAAGATAAGTACTGATTTTTTTTTCTGTAACACAGTAATTCTCTCCAAAAAATTTCTAGTGGAAATACTTTGTAAACCAAGACTTCAGATTCTACAATGCAAATACACAGCCTCAAGTATTTTGAAAAACAGTATGTTGGGCTTAAAGGTGTGAAATTTGGCATTTGCTGGTTGTTGCATTGAAGGTCTTCTCTGTTGCCATTAAAAGCAGCACAATCAGTCTGAATCACACTTATCCTGCGTCCTTTTATATTTTGCTTAGATTACAGTTAGGTATTTAACTTGGGGCTTCTAAAACTAAAACTACTCAGTCTGAATCACATGAAGTATTGGAGATGATAATTTAGTTCCAGGTAACTTCAGCTAACTCTAGTACGGTCAGAAAAAAACTGTTACATGGCTGTTGTCTGAACAAAATTGCCTGCTAATTTCTGCTTCTGATCATATTTATACTCCACTGACAATCCAGATGTTGTATTGATAACTGCAGAACAGTAATCAAGCTTGAAGGTATCCTTAACTTTTTAGTTTGACAGAGAGACTGCTTCAAATCTTGGTTATTTCTAAACTGCTTAAATTAATCTTGTTTTTAAATTCCTGAAGTTACTAATTTCTCTCCATACAACACCAATCTCACAGTGGAGAAAAACTTCTACTAACTACTTCCCATTGGTCCTTATTTTATAAAGATGGATAGATAGATAGATAAATACAACCAAAAAAACAACACTTCACAAGAAAAATGTTGGAAAAAGACCAAACCAAAGATATGAGCAATCGGAAGAAGCTTACAATATGATTTTACTTCAGGCTTCAACAGAACTTGAGAGTTTCTTACCATCTGACAGATTTTTACAGATGAGGAATCAGCAGAGAAAGCACATACTTTACCTGTTTTCTGCTTAGATGTTAGAGCTCTAGCCAATATTGTGCCTAAAAGTTTTGAAACCGCTAATCGTACATCATAATTGGAACCTTCAAAGGATTTAAAACATAAGGTAACAACACTATCCAAGTCTGTACTCCACATAAATACTGCTTCATTCTGAAGTTCAAGAAGACACTAGACAAAAAAAGGGAAATAAAAGTGTTTTGACATGGAAAAGCACTCAGTAAAAATTTCTGTTTTCTACATAATACACTGAGTTCTCCCTAACAAAATAAGCACTTTGGTTCACGCCAAAATTACTTGATTTTTTTTTCTGCCAAGTTAATATAAAAGAAACACAGATAAGCAAAGAATATTTTTACTTCCGTGTTCATTAATCACTAAAACAGAATTTTATGTTTTAGGGAGCTACTTCAAACAGCTATTGGAGCAGTTTACCTTTGCAGCAGCACAGCGGACAGCCATGGATCGATCTGTCAAACACGATCGGGCAGCTTTGTAAATATCTCTATGACAGGGGATAGCAGCAGCTCCTAAACCATTTAATATATTTTGCAAACTAAGCATGATTTCATAACGACCTTGAGACTGAAA
The DNA here is from genome assembly GCA_013398615.1 of Brachypodius melanocephalos. Classification (NCBI taxonomy): domain Eukaryota; kingdom Metazoa; phylum Chordata; class Aves; order Passeriformes; family Pycnonotidae; genus Brachypodius; species Brachypodius melanocephalos. The sequence continues at coordinate 23,490,490 of VZSR01000520.1, forward strand.
AATGAAAAAGAGAAATGTTAAAGTTTTGTTAACAAGAGAAATGTTAAGTTCTTTGGAAATACAAAACGCCAACTACTGAAATAGGTAAAAAATGGCTGGGTGTTTTAGAGCTCTATTTATAACAAAGTAAGTTAAAGCAGATAACTCGCTCCAAAACGCTACAAGCAAATGAAAAATGTAATTCTATGTTCTATTGAAAAGCAATAATTACAATTATAAAACCCAAGACAAAGTATGAGCTATAGAAAAAATGTTCTCATTAATAAAGCAATTAAATTTTCTAAATCATCAAGTACTTTCATGAAATGAGATAAAGAAAAGCAGTGATCCATCCTTTTATAGTCATAATCCATTAACTCTAGTACTTATTTAGAATTTAGACACTGATTTTTATCTGAATTTTCACAACTTTTTTTTTGTATTTTGGTATCATGCATTTTGTTTTATTCATTGGTCCAGCTACCAACAGTAAAAATCCTTTTATTTTTCCAGTCATTTTTTAAACATGCTGTTCCAATACCTCTGCATTCTTCATTGCTTTAAGCACATTCCCAACGGTGTCAGTAAAACTGTTTCCCAAAATTCTTCCCAATTTTTTGTATAAATAGCCCAAGCATACCACCGCAGCACTAAAACAAAAGCAAATCCAAAGACGCGTGAAAATGGATGCAGTAAGAGATGAAAGATGACTGAAGTAATCAGTGTGCAAACAGCAAAATAACTGAACAGGATGTCCCGAAAACGTAAGTGGATCATCAAGAGGGGAAAAAAAAAATGGTCCATATGCACATACCCTCTAGAAGACATGCAGACACAAGGGTAGCTAAAGTAACTTGGATAACAGGAGAATTCAGATAATACAATCTTCCAGTACATTTTACAATATAAATGTAATTTTACAATGTAATTTTCATATCCACCTTTCAACCTTAATTTCTTACTAAGCATGCTCTGTGTCATACTGCAGCAGATGCTGCCATAAGTAGTCAGGGACAGGTTTATTTACAACTTGATGGTTGACAGTTGCAAATGGTCTAGTAATTGCAATTCTGTCATTTATGTATCACAATATGTAAAAAGGAAATACCTTGAAGGAAATGAAACTATAAACCCATGTCCTTTTCACTGTGGACAGATTCTGAATTTAACATTCAGGTAAAATACCTGACAACTGGACTCTGTGTGCTCATTGGCCTTTCCTTTAACAAAGACAAAAAATGCCAACAACTGAGCAAAAAAAAAAAACCCACCAAAAACTCTGAGCATTTTCCTTTGAATAATTAGTTAATTAAAACACTTTGGTTTTGTATTGACAGATATATAACTAAAACAATTAATCTCCTGAATACAAGGAGAAAAAGAATTATATGTTTAATCAGCTTTCAGCTCTTTTCCAGACCTATTTAAATATGCAGACATTGCTCAGCATCCCCTTCAACAAAACATTTTGCTTATTCCCCAACTGAATTCAAGTTCCATATATATAATTTTAAATTCTCATACTGAATATAGTCTTAATTAAAAAATACATTTAATATTTACAGTAATTCCCTAAGTGCACAGTAAGAAAAACAAACCTAATATCCTTTATCTCTTACCATACCACAATATTACTTTCATTAAAAACCTGGTTTTTGTTATTGCTTTTATTCAACCCAGTACACACCAACAGTTGGATTTAAATTTTGCTTGTGGTGTGCCTTGGCATAAAATTACAATTTTCCAACTTCCCTTCTAAATTGAGCATCTGATGGTCACAGGTACTCTCCTTAATAAAGCAATAAGCTGCATTCATGCTGCATAACTTGTTTATCTGATTTGGTAGAGCATTCGCATCATGCTGAGTTTTATACTCCACTGACAATCCAGATGTAGCAGATGAGCACCTAACTAAGGTTGTGTTTAAAATGCTTGCCTAAAGCATTTTCGTCTTCCACTCACATGAAAGAAGAAAAGTGATAATATATGAGATAAGAGACCAATTCACTGGAATCTCTATTTAAAGGAGTTCCCAGGTGTATCAACGTATTGTGAACACTGACGGTGAAATGCTGCTACGAGACAACATGGGCATGCATGCTAAATATGGACAGATGGCAAAGACAACACTTTAATCAAGATCAAAACAAAACAAAACAAAGCAGATTTTCTACACTGAATACCAAGTATTTAATATATTTGCAGCCTAGGATGAAAAATTTTACTCAACACACAGTTTTGTAGCTCCAATTATTTTCTGTGGCCTGTTGTCACCGTATCAGTTCTACCAGAAATCCCTTTACCAAAAATTTATTGAAGAAAATCATATTTCACAATTACCTTTTTCTCCATCTCTTTCTTCCTCTCCTTACCACTACTTACATACCCAGGAACATTCTGTACACTGCCAACTCTCTCTCTCCCCCCCAGCTGCTACTACTCTGCATTCTGGCTTTGGTTATCTCCCATTTCTGCTTTACTGCCAATGGCCTTCCCCATCCCTCCTTGCTGTGCTGACATCATTCCACTTCCTCCAGTGTGGCACATCACAGCTGAAGCAGGAACACCTGCAGAGCTCTGTCCCACACTACAATTCAACACTAATGTTAATACATATCAGTGTTAAGAATGTAGTATAGCAGTAATTTACTTTGCAAGACCAAGACCCTTTACAGCAAACTTATTCTTAACTCAAAAGACTGCACAAGAGGTCAACTGGAACAAGAAGGAAACAAAAAATGAAAATGGTATTAGAAAATACAACTGACTCCTTGCAAAATCTATTTTCCGGAATCTTTACTTGTGTTGTCAGAAACAGGTTTAGCATGCAAAATAAAGGAGGGAGAGATCCTGCTCTGCTTTCAATACCATAACATTAATGCACAAGGATATTTTATTATCTCATCTTTACTACCTCCATCTTTAATTTGCTTTGCTATGGCGAGAGACGTGGATAATTTCAGGAATAAATGTTATTCATAACATTTCTGCAAATAAAGACTTGGCTTCACATTCTGAAGTAACGGTTCATGTTTCTCTGCTCTGTTGGTTAGGCTTTCAGTATTTAGTTACAGATGTTTCTAACTATATCCAGTTTATCAGCTGAATAAGAAACCCACTCAGCAACTGTATTTTATACCTGGAGTTGTACTTGTCTGTTTTACTGCTCTTCTCAGCTCTATTATTACCTTTTCCTTGTTTTTGAAGCACCTGCCCTCTCATAACTCTGTTACCCATTGTTGGTATTTGACCCAGCCTGATTTTCAATTGTCTGGCTGGAGACCACAGGGTGTCTTCTACCCTTCTGGTTCCTGATGCACATACACAACATGGAGTACCAGCACAATCTTTATTTTATTACGTATTTTGTGGCAGTGAACTCAGATGCATCTCACCACTTAAATCTGTCTCATTATTACTGGATTTGAAGCTTGAGGGTAAAAACACACTTACAGTTTTGTAGGCAGATAACTTGGTGAGTCATCTTTACTCCGAATGAGTTCATTGCATTTGTCAATTGTTTGGTAAACAGAAAAAGTGTCTCCAGTGCTATAAAGTACAGCTAAATTCTTGGCAAGGAGCCGTCTGGTAGGAGGTCCTGGTGAATTGTTTAATAAAGAAGTCAATTGTTCAACCAGTTTCTTCTGGTTTTCCCTTATTTCAGCCTGGAAATAAAATCAGTAACCAGTTAAAGTTCAGTTAAATTTAAAAGATAGTTACAGATAATTAATGTAAATTATCTTTACTTTTCATTATTACCATTCTGATAATGACATTCTGAACTACAAATGAACATTTTATTGCATTTTTATACTTAAAGAAAGGACAATTCAAGTATGTTATTGTTTTATTCTTCTTGAAAAACCCAACACTTTTTTCAGAGCACAATTATTGCTAGTAGCGTTTCAAGTGTATTTTCCCTGTGGCATATGTATAACTTAAATCTTTCTCAAACAAAGCTGCCTTTTCTTTCTTATTTTTATGACTGCTTTAAAATAAAAGAATTCATATAGTAAGTTTAGTAGCAAAGAACTTTAAAGAAGAAGCTTGAGCATTAGAAAAGAAAGAAATTCCCTTAAAACAATTATCCAGACTTATATAAATTTTTTAAATACTCTTTTGAAAAAAGAACCTGGCACTGTTTTTCATAAACGTGTTTTCATCACAAACAACAACCCTTAAAGAGCATTACTTTGATTAGGTTACTCTTACATGTCTACATAACCTACTTAATATACACTAAACAGTGAATCCGACAATCAGAGAGCTGGCTGGAAACAGATCTTTTATCACTTGACTAGGAAAACTTTAAAAAAACAACAAAGAGAAAGATGTTACATTTCTTCTTAGTAGAGAAGCCTCAAATAATTGTGCAACACTAGGTGGAAGCATTACTGACATTCTTCATAATGGGGCTGCAAAATCTTGCAGAAAAAGGAGTTAAAAAACAATTAAAATTCCTTTCACTGGGCAAGTGGCTCTGTCACTAGAAGGGCTGTGACCAAGAACTTACAACATTTAGAAAGCTGCTGCTAACACTGAATACACTTTTACTCCTTGTACATACAAGACATGAGGCAAATAATGTTGCATACTGCTCTTTGAGTTTAAACAAAGTAACAAAAAGACAGGCTTTTCTCCTCAAGTCTCAATACACTTACTCTGCTAGTCACCGGTAAAAGTTTTTCCAAAAACTGTAACCACTCAAAAATGAACTCTGCTTTTTGAAATCCACCAAGCTGGTTATATGCTTCTTCATTAAGTAGTAAACTGTGAGCTAACTCCATTCCTTGAAATTTTCCTCAAATCTCCCAACAGTGTAGAATGAAAAAAAATCCAACGAACTACCAAAACTACATTAATCACTTTTCTTTCTCATTAATATCTGGCAAAATGGAAGTTTGAACACCTAAACAGAAAAAAAGAAAAAAAAAAGTTAATAAAAAGTCAACAATCACATCATATATAATATTCATGCTTGACTTACTAAAATTAAAATTTCAAAGGAAAGGCTAATATAAAAAGGAAATTATGTCAGTTTTATTAAGATGTCCTTAGTAATAACAAATGTGTTTGAAAATGAGATAATGGTATTGATGTGATGTGCCAGTTGAAGTTAAATATACTTCTGAATATAACAGATTTTCCTTCACCTTGTTTTGCATGAAGTGAGGTTTCTAGTTCTTAATCATACACCTGAAAGTAATGACCAACTGACCCCAAACAATTTTGTTATCGAGAACAAAGTACAGCAAAAGCTGCAACCAACAATTAACAAACCCCTGTTAATTATATTCACAAATATAAATGCTGACAGATTATTCAAACACTTCAGGTAGTCTCGGTGCCAAGCAAGGCATAAAAATTTCAGAATTTCAGAATTTTGGAAAAAAACCCCAAAAAACTCCCAAACCCAAACCTGAAAAATGGTTTCAAAACTCAAAGTTCAAAAGAAGTTATGTTTTACTTATGTCTCTCAAACTATTTCAGGAATTTCCACATTATTGATAAGCAAACAAAGATGGAAAATACTTCTAATGATATCTTCAACCCCAATATCTAAATGCCATATACCCTCAAAATACAAAATAGAATATTCTGTAGGTTTCACAAATAAAAACAGTCAGGGAGATTCTGGTAAAATGTCAACCATATTTTAAACTCCCAAGCAAGTTATCCTTTTCAGAGGTCACTAAGACTGCTGAACACAGTTTTTCCTATGCAGTAACAATATTATAGTGTAAAATGATCCCTCAAACAGTAGATGGGCAATATAAAGCATTCGTAAATAATTCAGGACTCAGGTTGTCATCCAAGACAGAGGAGAAGGTTACCTTTACCACTTCCTTCATATTTTTATGTAAAATTTACTCACACACACAAAAAATTAGTCACAATTAATTTATTATAATGAACTGTCACTTCAAATCTACTTGAAATACCAAGCAGCTTGACAAAGGCACCACACTATAAAATGTCAAGAAGATCTAAATATACATAGCACATTATACCTCTACATATTTTGTTTGCCTAGGTACATTTAGCTCTATCCTCACATTTTTTGAAACATACACAAAAAAAGTAGGATTAAGTGTAGATTTTCATCACTGCTCAGATGAAAATTACACGTATAGGTCACAAATTCTCCCTTTTCCCCCTCAACCAAGGCCTGTTCTACCATCTCTAAACCACCTACTACCACAGCAACTTATCCAGTTTACATTACTTACCCAATTTACTCACCCATCTCAGGATTACAACTCACAGCTGTTTTCCCTAACTGAAACGATTAGTTTGTTGCCAGGCATTGGCACTTAACTTACCCAGCAGATAATTTGTCCTCATTTTAAAACTGTCTCTCTGCTGCTCCAGGCTTTTGGATAAAGGATGTTAAGAACTCAATTTTCTAGGAAAATAATTAATACAAAGATCTATGTTAGGAATGAAAGCACGTAAGATACAAATGTTACTACAGAAAAGAAGAATTCCAAAGTTTTGCAATACCAACAATGTTTATTAAGTAATAGCTCACCAAAAAAAAGACTGGACCTCCATGAATATTATTAGCTCTTTATACGCTACATTTAAATTTGGCAGACACACCATATACACCATACAACTGGGTTCATTTAACTACTGAAATCACCTTTTCTCATTTCTGTTTTGTTAACTCAGTTTAATTCTAAACCAGCAAAAAACAAGTTCAAACAACATCATAACCATAACAATTTTCTAGAAAGATTATCCAACAACCAGCAGAACTGGCAAAGGTGATTCAAGTCTTTTGAAAAATTCATGTACAATAATATCAATACAAGACATGAGGATTATCAGTCCATTCTAGCCTCCAGATATAGTTTTGATATTAGAATTCATGGCCAAAAACATTTCCTTTCAAAACTCATTCAACTTGAACTTTTTCTGCTGGGACATGAAATACAGATTGCCTGTTATTTTAAAAGAATTCACTTTTCAAAAGACTGATGCTGAAAACAAATAAAAAGTACATGTGGATATCAGAGTAATCCAAACTTCTTTTTGCCTGGTGAACCAGTGTTCAGGCTGCTGAAGAAAAGGCTCAAGATGACCTCACAGCCTTCAAAAGGGAAGGTTACCAAGAAGATGAAGACAGATTCTTTACTTCATAATTAAAATAAGGAAGCTTCCCTCTTGATTAAAAAAATATTTTCACTGTAAGGATTATCAGCCACTGGGACTGGTGTTGAGAAATTGCAGAACCTGCACTCTCAGGGGTTTCTAACACTTGACTGGACAAAGCCCTAAGCAACATCATCTCAAGTTATTAGTGTAACTTGTTTCTAAATGAAACACTTCAATTGTATAAGCACACATTTGCAAAGCCAATATAAACGTATTTATTTACTTTTAGCCTAAATTAAAGAAAGAAAAAATGTTCTGGTGTAATTGCTGATCTTTATAATGAACACCTGCTAACATGGCCAGAAACACTAGCAGTCTTCAAAGAAAATACTATCAGGACTGCATTACAAAGGCTGACTCCTTATTATGCAAGAATTAGTTTTGTAGAGACAGAACTGTCCATGCAGAAAAAAAAAAAAAAAAAAAAATCCCAGACCTATCTTTCCACTCCTGATCAACAAACAAACCTCAATTACATGAACTCACATAGAATGCAGCATACTCCCTACCCTACGCAAAAAACTTACTCCAAACACTTACTTGAGGTTCCCTTCAACAAGCTGTAAGCCTGCACACCAGGGATATTTATGAAGTTTCAAAAGTAATGATAAAAGAAGGGCACATGCATACAAACTTGGGAGAAGCAGGGCAAGAATGTAGGGCGGTAAGTTCTCCTGCAGCATTCTGGTTTTGCAGAGAACAGAGCAAAAGGCACAGCGCTCACAGCGCAAAGCTGAACACAAGCACAGAACTTGGGGACGAGCTGCATTTGATTAATAATAAATATGTCCTTGTTATGTATACAACATGTTTCCAGGCAATTTCTAAATGCAGAAGAAAACATCAACCCCAAAGCCATGCTGTCCAGACACACTGTCCAGGGTGGGACTCTGCTCTATTTGGAGGTATGGCACAGCCATGCTCTGGGCTAGTCGATCACCAGGAAAGAGTGAACGTCAGCAACTGGAGCTGCTTGGCATCAGCACCAGTAAACGAATGCAAATACAATCTAAACATGTAAATATGCACCTCTATTTACAAGAAACCCATGTTCAGAAATGCTGCATTACTTGATAGTGCTTTCCTCCTGGTGTTATAATTTTGATGCTTCTCAATATGAAAAAAAAAATCTGGGGGAAAAATGTGAAATTTAATTAAATGAGATGTATACTATGCCATCAACCAAAATAAAAAGGCATACATGCCTGATGAAATCTCTATTTGCCAACCAATACAAGGCACCATCCTTTTGGTTTTGTCTTTAGGTAACTGAAGCAATTACAAGAATTACTTTCCAATCAGTACTACAAGAACAGATCAGTCAAAAATCCCTCTTCTTTTTTTCCTGTAAGCTAAGTTTATTTTACATTTACACCATGCTACAAAACTGGCACAAAGGTTTATTGGCCAAGGCAGAAGCTTGTTCTACTTACTACTAAATTTTTTTTTTCATTTATCAACTGCCAATTTGACAAGCAGGATTGTTCAAGACTGGTTAGCAAAGAGCTCAGAAAAGCTCTTGGAACATGAGATGGAATGCCACCCTGTAAATTGAAAGGAATACAGGGTGCATCAAGCATTAAAAGGCAACAGCAATTATATTTTTGAAGTTTCTGACAAACCAAAATGAGAAAAAAGAGACCTGTAGTCTTTAAATAAAAGGTGACTCATCCAGGGTAAGACTGATCTGAGTAGCTGCCTTTAGCAACTGCCCTTCAAATATGAGAACCAATAGACCACCCATGACAGAGTTATAACAGAGTGAAAAAACCAAATACATCTGTTCTATGGATCAAATTAATTTCAAGCCAGGTAATCTCCTCAGGCTCTAAAAGATGAGAGGAGAAGAACATAGACTGCTGTATATCTTTCACATGGAAATCTAAGTCAAAAATTATAACATTACAAATTAAAAAAACTATGAGTAATAATGGCAACTTAATGAATTTCAATCTTCCTCTTCCTTCCAACTCTTGGCACATTTTGTTTATGCACAGAAAACGAAGATGTATCAAAAAAAAAAAGTAATCAGCAATAAAGCAGACTCCTAACTGATTCCTCACTGAAAAATCAGCCTTAGAATTAGGCCTCACAAGTAATGGAAACCACCACACAGACCAAGTTTGTACTTATGAATTTATTTTCTTTTAAATTTTTTCACATTTGATCTCTGTTCCAGCAGTTTGCTTGTCTTTGCCAGGAACAAGTGCTTCTCAAACAGAAATTTTATCAACCTGAATCCTCTGAGCATGATGCTCAGGTGAGGATCTAATGCACAATCTAGATGAGGGTCTAAGTTCTTTACACCTACTTTGTAGTGAAGGAAAAAAAGTGCCATTTAACTTACCTTAATAATAATTATTAATATTTTTCTAATTTCAGAAGAATTAACGTAATTCTGCACTAAGATAACAAACCTGTGGATTCAATTTTGTAGCAATGACTAATCCAGCAGAGACACAAGTACATATTATTCCTCTTAGAAACTACTGCTGCTACTCATTGACACTAATGAGTAACAGTAAAAAAAAAAAAAAAAAGAATAACTGAGATGAAAAATGACCAGTAATAGTAACAACCAGTGTTTTCATAACAGCTGCCATTGGGCTGACTACACAATCAATGCCATGACCACCCCACTGCTGCAAAACAGAGCTGAAGCACATTTGCCAGCTTCAAGATGACACTCACTGCACCGCCATGGTATTTTAACTGACTTCAACTCCACGTTCTTTTCTTCAGAAAGCAAGATTTATTATCATGTGCCTCAAGCGAACCAATATGTTTAAGTGAAAGCCTTCCAGCCTGACACATTTAATTCCAGCCATTAACAATTGAGATCAATGTTATTCCTGCAGCACTGTTTAAAAGTTTAATGGGATGATCGTTAGCAGTGCATCCGAGCTGACTGCACGGAGAGACAGAGATGCTCAAACCTTTGTTACACCCTTGCATGTACCTGTTTGGTGTCTTCCAAACATAAACAAAAACTCCTGCCCAGCTCCCCTGGACCTACTTCTAACAAGAAAACTGAATATGACAGTCTTTGCCAGCCAGGCAGAAAAACCTTAAAGCACCAGCCAAACACAGCTACTAATGAATGAAACGTAGACCAAAATCCAATAGTTGCAGTGCACTGTTTATGCTAGTAGGCAAAAATAAAGAGGACCCCAGGTTTGGAGAAGGCAAAAAGTGCAGGTTCAAATTCTACCAACTTCAAATGGACTGCCCAGGAAATTTATAGCACACACAGAAATAATCTGATTTAAATAAACAAAAATTACAGAATCTCAGTGATTTCATAAGAAATAAAAAAGAACTAAAATTTCAGCTTAAATTAGTTTGGAGTTTAGACACTGGAAATATATTTGAGTGGGAATATTCAACAGATAAATATGTTTATAATAACTGGAAAGATAGAGCAGCCTTTGTTTACTTACTGACTTCTACAAATTATTACCAACTCAGAAGTAGAGTCTGCCTCAAAATCTTCAGTTAGAGAAGGCAAAGCTAAATAAAAGCATCAGTGTAAGTGAATCAGTATTTTCACATCCTTTGTGTGGCAGGATCCCCATCATTCAGCCAACTTGTACCTTTTCTCTACATGCACAAATTTTAAATATTTGCTCCACGGAGTTACACAAAGCAAGAGCAGGTAACTGCTGGTTCCAATGTAATAGCCACCCTTCTGTACATATTTTATGTTCAGCAGTGCTTATCGCTCTCGGCTTCTCATTCAACAATAACAAAAAAAAAAGCTGGGGATTTCATGTGCCCTTTTACTGCTTTCTTGTACGTATTTTCAAAGAAACATACAAGCAAAAGCAGGAAATGTCACTACCAAGACAAGAAGAGAGTGGAGGAAGAGACATAGAAAAAGTTAATTCTCCTGAAGACTGTCTCTTTAGAAGAAACACTGGTATGTTTGATTAAATACTTCATGAAGAGGTTTAAGGACAACTCACGAAACCAGAGCCCAGTCTTTCAGTGCATACACACACATACCTGAATTTGTCACTGACTGGTCTCATCAATTTGAGCCAAATTACCCTTGGCATCAAACTGACAAGTGCTTTTCATCCAAAATTAAAGCAGAGCCATAAAAATGCCTGGTATTTTGCAGTGTTACATTGGTCAGCAGTAGGGAAATTTGAAACCAAGCACAGAGAAGATAGGACCAACAGTGACATTTGAAAGCAGTTTGCAAGAACAAGCCACACAAGAAAGTCATCACAAGACTAGAACTCAGAGCACATGGAAAAGAATACCAGGCCACAGAGGAGAAGGTCCAAAATTTTAAGGCCTTTAAATCAAGCAGAACTACAACTCTTAATATCAATTTTTGAGTGCATTAGCATGTAAAAAACACAGCAAATTAATTTCATGGTTGAGTACTCATATGTTTTATTATATAACCTATGCTATAGTGGAATTCAGTTTCCCTCAAAAATCTTCCCTTTTAAACAGAAATACGTACACATTTGCATCACATGCTTATGCCAAACATCAAAAAAGCAATGAAAAATCTGTCTGACTGTGAGCAACAAAAAATAACAGATGATTGCAGAACCACTTCCTCTAGTTATTGCTGAAGATTTCATTTTAGGACAACTTCCACTTACATCATATTTTTGTATGCAATTATTCTGCTTAGAAACATGACTCTGAAATCATAGATGTTGAAACAAGACAGTTTCCGTTCACTCTTTCCTCTTAATAGTACTCTGGATGAAGAAACTGGAATGCTATGTGTCTATTCTCTCACTGAAAATCTGGTAGCATTTATGCAGGGACTTGTTAAAGATGCAATCCAAGTGCATCTCCACATATTGCATGCTCCACATATGTAGGCCTTGCAGTGTTCCCACAGTCTTTCAGGCTGTACTGAAGAACAAACATCATGCAGCCCAAACAGAATTCTTGTTAACTTCTCAGCTACTTCCATTTGTGCTGCAAAACAAAGGGGTTGTATTTTGATGTTTTGTGAACAATGATGCTCACACAAAATACTTGTTTACTCCCACAGGAACAGTTCCAAATGACTGGTTTTCCTACCAAAATGCTTACCAAATGTTATTGATTTCCAAGTTTTGGAGGAATTACCCTGTATCTGTAAGAGCAATAAAGCTTAAAGGCAACAAAGACCTGTGTGAAATCTATCAGAATTCTTGCTCTGGGCTTCCTGGTTTGAAAAATATTCACTCAAAGAATGTGACCACCCACAGTCCTCACACACAACAGTGACATTGATAAGAACTACAACACAATATACATTTGCTGAAGTGTGAAAGAAACGACAAGACAATGTCTTCTAGGAATGCTGAATGATTTCTGTGAAGTCTTGAGGACAAAGCTTGACATAATTATAGAGAAATACCCTGAACAACATGCCTGAAAATAAAATAGCTGTTTTAGCAATGTAAAATATTTAACACTTCTTTTTAAATTGGAAGACATTAATTCATTTAAATACTACATACACTTTGCTTTCATGTTTCTTATTATCACTTTAATTTTTACCTCCACATGAGAAGCATTACTCCAGGAAAGCAAGAAACAGCAACATTCCATTACTGAGAAATATAAACAGCCATTTCCTGATCTCCACAGTGGGCACTACTGGCACACTCTGACCTCTCTGGCCCTCACAACTCTTCAATATATTTAGGTTCATCTCTGAAAGTTTCAGACAAAAGATAAAATTGGTTCCATTATAGGGACCTCAGAACATTATTTTGTTTACAGTCAACCAGGCAAACTGCATATAAATAATTAACCGATGCTTCTAATAGTCAAAAAAAAGTATCATATCTGATACTGATTAAGTACATTTAAAACATTTTCTTTTTCCCCAAAATTGGATTAAGTAACTTCAAAAAGCAATAACTAGCTTCAGTCTGATTAAAAATGCATCGAATGCTTTGGGTTTATTTCTTTGCAGATTTGAAACCTGGTGTGATAGCAAGACAAGTGCATGAAAACCACAGAAGTATAAACATCCACCTTACTAACAATAATATATAACAATTTCAATATATGTCCGAACATAGCTTTAGTCCTGAGGATGTTGTAGACAATATTGTTTATCTAATATAAGCAAGATATACCAAACTAAGTATGCTGACAGGATGGGGTTTGTTGTATGTTTGGGTGATTTTTTGTCACAATGACAGAAGTTTCAGGAAACAAAATTATTTGTTAAAATGTAAAATTGACTTACAGTAGGTGATATATATATGTATATAGATTATTCAAAAAGCAGGTTGATTTTAGCTACCAATTTTCTGTTAAGGTAAACGCTGAATCCAGCCTAGCTTAGCATTAAATTAAGCCGCAGGGAATTTTTGTTGACTATATACTGAAATCCCAGAAAAGGATACATATTTTTCCTGAAAATCACCACAGGTTTTACTGTGATTAGATCTCAACTGCACTGAAACACCAACACGGAAATTTAGCAGCAGCAGCAGAAGCCCTCACAGATGCAAACTCTGCAGGAGACTTGTTTGGCAGATCAGAGATCGCTATCCGGGCACAAATCACTGACATACCTCACTGCAATGGTTCATTCTCTAGGTATTTTATGTGGCTGTTTCCCAAAGAAAACTCCGAAACAGCTCAAAAAATGTAACTGCCTAGAAGTTTCAAGATTTTTTGGTCTGCAATGTAGTTACAGATATACTGTGTGTCTTTTTAAAGGTACTGCTACCTGAACCCAGTAAAAATCATACAGGTAAAAGCTGAATAGAACAAACATCCCTCAATCTGAAAATGTTTTTGTGACAAGGCATTTCTTATCTCCTGCGTCATTAGGGTGTTCTGAATCTTAAAACGGAAGATCATCCTGCATCAATTTAAAAAGTTTTTGATGTGTTGGCATACAACATCATGAACTAGCCAGTAAGTCAGATATTTTACTGACTACAAAAACAATCCTGTGTTCAATAATCGAACACAAGTTTTCAATGTATAGCTAGACTTAGTGTAATAGTAAACTAGCTTCCTCCCCCCACCTCCTTTTCATTGTGTCAAACCATCAGGAAAAGAAACCCAAGCTCCATTCATCACACAACCAGAAGTAATCTATCTTCTATGTCTCAATTGTTATTTCATAAATGAATTGAGAATATTACATATCCTGTAGCAAAACACTAAAGCATACAAGATAGCTTGACTATTTCTGAAGACAGGGAAAATATTTCTGGTATGTGAGACTAAAATAAATGTACAGTTCATGGTCACAACTGCAAACACCTAATCCTACTACATCAAACCCTAAACTCAAAGAATCACTAAAATTAATGAATCCAAAATTCAAAAGATATCAAATTTCACTTATATAAACACAGAGCTGGACTTCTATCTGCCTTCTTCATCTCCTATCATCCTTCCACCCATATCTCAATAAACCTTACTCTTAACTAAACTTACAACAACTATTACTCTTTCCCACATTCAACAATGTCAACACTAATGCAACTTTACACGTTTTACATCCCTGTGCAAGGTTTTCACCAGTTATATAGTATAAACTTAGTCACTGTCCTATCCAGACAACCAGGAATTCAAACTGCAAAAGCTTACGATAACATTTCCAGATATCAGCATGTCCAACACTGCTACCCCTCCCCAAATATTGTTAATTGCCAAAGTTTATAAGAAAATATAAAGCCAGACCCCAAAATGATGGAACCTTGGTGCAAGCGAATGGCACACCCCTGTCCGCAGCCTCAGGGTCCGTATCGCCCCCCACCAGGCACACACCCCCAGCCTGGCACGGCCGCTCCGCCGCCCCCCGTGACACCCGGGCGGCGCCCGCTTGCCGGCCCCGCTGCCCTCCCGTCCCTCACGGGGCTCAGAGCTGCCCCGCAGCCCCGGGGAACGGGATACGACGGCACGGACTGGGCTGGGCTGGGCTGCAGGAGCCCGAGAGCCGCCTGGCCGCCGGCTTTAGAGCTGGTTGCGCGTGTGTGTCACCCACCGACCCACCTGGCGGCTCCGGGGGTGATCCAGCACTTTTCGGGCGCAGGCCTCGGGCGAGCACAGCCCCGCAGGACTCCCAGCTCCGCTCGGCCCTGCTGCCCCTTCACACAGCCCCTGCTGCCCCTGGCCTCCCTCAGCCCGCGGTACCTGCCGGCCGCAGCGCTCCCGCGCCGCTCTGCAGGCTCGGCCCCGTCCGCCCGCCCGCCCTCCTCCAGCGCGGGGGGGCGGCGGGTCCTGCGCCCGAGCTGCAGCCGCTGCCGCCGCCCGCCGGCGGGGAGGGGGGAGGAAGGGGAGGAGGAGGAGTATGAGGGCGACTCCGGTGCTCAGGGCTGTGCAATCGGGCCCGGAGCCATCGAGCGCCCACGGCGGCCGGGAGGAGGGCGGGAGCGGCCCGGGGAGCGCGCAGCCCGGGGCGAGGAGTGGCGGCGCCGGAGGGGAGGGAGTCACCGCCCCCGGGGCGCTCCGAGGCTTCGCAGGCTCCGGGGCCGTGAGCGGATCTGCACTACGGGAGCACAGCCGGGGGCTCAGCGCTGCCTCACCAAAAACAGCAACAAAAGATTCCTCTTGGCGATGCTTTGTGAAGGTAGCTTAGCTGGTACTGCTGGGACTTGTACCTGGCTGTGATCAGCGTCTTCTATGGCTTCTGATTTCCACGCCACTCCTCAGGCATCCACGTCCGTATTTCCCTGGGAGGGCCCCTTGGCACTGCACAGGACAGTAACGGAAACACGCCCTTTATATTAAGCGTTCGTCAAACCAAACGTGTGCAAAAGTTGTTACTCCTGGGTTTCATTAGTGAAAGCTGTGATGCCAAATCGATATGGAATCCCAAGTCAAGGAGTAATTCTGTGTCTTACAGACAAGGTCAGCTGAAACTCCAGGAATTTCACCTCGTTTCTCCTACTGCATAGGTAGTCCAGCTGGAGGACGTTGCTTTGTCACTGGGAATTACTTCCACCCTTCCAAATTTTCATTAGCGAACTCACTGGTCATGAGAAAATATCTATTGGAGGGATTTTCTTTAATGTATTCTGTGATCAGTTTAAGTTCTATCTTAGTAAGAGAAAAGCATGTGTCTCTCAATCACTTTTTAGTTTAAAAAAAAAAAAAAAAACCAAACAAAAAAACCCCCAAAAACCAGTAATCTTACTGTAGTTTTTCAGCTGATGCCCAGCCATGTTTGGAACCTGGCACTAGTAATTTTCTCCACAAGCCTGTGTTTTCTGGGACTATCTTTTAACTTGTGCAAACAGAATCTCAGAATCATTAAGATTAGAAAAGACCTGTGAGATTGAGTCCAACCTTTGACTGATCACCACAATGTCAACTAAACCATAGCACTGAGTACCATGTCCAGACATTTCTTGAATACCTCTAGTGATGGTGACCCAACTTCCCCCCTGAGAAGTCCAAAGTTTAATGAGTGTTTCCATAAATTCTTCCTGGTGTCCAACCTGAACCTCCCCTGGCATATCATAGGGGTATGTCCTCTTGTGCTATCACTAGTTGCCTGGGAGAAGAGGCTGACCCCCACCTGGCTCACACCTTCCTGCAGGCAATTGTAGAGAGGGAACCATTGCGGTGGGGGAATAATGCCTGGGACACAAAACCACAGGAGCAGAAATTGTGTCTAAACCTTGCATAAGCTTGTACATTCGACTACACATAGGTTCAATATGTAAAGTTTACATGCAGGGGATCCTCTGTGAACATCTGTGCTCAGTTAGGCAGATGATACTGCTGAGAAATATTTCAAAGAGCACATGCAGGGCTGCCTGATTACATTGTGCTGTAGATGCCATGAGCACCAGACTGCATTACCGTATATGGACACTGGTTTGATTTTTACTAAACTGACTGTGATAAAAAAACATGAGCACTGATGCAATGACCTTTCACAAAAATTCTGGCAGTGGATGTGGTAATGAAGAATATGCCTCATACCTGAATCAGGAAATTATTTGCATATTATGTTTCACAGAAATCAACTCCACAAACTTGTACTGATGTAAAGGTGTTAACCTGTTTTGAAAAATCACATATATTCCCAGGGAAGAATTATTTGCTGAGTTAACCTCATTTTGATCAGGAGCTGAATTGCTGTTACTAATATAGTGATTTGCAATTCACTTGTGAGAAAGGTGAGCTGAACAATTTATATTCAAAGACTGTTATGATTTTTCCATAAGGAACCCCAGAAAAACAAGGGCTCTCTGACAGTCCTGAGGCACTAGAAACTCCTGTCAATATTTGTGAAGGATTGATCATGTTTAACTCAGAAACAAATAATCAACCCCAAATCTAGAATAATTTTTGGAAGATTATTGCTATTATTATCATTATTATACCTGTTGTTCACTCTGTTATGGTAGCAGGCAAAGATCCATTCAAAATTAGTTATCTCTTAATGCTGAGTGTTACATGAACACAGGGCAGAACAAAACATCATTCATTAAGAAAGATTTGCTCAGTTTTTCCCAAGAATTATCTAGCCCAGTCCCCTAGGACACATGATATCAGATCTAACTTATGCTTTGTTAATGCTAAACTGATATGAATCAATTGGAATAACAAGGCATATTGATGCAGGATGTTCCTTCCATATCTGGGTACATCAGCTTTAGGGTTCCTTCGTGCCAGCAGTGCTTACATAAGGGTAAGATTCTGTCTTCATTGGATTTATAGCTAACCTTGATTTTTACTGTTATATTTCCATAAATTGGTCAACAGACTCTTAACCATGCACTGATTCAAATTAGCATCTACTTTAGCAGTTATGCATCCCATTTTTATTTTTCGCCTTTTCAATTTAAAAATTGAAACTTTAAAAAAGTGCACATTTATAGTAATTTCTTCTAAAACAGAAAAAAATAGGACAATTTGATGCATTCACCATATATTAATTCAATTTTCCCTTTCCCCATTAGTCCTGACTGTGCTTCAATAACAAATTACTTAATAAAACAAGCAACTGGCAAATAATTGAAATGCTCAAACCTACTGATCAGTCTTCTCATTAGTCTACTTTGGTAAAGTTGGTTGACTGATTTAGAGCATGAGTCAGTTCTGCCATACAAATTCCAGACATAGTAGAATATCTACGCAGTCACATATGCCTCTGAGCTAAATACTTCCATTCTTTCAGCTTTATAACCTTCAGTGACTCTAGAGGAAGAAAAAAGAATGTATGCCTTTGAATTCAGTGGGACTGTCCATGCATGAATAAGAATCACAGGACTAGAGGCCTGATTTGAATCAAATGTTACATCACCAAATAATTACATAGCAAACAAAACAAAATTTCATTATATTTTAAAATCATAAAGAAGGGATGTCTTTAACTATGAGATTAACCATTTAGTTTTACTTTCTGGAGGCATATAGAACCCAATACATTTTGGCCTGTCCTAGCTTTTGCAATGCTTTAGGTACCATACTTGCTTTCTTTACACATTGAATATCAAAAATAATGTATAGTTTTATGCTACAATACTGCTAGGCTTCTTTTTATTCCCAACATAGTTCCTTTTTGTACTATCACAAAATGCAAGGCCTGAATTCCTGCCAAGCAATTACACAGTCCTGCTGTTATTTTAAATCCTAAAATGCAAATAAAAGTATTATGCAGGCCTAGATAATGTTAGATACTGCTACCAAAATGGAAGGGCGAAATAAGAAAGTTAGGTCTAGGGATGGATTGCCAGCTAAATACTAAGGCTTCCCCAAAACATTTTATATTCAATGTTAATCCAAAACTTTAGTTGCCAGTCTCTTTTCTAATGGAGCACATCTAAATAGCATTGAGCTCTTTTCTTGCACATTTTTAACACATACTGTTGTAATAGGGCATTGTGGCACTTACACAAGTAAATATAATTAAAGTGAATGGAAAGCAATTTTATATTCAGAGTGATGAGATACCTATGAACTAGAACTGTAAGCCAGGAATGCCTTTTATTTGCTTTCCCATGCTGTCTGGATCACTCCTATCTAGAAATACTATGAGGTGTTATTTGTACTGATACCACACTGTGCACTGAGGTACTCAAAGTGCTCTGTGAACATTAGCTTAAGTCACATTTTTGAGGCAGAGGCTAAAGTAGGAGGTAGTGAAAGGCAACTTCCTGTAGCTCCAGCAAAGGTGAAGAGAGGTGAAAGTATACTGCCTTCTAATGGAAGAAGAAGATCAGAGGTGATGTTCTGCTTTTAGTGAAAGGGGAAAAACCCAGTGGTTTTAAACCTCTCTTTCCCCGTTTTCACTCTTTCTTTGTATCACAGATGGAAAAAGTAGAGCAGAAAATTGCTTTGCCCAAAGCCACACACTGGCAGTAATTGAACTAGAAGACAGCATTGGTTTAAATAGAAAATGTGCAATACATTCATAGTATTTGGGCTGTTCTAACTTCTGTTTCTTTCTCTTGTCCACATACACCACTTACTTTTGAGCTGCAATTGCTAGCAACAGAATCTTTTGGGAATCTCAGGAGGATTTCCAAATTGTGAGTTGCTTTCAAGAAGCTTCAAGAAACGAAGAAGGAATAAATAGGAAATACCAAATTCATCAAATTCTTGAGAGAGGGTCTCAAATTTGGGGTGCTCTTTCCCCAAGAAAAATATTAAGGAGGAAGCTCTGCTTTCTGTTCTTGTCCAGCAATTGACTCTGATGTCTAGAATAAATCACCTGGTGGATCTCCCAGACAACCCAGTCCTGTCCCACTGTCCTCTGCAATACATTAAACAGTGATAGTCATTGTTTTGTTCAATGTATGGTCTTCAGGACGAAGACACAGAAAACAAAAATAGATAGCCATTTATCAGATGAGAATTGAGATGCAAAGAATTTAAGAAATTAAGTCAGACACAAGAGTTTGGTGGCAAACCTCAGGTAATGAACACCTGTGGAGGCATTTGTGGAGACCACTCTAGCCCTCTGTGGCATACTGCTACTGCAGCTTCCAAAGAGAAACAATGTGTTTGAAGGATTCCATATAGAAGACAGTAATAGAAACTAGAAGCAAAAAATAACAGAAGCTTAAAACATTAATCCCTCGTTCTCCAAAGAAGCTGTTTTTATACCAGAGGTGAGATTGAGGTTCAGCAGATCATACTTTTAAATCCAAGTAGATGTGGAACTTTGTTCGCAAAGAGAAGCTAAAGAGCAGTTGTTGCATTGAGTGACAATGAAGAATTTTTGTGGAGCTTTTGTGGTAGATGAGATCAGACATCAAAGATGCATTAAAAGACCTGGTGAAAAGCACCACAAAGGCTGGCTGATATCCAGCAGCCCATCAAGTGGCTGCCATTTCAACATGGGAAGCAACAACCTGAAAAAAGTGTTATGTGCAAAATCATGTTACAGGCAAAAAGAAATCCACCCTATGTTTAGAGTCACACCAAATTTATTTTAATTGCAACCTTAGCAATACAATTAAAGAATTATTATCAGTCCAAATCTAATTATTGCAGAAAAACGAAGGAAGTAAAAATAAAGAAACTCTATAGAAGGTCTCAATAATAATAGTACAGTAAAAATTGTTATGTATGTATTATTTATTACCTACCCTCACCCCTCTTCCTGGTGTCATTCTTGCCCTTTCATTTCCTTGTGGCTTCCACCTGGTAGAGGGAGCACAGTGGATTATCAGCATCTGGAGTCCTGTGCCTGCAGGAGTATGATGTTTATGATTTCTTCCTTTTTTTTTAAATATATATCTTTCACTTGGAGTTCTTTTGATGCATTTTAAAACAACATTTTACTCTTTGCTTTTTCTTCACTGGCCCGCAACTATGTATTTTTCTTTTTGTTCATCTTAAGTGTTTTGGGTTTTGCTTATGTCATATTGTCATTATTTCTTCTCTTTTTTTATCCCTAAGAATAGTTTCAGCCAGCTCCAGGTTGGTATTTCTTCAACTCACCATTGGCAAGCTGTTTATAGCCTTGAAGTCTCCAGTGCCAGCCTGTGCCCCATCTCTTACTATCCCATACCTCTGCTTTACATTGCAGTTGGTGTCTTCACTTCTCAAAGCTCCTCAGGTTTTAATAGGCCTGTATTTCTGTACCCTGTAACACCATGTTAGAGTCATAAATGTATAATTCTACACAAAAGAAATACTAAATATTAATAATTATATAGCAACTGTGGTTACACATAAAAGTAAAACAAATTAGCCATAGCCTCCTGTCCTTGGAAAAAAAAATTGTTACAGCCAAATCAAATAAAACCAAAGCTCTGAGAAGCCTGGGGAAAGTTCCCATGATAATCTTCCATCCTGAGCTCTTGGAACACTTGGGTCAAGGTCTGTGGACTGTCACTAGCAGTAGCAATAAAGTTGCAAGTATTATTGGGCTACATGCTATTTATTAACTTCTTGTTTTGGATTAATATTTGTATGTTGTAAATTCATATGTTGCATACTCTGTGTAGAAACAAAGGTAAAAATTTCAGAAAGGGCACGGGAAGAAAGCAGGAATATGGCTGACTAGAAAACAAGCTATTGCCCCTGAACTCATTAGTGAGTGTTTATGAGCCCCGTTCATAGTCCACACATGCTCAGCTTCAACATACTGGGTGTGTGCGCTGCAAACAAGGTCACAAAAACCTGATATTGCAAATTCCTGCATGTCAGTTGAATTGGAGACATAATAGCATAAAGACAACTCCTCACTTTATAGGTTATTTCAAGGAGGTGGGGAATATTAAGCATCTTCTAAAAAATATTTTCTAAGTATAGAACAGGATAATGATCTGAGGTTTTGTCTAGTCACATTACAGAAACTATTTAAAGCAGAGTCAGGTCATCTGTTTAAAGCATATGTTCATGGTTGAAGGGAATAAGCATTTGGCTTTGAAAAAGTAATTTTAATCAATTTTTTTATCAGTGTGGTCCAGCATGTTATTCAGAAATGGCTTCCTTCAGTAAATGGATTGTGAATCAATAGTAGATATAAATAAAGCAGTACAAAGGGCACAGCATTCAACAAGCTGCCAATCCCTGAAGCAGAAGATGGCAGAAATCAGTATTCCAAGATGGATACACAAATAAATCAGAAATGGCCAGCTAATACACAAATATCCACCTTTTCACAAAAATCAGAGTTCCATCTGGTCCTAAGAACCACTGAAATGGACATTAGTATTTATGTGCTTTATATGACAGACTGCTATGAGATAGAGTTTGGATTGAAGTCTGTTTTTCACTAAACATTTTCAAGCTTATCCCTCCTAGAAATCTTAAGAGTTCTTTAGGTGTAGAGAATGAATTTCCAGGCTGCTAAAGAACTTTCTGGAGACAGGAAGTAAATTAATGCTGCAGATTTTGTATTATACCTCATATACTAAATACCCACAATTCCTGTAAGGTCTGTGAAAAGTGGTATTACTCAGCACTTACTAGGATTTGATCTCCAACACAAAGAGGAATTGCAATGTTTTTTCAAGCACGCAGATCATAATGAATTGTATTAATCATTTGCATCAGGACAATATTATTTAAATGTCGCTAGTAGGAACTTTGAACGTGACTCATATTGTGTCTGTCATAACTGTTAATTATTAATGAAGAAATATGTCATTTGGGTCCTAATATTAGCTAATAGCTAATATTTCCAGGCCATTTGTGTAAATGGTTGTTTTCAGCTGTGAGAATGTCAGTTGCCAGGAATTCAATATCCTTATTTATTTCATAATTATTAATGATACATCATGCTAATCTGAAAAAAAAATCTCACTATTCTCTTATCAAAACTCTAATTTTCGTACCTGTTTAAAAAAAAAAAAAAAAGTGATTCCCATGGCATAGTTTGAGTCTACAGATCACATATTCAATGTTTTGTACGAAATAAGGATAAGGACAGAATATTTGTAACTACTGGCCTACAATTTAGGATTGTGCATTAGGTTTTACATATCTTCCAGAATAAATTCTTATTCAAACAGCAATTCTGGATAATTGCTGAAAACCATATAAATGTCTGATTTCACTTTGAACCCTTCTAAACCATAATGCTGCATTAAAAAGAGTAACTTGATTCACAGGATGAACATTTAATTCAGTTTTGCATTTGCCACATTTTAATACAGCTGTTTTGTTCTTACTGCCTTTCAAGAGAGAATTTCCCATGATATCTTCTTAACACCATCTGTTAGTAATGTTTGTAACAGAACTGCATAGTGGGTCAGCTGGGAAGGGGGCCCCAAACATCCCAATATTGTCTATAAAAGGAAAGCTAGTCTCTGCCTAGCAGCTTCAATGGACAAAAAGCTGGAAGGAAGCAATAGGGGCAGAGGGAACAAGGAGATGGAAGCATACATCATATCATCTTTATTTTTGTTTTCATTTGGATGTTTCTGTTCTTTTCCTGAGGGTCTGTTATGAAAGAATTGAGTAGACAGCAAGACCACAGTAACAAGGGCATAGACCAAGCTATAGCAGGCAGCCTATCAAGACACATTAGAGATTTCAGAATGCAAACTTCAAGCAAGCAATTCAGATTCTGCTGGTTTCTTGATGTGCCTCACTTACTCTTCTTCCCTGCATAGCCCATGATCAGTCCTGTACTACCTTAAGTCTCCCACCCTTACTCACTCTGGTCGAGAGGCATAGACTTTCTTATTTAGTACTCTCTAAGAGGCTAAAGTTCAGTGAATTTGTTTTCAATATATTAGTTAGAAAGCACTGTCATTTTATACATAGAAAACATAAAGGTAAGTATTGACGTAAATGCATCTATTCTTCTTTTATCTATAAACTACTTCTTCAAGCTGTACATGTAATACTTCTTTCATTATTTTTTCGTAAGAAATGATTGCATTATCCTATTTTTGTTGATAAATGTTTTGAATTATTGGATCAATATTAACAAATATTTTTAGCACACTTGAGATGCATATGAGACAAAAATAGATAATCATTTTAGCAAGGCAGTCTCAGGCATCCTTCTATTCAATGGGACTGGCAAAACCAGTACAGATGAGTGAAAGCCTTTTTTAAACTATCTCCCAAGGGAATCCAGCACTTTAATGCTTAGGAGAAAAAAAAAAAAACAACAACCAAACAAAAAACATCAGTACTGTATTTGGGATACAATTTATTTTTTCAAAATTCCATCAGATGAGTGTAAGGTCCATTTGTATCCAGTTTTAACACCTGCCTGTTTCCATATGTGCCATGCTTGACAAGAACACCAGCTTCCATGCATTTGGCATTGGCAGACAGTTCTTTTTCACACAAAGTCACAAACTGAGAATAAAGTTCAAACCCTTTTTCTTTTTCAATGTTTGCATGGTACTGCATCTTTCTTCCCTTTGGTTTACCACCTAGGGTAGCTTGTGGTATGATGAGTACATCACCTGGTAAATCAAGAATGGAGACAAACTCGCCGTTTTCATTTTCGCTTAATTTAACATTCAACAGCGTATCGACTGCAAATAAAAATAAAATAAGAGTTAGTATAACTGAAGTGAATTAAACTGGACATTATAAAAAAGATCCAACTAATATTTTGATGTTTGACAAACCACTGAATAAAAGAAACTGTTTATTAATGAACTGAAACATGAACAATCAAGAAATACTTAACCAACTAATATGTCTGAGTGTTGTGAGGAATGTGAAGGATATTAATATCATATGTCTAAATTCCTATTTTTGGGGGAAGTGATTGGCTATCTAAAATCCTAGAGTTGATTCTAGTTGGACACACGCAAAAGAACCCAAGATGCAATTAGCGAGCCTTCCTTAATTGCTTGATACTGTTCATATAGGCAGCATTTGCACAACCCTCCACACTGTAGGACACACCATCCTCAGTGCACTTTGGAGAGCGTCCTGCCCTGACTGTCTGCTCATTCTGGTTGCAGCAGGACCCAGCACTGATCTGAGCTGAAGGCACAGCTCCACGGTTTGGTCCCAAGTGGAGCAAGCGTCCTTCAGCGCTGCACTTTGAGACATGCAGCTACCAGTTTGTCACTTGAGACAGGAGGTGGGCAGGAAGGTCAGATGCAATTTGGCTTATAAGCCAGAAAATTTAAACTTGCAAATAAAGTCAATGCATTTACTAACTTTAGATTTTCTGATGTTTCTATAACGAATCAAATAATTACCCCAACTCTGTAAAAGCTGTGAGGATACCAGTCATGCCTTCAAACCCTAAACATAAATGTTTAATGTTGTTAGAAGCAAAAACAGCTGAGCTGTGATTCAGGAACCAAACCCACACACTTAGATTCAAAATGTATTTAGGAAACAATATTCTCTAAGACAGGCACTCAAGGTCCTAGATGAATCTCCTGATAGGAAACAGGACTTTCTTTTTCTGGCCTGTTTTAGCTGCCTCACAGCTAAAAATGTAATTATTCTCAAGCAACATTCTCATGAAACTCTCACTAGCACAAACCAAATTTTTATATCATAGATTTAAATATTTAGCATTGCAGAAAGACTGTGCCCTCCAAGACCAAGAGAGAACCCCCCAGGAGTTGCTCTCAGCATTTTTAATAGCACCTGTACTTGTGCACTGCTGGTCCCAGCCAGCAGCCTGAAATAGACTGAAATAGTGAAATGCTGTTACACAACCTTTAGCCAAATGACTAGTATCAGCCAGTCACAGAAAAGAAAAGGGCACTTTTATCTGGAATATGTGGCATCACAGAATTTCCCAGGGGAACCAGTGCAGTGATGGTGGAGAGGAGGGAGAAGAAATGACATAAAGGTAAAAAAAATCCGAAACAGAACAAAAACAAAAAAATCAAGCCAAAACAGCACTGGGTAATGACAGAAATTGCTACTATTTGACCTTATCCACAGCACCTTCTCTGCTTCAATGTAAATGTTAAAGTGCATGTGGAGAAGAAGACGAGAATTGCAGACATTGCTGTTATTGCTTCTGAACCAGAAAACTGGACACACTAACACTGTAAACTGGTATGTAAGAACCACTGAAGTGAGATGGGAAAGACTCTTTCATTATCCACACAACTCCCTCTACCGGCTATAATTTTAAATATCCTGCACATGCAGTGAGATCAAATCAAGTGATGTATTTGAAATTCAGTTCTGTCCTGGACTGAACCTATTGCCTGACACACATAATATGTTAAACCGAAGGTGCAACATTTTATTTATTTGCTAGAATGTTATTAGGGGAATTTGTTTTCTAGGTTGGTCATGAACAAACAGACAAGGAGGCATGGACAACTGTCAAAAGAAACAAGACAAACCAAACTGTTCTTCCAGCCAGGTAAATGATTTGAATAATGCCATCTCATGGTATTATTTAGAATAATGTAATCTCATGCTACCTTCTCTGCCTCAACTGCTTTTCTTCCTTTTCAAACAATACAGTAATGGATATGGATTATATCATACCAATTTTTGGGACAAGATCCTCATCAGCACCTTTGAAGAAGCATATGTAGATAACAAGCCCTCTCTGGATCTGAAAAAAATTACAGAAAACTACGTCAATGTTTCTCATTATCTACAATGCACACTTATCATTAAAACTGATATCAACAATGATAAAACCACATAATAGACAAAGGTTCAAAGAGTAGTTTTTGTTGTTTAGAATAGCTTCAGACATTAAGTTTACACACCACACTGTGGAAGGTAAGATATATACTGATTATCTGCATAATGCTTCTACATACAATTAAGACAATTTATTAGCTCCATGTGAAGCCAAATTTAGTTGGAATGTAGAGTGTACAGTATTATCACAGCTGAGGTGACAAGGTGAATTAATATACTTAAATTCAGCATAAGAAATGATTTAAGCTTTTTTTCCTATCAGTCATACAGCTAAAATAATTTTCAGTGTGAATTATGATATTATTTCCATTTATGAAACATGAAAGACACCACAGGATTTGTCAAAGAACTGAATTTTATTTTGATGTTGAAAGTAATCTAGTACAATATAATTCTGAAAAAACCACAGAGTCTGTTAATTAAATCTTTAAATATGATGACCAACAACTGTGAAGTTGTTCAAAGTATGATAAAGTTGTTCAAAACATTATTTATCAGCTTGGGTAAAATTTAACTGGCAAAATGGAACCTTTCAGCTGATTGGTACAGAGTAAAGGATTTGCCATATCTTTAGCATCTTCAGCACATCTTCAGAGAGACTACTTATAAGAACTGTGTATTTGAGAAAAGAATTAGGCCTCTACTGAGGAGAAAACACAAAAAACCTCATGTGTAGCTTTTCTGCTCACTTGGTTAGTCCATAAGGAATGCACGTGCAACAACCCATGCCTTAAGCCAAACCAATAGGCTCTGCAGCCAGCAGCAATGTCTCACGCACAAGTATACCTGCATGGCTTAACTTCTCTGGGAAAAAACCCAAAGTATCCACAGGCAGACAGGATCCACAGACACACAGCATATAAAGAAAATTCCCTGCTGCTTTGTCAAGAATAACTATATTTTTAATTTTGCTGGAGGAAACATAAACATCGACTTGTGAAACACCACTGAAGAGATGTTAAATAGATTGAGACAGGAAGGAGTTAATATCAAGACTATCAAAGCAAAAGGATAGAAAATGTGAATAGTTTCTAAAAATTGCTTTTAAAAAATTTCCTCAGTTTGTTTTTTCCCCTTTTCTTTAAACGACAAAGGTTTTTAGTGAAAAATCTTAGCTACACACATGAGATTTTGTCTCTTTGTTATTGCAGAGATTAAACAAAATGCTCAAGGCAATGACTTAGAAAAGTATGCCTTCTCGACTATTTTTCTAGTGACTAACTTCTGAAAAAGGAGAATGCTTTTTGTAGCCAAAATGTCACATTCTGAGAACTTCCAAAAGCATTAAATGGCTCCTTTCAAAACTCAATCTGACCACTGCAAATATTACACAGATTCCCAAAAGATGGCCATATTTCATAAATACTGTAAGAAATTTGATGGCTGGAACCTCAAATGACATTTCAAATCATCTGTTCAAATAAGGGAGAGAAATGCAGACTGCCAAACATTATATATCCTTACATGTTTAGCTAAATATTCATTTCAGAAACAGACTGGTGTCAGGATACTAACAGGTAACAATAATGCACAAATAGCTACTAATAAAAATATTTTTGATAAAATGGGCCAAATGCATTTACATTGCATACTTCTAAACCCAGCATTAGAAATAATGTGATACAGCAGACATTACAGAAAATTTAATTCTGAGACTTGTGAGTCTTTTTTTTTTTGTAGTCTCACACCAGTAATGATATTCCGCAAGCAGCTCATTTAAAAACACAAAAAAGTAAATAACGTGACCCCTGCAAGTCTGAAGGCCAGACAGATAAAGATTAAGTAAAATAAATCTTGATTTTTCCAGCCTCTGCCCATATTTGATGTCTGTTCTTGACTAAACTATTTATCACAAGATGAGACATACATATTGAAGAAAATTAGAGGGACAGGAGACTAAATGAGAAAACAATTCAGAGACAAGTTAAAGCTGATAAAGGATGCTTCTATTTGTACTGCATGTTTATGGTCTTCTAGAACACTTAAAAACCATGATGTAGCTGAAAGCTATGCAACTATTTGCGAGCTGAAACTTATGGTTTCAACTATGACTGCAAGCTGTGGTTCAACACGTGCAGCCATGTTTCAGCCCCTTGTTAAGTTTTACCTTGTTCTTTAGTTTCCTTAACTGAATAGAAGATGTAAAATTGAATGCAATTACAAGACCAAACCTAATAACAGTGTTCCAGGTGTTCTAAGTCTTGTGCTTGTTGTCAATGCAATGTGTAAACTTTTTGAATCAAAGCAAAACCATTGCCATTGCTGCAGGTCCTCTGTAACCTATCAAAGCCTAGTTGACTGCTCCTCAGACCTATATTTAATGCACAAAAATTCGAGGAAAATACCAC
>VZSR01000520.1:23519592-23625172 GCA_013398615.1 Brachypodius melanocephalos
TCAGATTTACTACCCTCTGGGAAGATTTCTTCATATTTCTTATATTCAGTCCAGCAAAGAGAGATTACATCATCTGCCACAGGTCACAGAACAAGTCTATGCCTGGTATTTTGCACCTCTTTTTACCATAGTAACCAGAAAACAAGGGAAAGAAGATAAGGAAGACAGTTTTCCTTGCATAAAGTATAGGCATTTTCAGCTGAATATTCTTTTTGTTTCTTTTCTCCCACAGTTAGGAAATACACCACACCTTACCTTATTTCACCCCTACCTTTACAAGAATGATTCTTTTTTTTTTCTCCCTATTTTGCTGTCTACTTAAACTTTTTATAGAGGGGATTAACCACAATTCTCCATAAACAAGAGATCCTATGCACAGTAACCCTCAACAGGCCAAAAAACTCAATCATGAAAACACAATGAAGGCAGAGATTCATGTATAAAGTACACTCTTAACCTTTCTGCTAATAAAGAACATCTGCTCTGAAGTTCCTAAAGTACCTACAGGGGTCTCTTACAGCTCAGAGGTATTCAAAGCCACCTACATAATAGGTCATTTATAGCATGCTAGAAATGTCTCAAGGTGAGGTCCTACTTTCAATTGGTCATAAAACATCAGGAACACACTGGTTGATGTAAATAGTAGTTGATAGGTCTGTATTTTTTATTTTTGTGTTTTTGCATTGACATGCAAAAATAGGGAGTGAAGTTACCCTACCAGAAAATGTCAGCAGCAAAATTTCCTTCCAATGATCTCTAAAGTAGTCATACTAGAGAAAATATGAATTTCCAATTTTTTTTTTTTTTTTCCTGCATGGTGACTAGTTCTTGTTAAAACAGACTTCTCTTAAAAGGCCCCAGTTACCCATGACAAATATTTAGTAAGGTTCATGTCTGAAAAATATCTGCTGGAGACCACCTGAATCTCTTCCAGATTCCTTTAGGGCTATCTATTACTTTTCTAGTGATTTTGCAAAGTAGAGAGACAAACTACATAACCTCCTTGCAGCAAAATTATTCGTATCCCTCAACCACAACATGTACCTTTTAAGATAGTTTAAAAGAAGGATAGTAAAATTATATTTCTGCTTTTCTTTACTACATCTACAATTACTTCTGTGATTAGCAAGCTAGAAATAGGTTATCTCTCCTATAATTAATTCATGCTGGGCAAAGCGAATTTTATTGTCATTGATCTTACACTGCGAGGCTAATAATGCAATATATACAGACACACTACATCTGTGAAACACAGTATCTGTGAGATTATTCCTATTTCCTCTCAGTAAAACATTCTGGCTTCCCAGACCATACTGCAGAAACTAGTTCTGCTGGCTCCACCTGTTCCTTCTGAACAAGCAGAGAAATGTTTTAAGGCTAATATGAAAGGCAAATAATGAACCCTCTTCAGATGTGTTGAATTAATGCATAAATTCTTTAACCATGCTAGACCATTTACGTCTTAAAATTTATGCAAGTGACTGTATTAAGCCCCTTCTGTTGTAATAGTCTTTAAAAAGGACAAAAGACAAAACCAAAAAGACCCATGGGCTAAATAGTTGACAGTGGCAGAAATTCTAGTGTAGGTAACTCACAAGCAATGACAACCACAGCAGGGCAGTGCACTATAAAGGGCAGCCCGCATGCTTTGGTAAAGAGCCCTGGGCTGCATACACAGCACATCAACCAAAGAGTGTGCAGACCTACCTACCTCCCCCAGCAGAAGACTGTGGGAGGAAAAGGGGGAAAATGCAATGTCTTCCTTAATCTGTGTGGTAGTCTACATGCTAAATTTCATTTTTAGTTAATGTCCTGGAAAAAACCAAAAACAACATCAGAACTACTGCTGCCACAGTACCATCGCCCTAGACGGCCTTTTTTCTCCAAGTTAACATCGTTACACAACAAACAAAACGGATAGCTGAGCCCACGAGCCAAGGCTGTAGTGTTTCCGTGAAAGTGTGTTTAAGAAAAGAAGGAAGAACTCAGTTAGAAGTTAAGTGTTTGGTCATGGAGCAGGCATGCTCCTGATGGGAATTCTGCCTGCAGAGGACTCTGTGGGCTACAGGGAGAGACGAAAGAGCAGCAGAGAGAAACCGCTGTGCTCCAACCTCGGCCTCCTGCTGCCTGTCCCTTTGCCGAAGGGACTGACCGCAACCTTTGCTGACAACCGGGGGCGAGGAGAGTGCGCTGAACTGGAAATGGGACGAGGTTGGAAAACTGCCTGAAGTGCAGCCCAGCCCGGAAAAAGAGCAGAGCGCGCTCCCCTCAAAAGTCTGAACGCCCACCCTCTCCCTGCCGGCGCAGGCGCGCACAGGAGGGAGCGATTTCCCGCAGGGCGACCCGACCGGCCCCGCTCCGCGGGGAGAAGGGGCCATGGCGAGGGTGGGGGGCGGCCCGCGGCCCACGTTACCTCCACCCACTGGGCCTCGGAGCCGGGCTCGGGCGGCCGCACCTGCAGGCGGGCGGAGACGCTCTGCTGCAGCACGGCCCGGGCCCGCGCCGCCTGCGCTGCCGCCATGGCGGGCCCGCAGCGCTGAGGGCGGGGCCGGGTCACGCCTTTCCGGCACCGCCACCGGCAGCGGCACCGGCACCGGCTGGAGCCCGCGGGGCACGGGCGGCGGGGAGCGTGAGGCAAGACCTTGTGCGGATGGTTAAACGGGGGTTTCTGATCTGCCCTCTCTATGGAGGGAGACGAATACAAGCTTTGGAACAGAATTAAGCGAAGTATTTCTACAGCTCTACTTAGTGATGCCCTAATAGCTAGCAGGGAGCGGGCTTTGGTTTCTTATATTGATGAGAAATGAAAGATCTCTTCTGGTGGAGGGATGTTACATGCTTGTGATAAGAGCAGCGTGCTGTATAGTTTATGCTTGGAAAAGAAAATCTGAATATTGTTTGTAATTTATTTTGTTCATTACTTGTTTGTGTTTCAGGTGGCTGAGATCAGTCTGTCAAGTTGGAGTATTTCTCTTCAATGATACTGTATTGGAGCAGAGGGAACAGAAAACGCAGTTAAAAGGGATGTGGAGAGCTAGTGATCCAAATAATCTGGGAAAAAAAAGACAAAGTTTTGAAATGAGCTCCCACTGCTAATGGGAAACGTTAAAATATTGCAAAATATTGGTTCGTTTATTATCTTCCAGATTTTTGACTACATACCCTGATACTCCTTCAACAGCTCCAAAACTGGAAGAATTGTGTCTTTCTCTCATACATGAATTCTGTCAGAGACAAGTTTTAAATGATCCTGTCTTCATTCAAGTCAGGATAGGATGATGCAGAATTCAGTATCCCTCTCTAAAGTAATTTTACGACCAAAGATTTTATTTTTACAACTGTGTTTTAAAAATATTGTATTTTTAAAAAATAAAAATGTTAATATGTAGCAGTGTGAGTAAGAAGCTGAATTTTAGTACCTGGAGTCAATAATAGAGTAAGATTACCAAAAATCCCTGTTTAACAGCAAGGGCCAATATGCACTTCTGAATAATCACTGTTACACATGAGGATATATTCAGCTTCTCTGTCATTTTAAAAAAAGATTCTCGATGTGTGCTCAATGAGGTTGCTCTTCCCAAAGCAAACCTTCCTGGAAGAATGGGAAATTGCACTAGGTGGTTACTGTATGAATTAGCTAATTTTTGCTAGCTGTAGGGTATTGTAAAATACAATATGTTTCTATTTAAACTCAGCTAATTTTATTTTAAATACCTTCTGTTCATTTACTTGAAAGCTGTATCCCCAGACTCATTAAGAAGAGTTTAATGAGGTAGAAATCCATTTAAAATGAAAGGATTTTCCATATATATTTGCAATATAAATTGATTGTTAAGGAAAATGGATTTTGCTACAGTATCAGCAAATTATAATAAGCAGATTATAGAGGGATATTAATGTATAAGGATATTGATTGTTATTTGGTACTGTGCCATTATTTAGACCAGGATATGATGGAGAACATTTATTCATGTGCAAGTTTCAATACAAATGCCTGTGAAACATTACATAGAAAAAATTAGTATGATATCATTGTTTATTTATGGATTCTTCATGGAATTACGTTGTATTTTCCTTGGGAAGCCAAATTATTCTGTTGCATCTTGAATTTCTTGAGTCTTTCTGGCCCATTGTTAGATTAAGGGCCTCTCTTTTTATGCCAAAGAATGATAGTAAATTTGTTGGATAAATTTTTGGCATGGATTTGGATTCGACTGTGGGTTTTGCATAAAAAAACCCCCACTTTCTGACATCTAAAGAATATATGCCTGCATAAAATATATTGGTACTTTTGTCAGTACTATATAAAGACATTTTTCTGCATGTTTTGGATTTGACAGCTGTTCCAGAATATTTCCTGTATCCACTCTGCTTGTCACTGGATCTGAAAGTAAGTGTTTTGAGAAAGGTACCCGAAAGACATTACTGGTTATCTTCAGACCATTTCTCTTTTGGAGGGGCAGATGGCAGTCTCACAAATTGCAGTGGAGGTGTGTTTTTCCTTACCCTTTGTGGGAATGGTTAAGTGTCTGAGTTCAGGAAGTGTTTGGACGAGGCTCTCAGGCACATGGAGTCGTTCTTGAGGTGTCCTGTGCAGGGCCAGGAGTTGGACTTGATGATCATGATGGGTCCCTTCCAGCTCAGCATACACTGTGATTCTGTGATCCTATGCATATTTGGAACAAATCCTATTGTCAAGAGGTGGGTGGATGCTGGAAGGAAGCTCTGCCTGTGCAGGGACTTGGCTTTCTCCTTGTCTTTCAGTACCAAAATGATCTCAATGGATTGAATTCTTCCCTGATGGTGTTTTTTGGTTTTTTGTGGGTTTTGTTGTTGTTGTTGTTGTTGTTGTTGTTGTTAGTATTAAGTTTGGTGTTGCATACCATTTGGCAGGGGTAGCTGGAGCTTTGAAGGGACAATATGTATCTGGGATATTTTTCCTTTGTCTGGTGTCTGAAACCAGTGGTCTTTCATGCAGCTATCACATTGACAGAGTTGCCCCTATCTGTTTTTAAGAGAAACTGTACATGAAGCTGCAATGGCACTTAGCTATCAAAAATACAAAGTAGGTTGCTGGCAAGGGTTGTATCTTGATAGAACTGCCTCCTTTGGGACAGATGTAGCTGAAAGGCTCCAGAGTGTCAAGGGAAGAATTAGCTTTCAACATTTCATTTTCTCCCTTGCCAAATTTGAAACTTTCCCCTTGCCAAACAAACAAAAAAATTTCAATCACTTAGAATCATTTAGTAAATAATCATGGGTGGGGGCCACCACTGATGTGAAGGGTGAGACAGAACTGATGGATGTCCTTGTGCCAGCTGTTAAAGCTGTTAAAAGACTCATCATCAGAGAATGGCCTGGAAAATGGAATTTGCAACAATGAATTGCACATTTCCATCACAAGGTAAAGATATTTCCACAAAAAAAAAATGTTAAGTGGGATTAATGTTGAAATAAAGTACAATTTTAATTTGGCCATGTTGGAAAAACAGGTCAATAATCAAAGAAATCAAAAAAAGATACTGCATATCTTTAGTCCAATATGTTTAAACTGGCACAGGACAGCTCAGAATGCTGGTGTGATTTGTTTCTGAAGTGATGTTTATGATAATGAGTCAAGTCCTACACTTTCTGTTGGAGGATAACCTTTTTTTCTTCTCCTTTTCTCCCGGTTTACTTATTTTGTTTCTCTTTTTGAGCTACTTGCCTTATCAAAAATAGCACAAATAGGTTCTCTGGTTCCTGTATTTGGTAATTATTTTTTGTCTAGTTCAAGACCCAGCCTCAGAAATGTTAGCTGAAATGCTGATTAGCAGGAAGAGACAAGGTACTGCTCAACAGCGGTGTGGGTGCAGAGAGGATTAGCTGGTGGTGTTAGAATAATTTTACTGTCTAAGGCACGTTATGATGGCTGTATTTAGTACTGACTTATTCAAAGTACTGTCCAGAGGTCAGGAGTATGTCTGCCTCCCAACCATCATCCTCCTTCCTTCAGAGGTATTTAAATAAGAAAAGCAAAGAGGGCATGAAGAATTTTCCTAGTACAAGTCAGACAGCAGAAATGAGCAGTCCTGTCAATCGAAGACCACAATTATTGCACAATGCCTGTGCAGAGCTACCAGAAACAGCTCTTCCAGAGAAGACATACAGTGAAGACTATCATCCACTTTGCCTTCCAAACTGCTCCCCAGGTCTGTTTAGCATTTGAAAGAACCGTTGCAAACTTCTGGGGGAAGTTGTTTGAAAGGAAGATGATATTGTGGTTTTTATCTTTGTGCTTTGCACCATACCTCTGAGAAAGGTCATGGCTTCTTCAGCTCCAGTTCTGTAGCATCAGAATTGGTCCTTCAGCTTTTCCAGCAGAGTTAATTTAGTGTCCCTACAAATGTCAGAATTGTTTGCAGTGAAGGCTGGTACTCCTGTTGTGGAAGTACAGTTCTGTGATTTGAGAGTTGATTTTATCTGCTAGTTGTGTTTAAAGAAAGCAACAAAAATTTAATACACAATTAAAAATAGATTAGTGTTTTGTTTAGTCCTTCATGTAATTACAAAACAGACACTGAAATGTGTTATAGCAATCAAAAGTTAATTAAACTTCTGAAAAAACCACCCAGATTCAATGTGAAAGCTGTGTCAGATACAATTACTGTTTTTTATTGTGAGAAGCAGAAATTTGCATCTATTAGGGGAAAAAAAAAGTAGCCAGATAAAAGACACACAATCTGCTTGCTTATTGCAATTGCCTAAAGGAAGTGAGAACACTGTTAGTCAGTTTCTTTCTCATTAGGCCTGTGGCATTTAGCTACTTTTCCTGCTTGGGTGTCTCCTCAACCAAATCTTTGTCTGTATGATTGACAGGCATTAATATTAAAGGACTTCTGTATCGTGCTCCAGTGGAATCAACAGAGCAGTGGGGGTAGCTTACATGCAGTATATACCATGGGGTCTCACTGTAACACAGTGGACTGCTTAGAAGCAATATGTTTATTCTTTATTTGCATGGAAAGGAGCTAATCCCATATGCCCATATGCTCTTCCTTGTGCAGAGTCAATCCTGAGTTTCAACACCTGACTCTTAATTCTGGAATTCAGAGGGAGGCTGAACAGAGTAATGAAGCTGACTCCATGAGAAGTCTCTCAAAGGTCAGCAGTTTTCTGTTTTACCCTTAGGAATGGTATTGCTAGATCCAGGTTGGTCCCTGCAGGCATATCCAAATGTACTTGCTTTCCCTGTCTTCTGAGTTTGCGACCTGGGTTCTACACAGCAGGAGCACATGAAAACAACTTGGGTGTAGGACAGTACTGACTCAATGGTGAGGGAAGCAGCACCCAGCACTGAGCTAGAAAAGGGTAACCTTATGGCCAGAGGGCCTGGAGCAAACTGGGTAGGAGTAATAGAGCTCAGTGACAGTCAACAGCTGTACAGGCTATTTGACATCCCTGAGCAAGCTCCATAGGGCCACCCAGGCCACCCTTGACCAGTCAAAGTCAGCTTCAGTTTCTTGTGCTCTGTATGGAGCTGCTGACCACACACGAGTTCAGAGCCTGCCACTGCTCTGGCAGGTGGGGGTCTGGTTTGCTTCAAGCCCCTCAGCTAACCAATTCCTGGCTGATGTAGATGGGTGTTGCAAACTGGATTCCTCCTGATGGAGGAGGTTTTTAGAACAGGGACAATAGACCACAGCTTCTACATCCTTTATTTTCCTACTATCAGGGTTAGTCTGCTGTGTCCAAGTTGAATACTCCTCTACCCCTGCCATGTAAAGAAATTAAAGTCTGTTCTACCCAAGTATTGCTGCATCACTGCTCTCTTCACCTTATAAACAACAATTATGCAATAGGAATTAGTACTACAGAATGGGGTTGTGTTATGTAATGCCATTTTTTTTCATTTTCAGTGAGAAATTTTGATGATAATATGAGGATGTTGCTATGGACAAAGAAAGATGCATCAGTATATTCTAGGATCTGAAACTTGAGCTTCCACATTTTCAATAGATGCAATGTGTAACATGAGAGTATTGACACAAAGCCTCATGTTATTAAAAATGGACATGAAATTAGATATGGCTTTTTCTGTTCCTTCCACAAACAGTATGAGAGTTATTTATTATTCTCTCTGTACCTGACTCCTTTCCTCCAGTTACTGTTGAGTGTGGAGGCATAATAAGGCTGCATGTCATTTTTTGCATTTATATGGATGACTCAAAGTAAAACTCACCACAGCTTCAGGCCAAAAGCTTTCTCCTTGAGTCACAGCTCCTATCATTTTTTCCCCTCAGGCATACTGATCCTTAGCTAGTCAGGGAAGCGTGCAGACGAAATGATAGGTCATTAGGAAATTTCTCTGAATGGCAAACCTCTGAAGTCAGCCCAAGTGCTATTTGCCATGCATCATGATAAAATTCGTGAGTTTGAGGAGGCACTAGTTATATGCTTGGTCTGCCATTTATGAGTTGTTGGAGCTATTGTTTCAGAACGCAGCAACCTCTTTCTCAGCATAGTTCAGAAGATTGCCAGAGCATAGTAAACCAAGCAGGGGTTGACAGATTTTGGCATTTTATTCTCTTTGATTAAAGAATATTGCATTGCAAAACAAAATGGTACCTCACTTGCCATAGTACAGCATCATATACTGATACAATGATGTTGATCTATTGGCTTTTCTTAAAATTATCTTTTGGGAACTCATTTCCCTTAAAACAAATGGTAACTCTAAGACTTTCATTTACCATAAACCTTTGGGTTTTGGTATTTTTTTCAGTAATACAATAGTTAAATATCAATCTATCATTCATATATATATTTTTTTTCCTTTCATTATATTAACCCACATACATAAAAGGTGATCCTGGGAGGAAAAAGCAAATGTTTAATACAGTGAGCTAAGTAATAAAAGATTGTAAATTCTAATGAATATTCATGGAGTCAAATAAAATAATAAACATGTCAAGAAATGATGTTGCTTCCTGCTACGACTTCCAGTGTAGATTAACATGTTTCAAAGAGCAGTGTCAAAAGCTGTTTTTTAATTCTTAGTTTTCACACTTTCTCAAAGCACCAATTTTTTTAATGTATGTTTCTGAATCCATTTAGGATGATACTACTAGGGTATTATTAGATAGCTCAGAAGCATTGCAATGATAGGATTTTTGGCATATATTCTTTGAATGGTTTATGGGTTTTTTTTAAGCTGCCAAAGAGTCACAGTTTCTTTCTTTTACAAAAGATGCTAAATTGCTGCTACTGAGTGAAAGTGAAACACTTTATCTTCAATATTTGATATTATAAAAGAATTTTAAAATAGTATTTGGTATAACGTTTTCTTACAGAGTTTTTATTTCACAGATAATTCTTGAACTGCTGGAGGCTTATATTTTTATGATTAACAGAATAAAACAATTACTCTGTAACTTAGGATGCTTAATCTTTCCTTGGATACTCTGTTGCCCACAGGACGAAAAATAATCATGTCTTCATAGTAACAGTGCCAGTGAGGACCACATCCAGATTAAAAAAATCCTTCATTTTGCTACCCATGAATAAAGCGCAACACAAATATAACAAATTTTAGCTCCTGTTACAGAAAACACAGATCTAAATAATGCACTCTGGAGCTTGGAGAATGATTCAGCTCAGTTTCAGGTGAATCTCTAGGCTACATCTGTACTAAGAATCAACAGCAGGAAATGCTCTTGGCCATTGCAACTCATCTTTACTCCCTGACATAGTTTTGGCCAGGGCTTGCTCACTAAGAAAAATATTCTGTTCCTGGTTCAGCAGTTAAGAACCTCTGGCTCAGTGCAAAACCTTGAAGAGTTACTTACATTCACAACTGAGAATTAACCAGAGGATTGTATTCCAAGAAGCAGTGCTCCTGCTTCACAGAGCACCCCACAGTTCTACCTGACAATGCTTCGTACAGGGTGCTCTGACAACAAGAGTTGTTCTTGGGTCAGTTATTTTCAGCTGACATTGGTCCTTGGACATGAACCTCTGGAGCAGGTTGCTATAATTGTGTAAGGTTGTCATAATTGTGTAAGTGGTCCATACACACCCAAAGTTTATTGGTGCCTTCTGAAATACCTCACACTGCTAGTGCAGGGATTTATGAGATAAGTATTGAATGGCTGTGGGGCAGAACTGAACTGGTTTAGAACATTAACCAGATTTTAAAAATAATTACTATAGACAAAAAATCAGTAAAAATGGATGTAATGTTTCAATCAGCATCATTGATCAAATAAGATTGATTTACTACATAAAACTTGTTCAGGCTCAGGGTTCTGATGCTAACAAAAATGCTTCCTGTAAGACAAGCTTATTACTGAGAAAAATGAAAAAAGAGCAGAATTAAAATAATTTCAGAAACTGAAACGGTGAATGTCATAGTGACTCAGATCTGTAGTGTCAAATACTTTACTCAACCTTTTAGGAAAGTCACTATCTTTTTTATTCTGTATTTGTACACTGTCTAAAGCAACAGGGCTCTTTCTGCCCCTGAGACTCTTATAATTGCAATTTATCTCCAATACTGAAAAAAAAAAGGAAATAATAAAAGACAGAAAATGCCAGTCTTCATTCAGTGTTTGTAAAATATATGGCAAAGATTAGGAATAGACCTTTGTTTTTATCTTCAGGTGTGGAAATACTGTTAATTTGGGTTAATTCCATTCATGCAAGGAATATCTATATGTGTAAGGTACCTAAGAAAAATTATGTGGCTTTGTTACAGAAGTGCATATTCAACAAAATAAATCCTTTAATTTTCTGCACCATTTCCTAAAGGTTGGAAAAATTGCTGTAATATAAGCTGCATCTTCACTGTGATGTGACTGTTACTATAGAAAGCAGTATTAACCTGAAGAACTTGATGACTGATTGCAGAAGAGTCTAGTGACAATTTAAATGAGGTTTTCATCTCTTCTTGACTGTGAAGGACTGCACTGTTTAAAATTCCACAGGAAAGCAAAATATAAACTAAATTGCTCTCAATTCTTCAAGACCTTCTTCCTTATTTAGCAAAACTGAAAGAAAGCAAACAATTTCTTTTTCAGTTTAAGATTTGGCAAAGCTTTCACATGGGATGAAGCTACTTATGTGGCCTTATATTTATTAACAATACTAATACACATGATAAAAATTATTAAAGTGTTCCTGTTTCTTTTGTTTCCTTTTTTATTTTTAAAGCCACTTACATCCCATTGCACACAAACCAAACTAATTATCTACCAAGTAATTTTTCAAATGATATTTAATTTTTAAATTTTGGAGTTATTTTGGCAAGAAAACTTTCCTAGCTATACCTGCATACCCTTATTTGATTTTGGGCAGAGAAAGAATATATATAAACACAAGACAATCTAATTTCAGACAAAAATCAGTTCTATTTTTATCGTGTTATTGTTCAGACTGAATAGAAATTTAGAGTCTATGAAGCATTTTTCTACATTTACTTAGAGAAAATGTTATCAATTTGCATTAAAATTAAACATCGTGTCTTTCATTTTGTTACAGTTTCAAAAAGTCCGAAGTGGAATTTTCTGAAAGATGCTGAGATTACCACTAGTTTCCATCAAGACTCAAGTCTGCCAGTAAAAATTTTGTTAATTTTTGGTTGCATATTCCTAGGGTTATATTTTACCACTGTATGTTGGACTGCAATAGTACATCAGGCAAAGAACATATAACGATATTTTCAAATGTTAACATTTAAATAAGAAGCCAAGAACAATTGTGAGAAGTGTACAATTCATAAAACTGTCTCCACAATCATTAGAGATAGAAACACTACTCGATCAAACTGCAGTGTATTCCACTAAAGTCAAGGCATTTTGAAAATGCCTTCTGTATTGCTGAGCAAATTAATTCCCTTCCTAATGGCCGAATACTACTTTTCATATTCATATTTAATACAACCTACTGTCGTGTTAGCTACCCTACTAACAGAGGAGTTAACAAACCAGCGCTAAAAGAAATTACTAAAACTAAAAATACTGCAGGTTGTTAGCTCAGTTTTAGTTTGTGCTAGATAAGCTCCACAAAACCCCATAAAAATACTTGAGTACTATTGTCATGGGTGTTGGAGTTATTCTCAAAATGAAGAAGTGTATGGTGAGGGAAGACAGAGGTGAAGGCAATCTTGCCCCTGATATATTGCAGCTGTGTTAATTACCAAAGAGTGGGAACAGCCTTGCCCCCACAGCTGGGTGTGATAAAGAGTGAGTGAGGTGGGAGGGAGTCAGCTGGAGTCTGTTGGTCGTGCTGTGAGGAGGAAGGGACGGGAGGTCGTGTGAGGGACAGAAAGGGTAGGACGTCCTAGGAAGGACAGACAGGGTAAGGTAACTGTGCTAGGGACAGGAGAGAGCCAGCTGGAACTGCAGATGGAAGAGAGGAGAGAAAGAGCTGGAGCTGCCCATGGGAGGCTACATAGAAAAGGTATGAAAGACTTCTAGGTAACAAGGTGCTTGCTGATGCTTGAAGCCTTCTGCGGTTTTACTGAAGCCCTGTGAATGTCGTGTCTGTCTCTACAACAACAGTATCGTATGTTTTTGCCGTGTTCTTTTCTCTGTAAAGATCTTGAAGTGATGCATATCTCAAGTGTGTGCCTACACATGATCCCGCAGCACCGATTCCATTGATGTGACGTGCACAGTATCTTGCACTTTAACACTGCCTCCAACTGATCAAGGTAGGAAAAGCAATTACGTAAATTTCCTGCAATGCAAGAGGTACCACGGTTTCCAGAGACAGTGGAAAAAAGCCCTAGAGGGACATGTATAGCATAGTTTCAAAACGAGGTGGCTTGTTTTCAATTTTCTTTTTCAGTTTGGTTTGATAGTAGGATAAATTATTGGGAAATGAGGTGACCTTTTCAGGTGTCTGTGGACATGCACAATATGCTCATGTGGATACATAAAAAATATAGGTTGAATGAGAATAGCTTCAAGGATAGGAAAAAAAATATTTTCAGCATTGAAAGTTATATGTTGTAGCTGAGCACTGGAATGCGCCTTTGGAAATGGTGGGGTTTAGCAAAATGCTTGATTTGAGCTTTTAATAATATAATTTAAAAAAAACAACATTTAAAATGGTGAAAATACTGCTCACTGTGAAAGAGAGGAAATGTTTATAATAATAACACTTTAAACTGATGTAAAATCCTCTGATCCATTAAATATTACAGCAGATACCAACAAAAGACACTGTCTACACTGTATTTTGTATTTGCAAACTAATGACCTGAAAGTGCAAATATTTGATTTTTTTTCTGTAATAGTACTTAGCTGAATAAGGACTATTCATGGAGTTTTAAGAGCAAATCATGTCAAACCAATCTAATTTCCTTCCAGAAGGTGATTACATGGGAGAGAAGCAGGAGCTGATGTGTGTCTTAAAGCTTTAAGCAAATCTCACATGACATAAGGAACAGAAATGGGTTTTACTGAACTTTTACTGAGTGAGGGTAAACTGGTTAGAAAATCAAAACTATCACCTGAACAATGATCAGTGCCAAACAATATGACAAGAGACAATGGGCACAGGAAGTTCCACCTGAATTTGAGGAACAACTTTATTGTGCAGGTGACCTAGCACTGGAATAGATTGCTAAGAGAGGCTGTGGAGTCTCCCTCAAAGAAATATTTCAGAACCATCTTAATGCAGTCTTGCACCACGTGCTCTAGAATGACGGTATTTGAGCTGGAGGTTGGACCAGATGATCCACAGTGGTGGCCTTCCAACTTGACTGATTCTGTGCTTTAGTATTATTTAAAAAAAAAAAACCAACCAACCAACCCCAATTAAAAAAAAAAAAGCTAAATCAGAATAAGCAAAAAAACCCCCACCAAACAGGTGGCTTCTGTCTCGGCTACAGGTCTCTTTGCTCTTTTACATAATGATCCAAATGAGGAAATGGGATATATTTATTATATTTGTAGAGGACACAAACCAAGACGGGACCGAGCTCTTGCGCGATCACTTTGCTGGCCAAGATGAGAATTCAGAAGGCACCGACGAGTCGAAGGAGCACTGCAGAGAGGGCCAGAACGAGCCTCTGCGAGCACGATCACAGCATTATGAGGAATTAGCCCGAGGCAGTTTGCAATGTGTGCGGTCATCCGGCGGTGATCCCTTGGCCCCGGTTTCCTTTACAGACAGCGGCAGGGATCAGCTTTCCGTGCTGCTGCTTCCCAGGGCCACCGCTCGGCGGGAGAGCGCAGGTGGTGCCTCACAGTTCCACAGCCGCGGCACCTCCGGGCGCCGTGCTCTCAGCTCCGGCAAGCTGCGCGCTGCCCCCGGGGCTGCCGGGCCCGCCCAGCGCCAGCCCCGCCGGCGGGGCAGCGGGCGGAGCGCGGCGCGGGGGGCGGGCTGAGGCGCGGCCGCACGGCGCCATCTCAGCGCGCCCAGGGCGGTTGCGGCCATGGGAGGTGTTACCTGGCGCTGGACGCTGCGCGCCGCCCGCCTCCTGCCCGGAGGCGGGAGGGCTCCGGCGGCGCGGCCGGGCGGCCCGGGCTGCGCACCCGCCGCCTGCGTCGCTCTGTCCTCCGGCTCCCCGGTGAGTGAGGCGGGAGCTGCGCAGCGGGAGCAGAACGGGGCGGGCGAGGGCCGGGCTGGGCTGTCTCTGTGCTGGTGGGGGCGGCGGCCGCCGGGACGGTCGGTCCGTGCGCGGGTGCCCTGACGGGCCGTGTCCTGCGGCAGCCGGTTCAGCAGTAGTTCCCTGTGGGACGGGAGTGCAGCCGCGGCAGGCGTTGGCAGCGGTGGCCGGTCTGGAGCATCGCCGGGCCGGGAGAGCAAAATGGATGGGCTCTGACCGCTTTTTACCCGGACTCGCGTGAACTCCGTGGGAGCAGAGCGTGGCGCTAAGCGCCCGTGGCGGTACCATTGTGCCAGCCGGGAGCAGGTGGGACGCTGCCTGCGGGGATGCTCGGCTCGCCTACTCCGTCCGTCCGGCCGTGAGGGGACCCGCGTGTGGCTCTTCGGCAGCAGGAGCAGCGGAGCGGGGCGCGCTCAGGCGCACCTGCACATGTACTGTGCCTGTGTCCGGGCAGGGACAGCCCTCGGCCAGCTGCCTGTCCGGCACCGCCTGCCCTCGG
Organism: Brachypodius melanocephalos; assembly: GCA_013398615.1. NCBI lineage: Eukaryota > Metazoa > Chordata > Aves > Passeriformes > Pycnonotidae > Brachypodius > Brachypodius melanocephalos. The sequence continues at coordinate 23,534,688 of VZSR01000520.1, forward strand.
CACCTCGGGTTCCTGCTCCTTCGCTGTTGCTGTATTTGTTGTGCCTGACACAACTGTGCCGAAAAGACCGCCAAGTCTAGTCTGTTTCATAGCGCTTCCGACTTTTAAGCAGTGTTTTGGTGTATTTCAACACAATTTTTTTCTTTGACTGTTAAGATCAATCGTTTTGAATTGTTTGTCAAAAACAGTTGTGGTTGGACTTATTTTAAGTTAGCCCAGTCCTTGCCTGCCTGTGGATTAGACTCTCTTTGGGAGAGGCCCTGTGCAGAAGGTTTCTTCAAACAAGTAGTGAAAATTTCTTAGTGTGCAGGTAGGTTTTTCCTGTCATCTTTCTCTGCGAAAACTGCAGGTTGGTGCACGTGCATTCACTTGCTTTTTTGGTTTCGTTAGTCTTCAAGCTCTGGGGATGAGACTCTGAGGGACAAACGTGCTCGGATCCTGTCACGAGGACTGCCAAAGCAGAAGCCCATAGAAGGAGTTAAACAGGTGGTGGTTGTGGCTTCTGGAAAAGGGGGAGTTGGGAAATCAACAACAGCAGGTAAGGTTTCTTTTTTAAAAAAATAATTTCCTTTGCACATTTTCTAGTATTTTGTATGGAATATTTAGGTGCTTGTGTCATTACCTTGTAATTGGGTTCCATAACACTCTGACAAGTCCCATTGCAGTCACTGAGAATCTACTTGGATACAGAAATTTTGGCTTTAACTTAGGTGTGAATTGAGCTTTGATACCGTATTTTTGTAGTACAGCAGTGCTGTCCTGAGACATTGGGACATCTAAAAAGGTGATGTAGGCTGAGGTGAAGGGGATTGTATGTCAGTGCAGTGACACTGTTCTTGCTTCCCTGGCTGCTTAGGTGTGCCTGTACAGTGCCTTTCTGTGCTTTATCAGCATAGTCATGTGTTCTGTAGACGTTACTGATGTTTGGAAAGTTTCAAGATCAGGACTCTGTTCAATTTTCTCAACTATTTATGTAGGTGATTTATAGAGAAAAAGTGAAACAGTGCTTATAAACAACACAAATTGATCAGAGCCTTGTGAAGCACCTTGAACTCTTCTCTCAACTCCACCATTAGGTTTTGAATTAATTTTTCTCAATTTTTTTTCCTCTACCACCTGTTCCTAGGTGGTAGAATGGGATAGTACATGGGTCACCGGTACTGCAGAAATTGACTTGAACTTAAACAGACAGAATGGAAAACATTTGTTGTGCCAACAAACATGGTGGCCTTCTACAGTGGTGGTGGATGAGGGAAGAGTGACTGGCGTCATTGACATTTGGCACTGTCCTGCGTGACATCCTTGTCTCTGAACTAGAGAGATGGGGAGTTGATGGATGAACCATTTGGTGGATTAGGAATTGGCTGGATGGCTGCACTGCATCCAGGTGTGGGTCCCCCAGCATAAGAAGGACCTGTGAGAGTGTGTCCACCAAGTACTACACAGATAGTCAGAGGGCTGGAGCACCTCTACTGTGAAGACAGATTGAGGGAGTTGGGGTTGTTTATCCTGGAGAAGAGGTGTCAGGGAGACTCTTAGAGAACCTTCCAGTACTTAAAGGGACCTTATGAAAAGGAGTGTGACTTTTTATGTGGTCAGATAGGACAAGGGTGAATAGTTCTAAACTAGAAATGGGGAGATGTAGATTAACTACTAGGAAGAAATTCTGTACTGTGAGGGTGGTGAGGCACTGGAACAGGTTGCCCAGACAAGGGGTTAATGTCCCATCCCTGGCAGTGTTCAAGGCCAGGTTAGATTTTATGCAGCCTTGGCTAGCGGATGGTGCCCCTGTCCATGGAGGGGGTTTGGAGCCGGGTCATTCTTAGGGTCCCTTCCAACCCTAACCATTCTCTGATTCTGTGACACTGGCAGTAAACATTTTTGAAAAGATCTCTGTAAAGTGTTAAAAATTTGTTTAAAGATCTTTCTTAGCATCTAGACTGGAGAGGAGTCATCCTTTATTTGAAGGATGTATGCTGTTCATCTCCATATATTGTAAATAACACATGGATATAGCTCTTAGTGTATCATTTTGGGGTTTGTATTTCAGCCATGCTTGAAACATACTGATTGTCTAATAATTTCTACAACAGGCTAACATGATATCTGTACTAAAAGTAACTGCTCTAAAAAAAAGGGTTTTTTTTCTATTTATCTGCTGTCTATCCTATACATAGGATGTACCTACCTGTACAAAGACATGCAAAACAATTAAAACTTGTGTTTCTTAACCCTCAAAAGGTATGTCATTATAATAGATAGACTGGTTGTTGCAGATTACTAAAAATACCAAATACCTGTTCATCACTTGACAGTTTACAAAATGAACATAATTTGAAAAGTAAATTCAGATTCTCCTTATGTCTGCAAACAAATATCTGAATGTAAGTTCTTGTAACTGGCATCTATGTGCAATTTCTACATAAAATATAACACATGTACAAATAATACTTAGAGCTGTGAGTTCATTCCTATGCATTTTAAAAAAATCAGGGTTCAACAAGCATAAGACATTGTAAATGTAAGTGACATTAAATAAGACATTGTAAATGTAAATGAAGCATTTACGTGTATCTGTAATGGACAGCCTTTTAAAATGAATGCTGTAATTCATAATATTGAGAAGAAAATCTATATTCTTGTTTATTACCATGACGATAAATTTCATGGTTCAGATGAACAATTGAATTTCAGATAACTTGTATAAACAAAAGTATTGCATGGCATAATTACTGAATTATGTACTTAAAATTGTATTCTTACTTGAGGTTTGTGGTGAACATATTTGGTGACAATTCTGCTCATGCATTTTGAGAGCAGGAATTGAAAAGAAAGGAGACTAGTAAGCACCTCTTAATTCCTAAAACATCACAGAAAATATTGTCAGTCTTGTGTGTATGTCAGAAGGCCTGACAGGGTTTGGGGTTTTTTTTTTCTTTTCTCCATTATAGTTCCGTTTGTTGCTCTGGATCTTTCTGGATTTCAGGAAAAGAGCATCTGCATTCTTTGTCAAGTTTGTCAGGATCATTCCCTGACCCGTTGAATAACTCATTCTGTTTATTGCATATGGCTTTCATGTTGTACTGTCTGGTACTTCCAGTGCTTTTTGGTCTTTTGAAATCTGTGTAGTCAATGATTAGATGAAATTCTGTTACGAGAACAATATTTTTCAGTGCAGGTTTAAATACTTTGGTTTTTGTTGTTTTTATTTGTCTAATATGTTGGTTTGTTTATTTGTTTGCTATGTTCCCTGCTAAGTTTGTCTTTTAATGGCATTCTTCTATATTTACTGCATCTGTCCAAAGTCTGTGTTGTTTTTTTTTGTTTTTGTTTGTTTGTTTGTTTTTCAATTCTTGCTCATCTATTCGCTTTTTGCACTACCCTGAAGATGAGAGTACTGAAGAAAATTGTTCGTGGTGTGAAAAGAAGTCACAGAGTGGTCTTGAAAGAGGAGAAATTTCTAATTTATTGAAGTTTTACTGTTTTCAGCTGTAGGTGTAGAACAAAATTAAAGGCTGGTGTTCTTGATCACATTCTGCTAATCTGATATTTGAGGAAAGTAGAAAAACTGACTACCTGGACCTTCAGACATTTTTAATGAAGACTAAGAGGCTGAGATTTCTCACTGTTGTTCAGGGAAGCTGATACTATACGTCAGTCACATTAACTGCGTTTTAACTTTTTTTCCCTCTTGTATACTTTGAATCTGCATGTAGAATGTACTGTTACTGAAACTTTTCTGATTTTGGGCTTTCTTTATAATAGTCTCATAAACTCTTACTTCAAAAAGGCACTTACATTGAGATGTAGGTATTGAATGTTTCCTTTCAAAGTTCATCCAAATTATCGATCGGTATTTTATTGATGTGTATTAACCGTGTCAGACACAGACACACTGCTGGCTTGGCACTTGTCTGATTTTGGACCAAGAAGTTTTATTCATATTGTTAGCTAAGTGTTCGGAGAGTTCAACTGTGCTGTTTCTAGGGCCAGTTTGGATTTGGAAGTTAGGAAGTTGGAAGTTACAAATTAATAAACCTTCTCAGACTTGTACTAATTTCAAGAGGACTAGAGTCATAGAATCACTGAGAATAGAATATGCTGAGCTGGAAGGGACCCACAAGGATCATCAAGTCCCAACTCCTGGCCCTGCACAGGAACATCGCCAAGAGTCATGCCCTGTCCCTGAGGGTACTGTCCAAATGCTTCTTGAACTCTGTCAAGCTGGTGCTGTGACCACTTCACTGGAGTCCTGCTATGGTACTCAACCACTGTCTGGATGAAGAAACTTTTCCTAACATCCAGCCTAAGTTTCTCCTGACTTGGCTTCATGCCATTGAAGCTGTGTCACGGGAGGTTTAGTTTATATGAGACTAACTAGAGGTTTAAGTTGGATTAGACAAACTCTGATCTCTCTATATACTGGTTGTCAGGTTTAGCGTGGGTGGAGAGACCTTAGTGGCATTCCTTGGAGCCTGCTGTGAAGTTGTGTAGAATTTCTGGTATGTATTATCTTGATGTCCTGCACTCCTGGTTATGAGAACTTAATTAGGGCCGGTATCAATGTTCAGGCCGTTAGGTCCTGTTCTGCATGTTCATGCCCTCTTGGAACTGTGAGTAATACAAAAACAAGGGAATGCAAGACTCAGCTGGGATTCAAAATGAAGTGTTCAGCTATATATCCAGCTGAAAACTTTAAGTTTACATGCTATGTTGTTCTCACTGTCTCCCTTTATTCCCTTTAGTAGTCAAATATCCATTATTGAAGAAGCATTGTGGATCATACTTTAATTTTCACACATGAAAGCTGTTTAAGAAGATAGATGTGTAAAGTGATTTTAAGAAAATCATTGTCTTTCTTCTTCAGGTTTCAGAGGATGAATTTTCCTCTGATTAGGGGGATGGCTAACTGAGCATCTGTTTAAATATCAAATTGAAGAATAAAATCTATATTCTTTGTCATCTTAGGAGGAAAGAGGCTGTGTGTCTCTTTGAGAAAGCTGCACAGTTGTCCTTGTTAACTCCCTGACTGTTTTGTTTTAAGGAACTTAGCTTTCTTGGAGTTAAGTTCTTCAAGACAGGAATCTGGCTCCCCAGTTTCTTTTCAGAACTTTTGTACTCTTCCAGCAGAACAAGGCTGATTGGAGCTTACCTTTCTTGAAAGAGTGACATACAGCAACATGTAAAGGAAACAAAAGATGCTACCCAAGAAAAGGTGGTGTGTGTTGGATTTTTTTCCCCTTTTTTTTTTCTTTTTTTGTCTAAACCATGTAACTTTTTGGATTATAAAAATTACTATTTGTTTATACTGAAGCTTCTAGGAGGTCTCCCAAATTAATTGAAGCTGGTGAGCCATTATACCATTTGCACATGGTATTTAGGTATGAGAGTTAAGTACTGATGGAAATGTAAAAGCTTTAAACAAATGGTCTTTTTAGTTGCTTCATCTCTTTTTGTCTGGGTTTTTTTTTTTAATTTACACATGCTTTCAGGTAGATGTGACTTGGTTTTCTGACATAAAAATCAAATGAAAAGTGTGCATTGCACCTTCTTCCAGAAAATATTTCTATTCAATATGTCACAAGAAATAAAAAAAAAGGGATATGGTAATCTTTTTGGTCACTTGTTTTAATAGTTTGTCAATGCTTACCTAATTTCAAGTTTTATGAAAATGCACTAGAGAGTGTGGTGAAGGTTACTGACGGCAAGGTTAATTTAATTTTATAGTATGATATCCACTTCCAAAAATGGGTACTTCCAAAAGTTTTTCTTAATGTTACTCTTTGGCAAAATACTGAGAACTCTATTTTTATTTTGCAGTGTCCTCTAGAAACTGAAAATCTGCAAGTTTTTGCAGATTAGCTTGAGTTTGTTTGCAGGTTAACAAACATGGACTGAAATGTAGGTGCTGCTGCCACTTTAAACTGCAAATGTTGTAGAGATGCTAGAAGCTGAGAACTGAGATGATGATGTAATTATTAAATAAGTGATGTACTTATATTTTCTCTTTTTAACAGTGATATATTCTCAATATTTAGGAATTAAGTTTTCCTACATTTAATATTTTTGTTTTTCCTCTTCTTTCTTACAGTAAATATAGCCCTCGCCCTAGCAGCAAATGATTCGGTAAGTGAACATTTAATTATTAACCTTAATGTAAAATGTGTGTCATAAATAAAATGGTTACTGCTGAGGGTAGTCACATACATATAACATAATAATGTTTTTATTTAGTTTATTTCTAACTTGTTTCTGATGGGCTGTCAGTTTCTGTCAGTTTGTTTATATTTTATCAGTACCACGAATAACTTAGTAGATCTCATCCTACTTCTGGGTTTGGCTCTGTCCTTTCCCTCTGTGTCACTGAATTGAACTACAATTCTGGAAGGATGTGTGGATGTCATAGAGAATGCTTCTGCAGGTTGGAGACTCTTAATAAATAATTAAATTCTATCACTTGAGAACACTAACTTGAAAAAAATAGGAGTTAGTGCTGAATAGTGTCCAAAACATTTTTAATAGCTCCACAGATTTACTGTTTCTGGAGAAATTATGTATGAAAATACTTTATAAGCATCTAAGGAAAAAAACTGCAAAACCCATGTATCTTACCTAAAGCTTGGAAATACAATTTTTTGAGTGATTTCCTGGCTGGATATTACTAAAACTGGTGCCTGGACTATAAATAGATGGTGGGAGCCGTTCAAGAGTAAAAACCACAGGTGTTTATGTCCACGTGCTGCTGTAGCCTAGGAGTAATTCCATTGTGCACATTATTGCCATACAGATAAACTCAGAAGCAAGCCTCCTTTGCAATGGGAGGCTCTATAATGCAGGCTTTGTCCTCATAAAACATTAAATACAAATTATCTTCAAGTACTTTAATCAGGCAAATGTAGCATCTTCTTGTTGTAAAAGACCTAAAACCAAAAACAACAGGTAGGACGAGTGAGGACTACATGCAACCTGCAAGCTTCCTGGAGGAATTTGTAAAAGATTTAAAAATACTTCCATAAACTCAGTCACACTTAATAAGAAGAGTGTTTAAAGCTGTTATATGAAATATGTACTGTTTGTGATGGCATCTGATCTTGTTATTTCACAGTCTTTAATTCCGTGTTTTAAATAGACTGTTGGAATAATTGGATCTCACAGAAGAATCCGTCATCTTGAAAAGCAAAACTGCTTAAATGGTTCCTTCTAATCAACTTTAAAACATGGCATTTGCTCCAATACTTTTGCAAAACAAATGTCAGTCTGCAATGTGATCTGTGTTGTGGGATGCTCACTGAGTAGCTGCATGGAAACCATATCAACCAATTGCACATAACTTTCTGTAGATGGTGTCTGGTACTTCTCAAACATGCAGTTTTATGCATTTAAAATATATATTTAGATAAAGTATCTCTTAGTAGTTCTGACATACACAAGTTTTGGGATTGTGCCCTTTATTAGGAGTTTTGATGCTACAATTACGTGGTGGTGTGTGAAGTTGGAGGCCAGCATCTGGTGGATGTTCATCAATGAAGAGCAGTTGAAATTGATAAAATAGTTGTGAATTGTGTGAAATGGTGGTCACAAGTTAGCAAGCTGTTACTGTGGTGAAATTGTGCATTGATGTAGTGACAAGTTAGAAAGTATGAAATTAAGGTGGATGAAATAAAGAACTGTCTTGTTTGTTCATGCATTAATATATTTTTTTCTTCTCTGGTTTATTTTCCTTGAAATAATGATGGCATGCATCATGTTTATGTTTAACCTTTGGGCTTGAATTTGCTGGTTTGTTCATTTGTGTACTCACATTGATTTCGGCTCATTAATTTTGTGAGATAAGGTTTTGAAATGAGAATCTCTGTGACCCTGTTCCAGGCTGGAACTGTCCAGTGCTCTGAATTCTGGTAATCATTGCAATTTTCAATTTTGTAATGGTGAATGAAGTAAATAAGGAGGTGGTTTCTCAGAGTCCATTGATGCCTCCTGCTGTATTTTATAATGAATTTCTTTGTCCTTAGGTATGCAGCAATGGATGCCTTTATTTTACATATAGTAACTATTGATTATGCCTCACCTTGCCATGGTTTTTGTTCCCTTCATTGCTATTTTAACTTCATCTCTTTCAGAAGAAGCAGTAATGATTGTTAGTAGCTCAGAGCTTTAGGAGGCCCCTGCAACTTCATTAACAGTTTTTATGTCTCATATAAACAAAATGAAACTTATAGAAACTGGTCTTGAACTTGATGTACTGCTTAAAGGAAGAAAGACAGGACTTGTGGAGGAAAATAGGTCACCATGCCTATGAAGGTCTGTGCTTCCTTCATTGGTCTGTGTAAAAAGTTCTATGCTTATAACTGGTGTTCTTTTTCTAAGATAAAACATCTTACAGACTATTGAAAACCACTATTTTCTGGTGAGATCTGTGAAAGATGCTCTCTTCACATAGGAGATGGGATTAGAGTAGATTCTTGCTGCTTTCAGTAACAGCTGTGACATCTTATTGTTGCTTGGTGTACCATAAGTTAGAAGATTAACAGTCAAAGCATAAAGAATTTTTTGTCCTCTTGATAAAAGAAAACATCCTTCTATGTTTTAAAAAATATACTTTCTGTAGTTTAAAAACAAAACAAAAAACCCACTGTTGCTACTGATATATGGTAGGGGTTTTTTGTTTGTTTGGGGTTTTTCGTGTGGGGTTTTTTTTGTTGTTGTTTTGTTTTTGTTTTGTTTTTTGGTACATGGAAGCGTTTGCAGTTATTGTAGTGATGGCCTGAAATACTAAGGTATCAACAGAGCCTTGGACATTGTCATGGTTGCACAGTGTTGCTGGCGGAGCCAGGATTAGAACTTGTGAGTTCAAAGTCTTGCATACTGGTGCACAGTCTGCTTTGCATATTTTTACCTCATGGTGACAGAGTAAATAATTCAAGACATAAGTTCATTTAGGTGCCTAGATACCATGTCCGAGATAGGGTATGGTTTTTGTGGGGTTTTTTTCTTTTTTTTTTTTTTTTTTTTTGTGTGTGTGTTTTTGGTTGTTGTTTTCATTTTGTTTTGGTTGGTCAGTTTTGTTTTTTGATTCAGAGACACAGAAGGCAAGCAGGAAAGCCTCTTACGCCTTCCTTGAATATTAGTTTTTTTGTGTCCTGGGTTACCAATTGTAGATGGAATAGTTAAGACATATATAAGCTCTTGGGCTTGTACCAAGTCCTATAAATCTATACAGTGTTCTTTTTGTGTTAAGAAATAACTTAAAGTTTTACTCTTGTGTCCTGTTGTTAATTGCTTGCCTAGTTTGACAGCTGATTCTTTTCATTCTTTCGATGTACCAGCAGTCAGTTGTGCTCCCCTAGGAGCACTTGGGAAGAATTTTTGGGTTTTTTGCCAGGACAATTCATATTCAGACTAGAATGACTATTTATGAAATCTGCCTGGCCAGAGACAATTTATTATAGTAGAAACAAGTTGAATTAATAGATGGCAGCAATAATAGGGCAGGGATTGCTTGTTTATGAACAGAGTATTTTAGTGAGCAAACACCAGCTGTGCATGACTAAGGATGGCACAAATCCAGTTGGGAGGCTGCATGCTTGTGCTGTCACTATGAGGCAAGCTCCCCAGTCAGATTTCCTTTGGCTCGCCTTTTCGTTCGGGAAGATTTACATTTTCACTATAGGATGAAATATTTTTTTGTGCTCTGGAGGGCAGAGGAGCAAGAAGTAAAACCATATGGACCAAGTTAGCATGTACGCTTAAGAAAGCGGCTTCTTCCTGCAGTATTGGGGGCACGCGGTGAAAGGCAGCAGTTTTCCATACTTTAGCGTAGCCCTGCGCCAGAGGGTTACCGGGTCGTGCAGACCAGGACCAAAAAGTGAAACGCACGAAGGGTCACTTTTATCCGGCGGAGCGGGTTTCCCCGTGCTCCCGAGCAAAGCCTTTCCCGGTTGCCGCGCAACGCGGGGATGGCGGCGGCTGGCCGGCAGGGGGCGCGCGGGCCGCGGGTGCTGAGCGCGGGGGGCGGCGCTGGGGTCACTCAGTGCGCGCCCCCGGATCGTGCCCGCGCACAGCGCTGCTGCTGCTTGAGCCGGGAGTCTCGCCTGCGTGTCTGACCCGTGGAAACATCGGCGGGGAGGAGATTCTTCAGGCCTGTTTCGGAAGTTACAGCGTAGTAATGATGCAGATTGGAGCCAACGCTTTGTGTGAACTCACTACAGTGATAATAAAATTAATTTTAATTTCTTCAAACCGTGTATTTAATCAAAACCCACATATTTTGAAACTCAAAAGCCACCCAGCTTACTTTTTTTCACATTCCAGGCGTTTTTTAAAAATACGTATTTGTCTCCAGTAATTAAACGGTTTGTCCACAGGATAATATCTGACTTCTACTTTCGTAGATGACTTTACAATGCATTTACATTTCTTATTGGTAAGGAAAAAAATTCCATGTGGGAAAACAAATCTAAAAGAATTTAGACAGTACTGGAATCCTTCACTGAATAATCATAGCATGAAGGCAAGTTTTGGCTTGTCTTCTTCCTATGCAACTTTTCTAATTAGTTGGGTTTGATTTCAAGGCACCTTTAGCTTTGTTGCATAGAGATTCAGAAGACTTTAATCACTGCAGCTGGTGTCTTCATGCTTGTTTCTCAATGCTGAAAAGTTTCAATGAACGTGGAGATGCCAGTAGAATTGATTTGCTTTATTTGCAGTGATAGCTTACCTTCTAGGTCCATTGAAAAACAAATGAGATAATAAAGCTCTAAAAATGTTGCTTTTTTCAGATAAAAAATGAACAAAATCAAAAATACATTTTAACATAGACCTCCTAAAATATATTACTTAAATACCTATATGCTTAATTTGAAGAAAATTTCCTTTTTTTTTTTTGTTTGTTTTGAAGTTAAATACCTGTATCTTTAGTCTTCAAGTCATTGAGAGCCCAGTGTAGATACCAGAGAGTCTGATGTAAAAGGTTGACCTTTTTTTATAATGATCTCACATGCTATGGAAGTGGAGAGGCCTCTTGTAGAGATGTGGTAATGCTGGGGGTTCTGTTTTGGTAATTTCTTTTTCAAATGGTTCTGTATTTATTTTTATATATATATATATATATATGGTTTTTTGGTTGTTTTTTTTTTTTTTTGAGTAGGATGGATAATGTGCAGAAAGGCCAAACAAGGTTGAATTACTGCTACACAATTGTTAAGAACATTGAGGAGGAGCTACTGCAGGCTGTTATGGAGAAAGGAATGCTGGAGGAGCGGTGGCTGACAGAAAATTGGAAACACTTTATATAAAGGAAAAGGGCTTTTAAACTAGTAGCAGACTGAGTGTTTAAAGCAAGTTTGCATTTCTAGGATAGAGTGAAGAAGCTCCAGTGGTACATTTTTGGCTTTAATCCAATTTATAGCTAGGCACTTAAATAGTGTGGAGTGAAAGAGCTAGAGAATTAAGGATTAAAAGATGGCTATTCATTGTGTCAGTATGTCAAATGAGGAATCCATAGCCTATCCTGATTTTAGAGTTCCCTTTTGTCCTATGTGTTGCTGCTTGCACTTGGGATTAGCTCTAAGTCTATAATGACATTAAAAGGGTAAATTGAGAGTCCTGGTGATGGATTAAGAGCACCAGCTTTAAAGTAACTGGCACCTTCACTTAGCAGAGCTGGAATTTCTGTCTTTGGAATGGACTACAGCTGCTGAATATTGGGAGCGCTTCTAGTGTAGGAAATTCTTAACTGTATTGAACAATAACAGCTCATTAACCTGTGCCTTTATCCCTCCCAGGCTAAACACCAGGGAATTCTGGTGGTTGGCAGAGTTTACTTCAAAGTAAAATACTATCTACTAGCATCCAGTGGGGATATGTATACCCTACTAAGTATGGGAAAAAGTCTCTGAAAATATGAGCAAAAATGAAATGAATGCTGTCAGAGAGTCTCTGGATGTTTAGCAGCAACATAGGCTATGTTGATTAACAACTATTTATAGAAATTCCTCATGGACTCTTCTTTTTATTATTTTTTTTCTTCCTTTTTTCTCTCTGTTGGTATGCAGTCTTTAATCAGGTCAGTTCCTCAAAAAAGTGTTTGGTGACTTGGAAAAATGTCACCAGATTCTCCACTGCACACAGAACTGTGTGGAGGAGTCCTTTGTGATATGTGAATGAAACTGGTTACATTTGATTGAAAATTTGTTACTGGAAATCATAATTGATTTTGTGGTTAATATTCCCTGAAAAACGGAAAAAGGAACCTACATAAAGAGGTGTAGGGAGGGACAAAACAGTTCTTAAGGATCTGCTTGAAGAGCTAAGAGGAGGAAAGATATGGATTGCTTTGTCATTAGCATCAATTTATGCCACCTGAACAAGGATTATGTACAGTAACATTTGCCTGCCTAAGAGAACAACATAATAGCAATTGAGTGCTTTCTAATCTGCATAAGGAAAAGGAGGTAAAATTTATTGGGTTTTTTTACATGACCCCTGTCTGCCAGGACTTTGGCCTTCAACAACTTCATTTTAGTTTTTTCCCCCAAAAGAATTACAATTGAGTTCAGAGCTTGAAAATCATTAATGTAGAATACTGCTGTCTTCCAAATCTCTATTACTCACAGGGCAGTGGCCAGGTTCAAGAACTAAGCTGAAATTTAATTATGTCCAGAATCTTGCTAGAGAAGGTAAAAGAAAATCTTTTTAGTGAGGTTGTCCGTGCCTGTCGCTTGTACACTGCACAAAATGAAGCTGTAGAATTCTCATCTCTCAGGGATATCTGCAAGAATATCTTCTTTGTCTATTAAGGTAACATTTGGGTTTCTTGTAGATACAGAATCTGTACCTGGTGACTGTGAAAACTAGTTCTTGATTCTTCATGTAGATGAAAGAAGTTTCTAAATTAAAATGAAAACTTTGCTGTATTTTTAATGGGTTAAGAGCTGCAGTGATTATGTAACATAGTACCTCAGGAAGAATATTTGTGAGAAATCTTCATATGTAATGGGCAAATTAAAATTCTACTGAGAAGATTAATGATAGTGAAGTAGAAAGATTTTCTTGGTCAGTGATGTAAAATTAGGGAGTTAAAGTTCTTTATCATGTAATTTTTTTTGTGTTCTTGAGGTTACCAGGGATCAGATAAGACCATGACAGTACCAGTACTGCAGAAATAGCAAATCCTAGCAGTAGTTAGCCTGTGCTAGAGACTGTTTACCTATGGTGGGGGAACCTTAAAAGCATTGATAGGAAGGTAAATGTGAACATTTGTGAGTTTTTAAGTATAGCTTTTGCTGGCATAGGAGTACTTCTGTACTTTCATCTGCTGAGACAATGTTTATTTCTAGTTTCATGGTCTCTGCCTGATGGAGTTTTGATAAGGATCTTATGCTGCATAAAGAGGTCGATGATAGTGCATGTGTTTGCATATTTTTTAAAGTAGCTTCCAGTGATGTGATTAAATCATATGAGAACAGTTACATTGTCACTTGTATATTTAGAGCTTAAGCTGCAGAACTTGCAGTAAGGCATCCCAAAAATAAGGTCTCTAGAAAATATTTTTTAAGTGTAGTAAACTTGAAGATTGATTTAAACTTTTTCACAGCTGGGCAGGTGAAAGGAGAAGGACAAATGTTAACTTGAGAACAGCTGTTTTGAACTTGGTTATTGCTATGCCATCTGGAGACATGGAATGCTCTTTAATAGGACAGGAGAGAAATATGTTTATAAGGAGAAAGTATAGCCATAAGGAGATGGTGGAATTATATTTTCTGAATCCTTTTCCTGCTAGAGTGCTGTGCTCTGAAAAACACTTAGTAGCAGGGGGACTTCTATGAGCTTGGGTGAGCTTTAAGTATTGCATTTCTGTCTGTGTAATGAGTATTACTTAGGAAAAAAAAAAGATGCACCATTGGTATGAGAAGTATATGCATATCAAAATAATTTCAGAGGACATAAGAGGAATCTTAGAGCTTTTTCCCCTCCTGCTTATTTCCTAAGCTGCCTTTTTGGTTGTGCTTTTGATTCTCCATAATCTATTCCTTCTGTACAGATTTTTTTTACCTTGTGTGATGTTATGTATGTTTTCTCAGGATTCATTTTAATGCAGCAATGCTTTGAAAGATGTGTTGTTTTATATATGGTGTGGGTTGTATGGGGAGAAAAAAACAATTTATTAAAATCTAATTTAATTTTTTAATTATTGTAACTCATGCATCTGGATTATTTCACTCAGCATGAGCAGTATCTAGTAATTCTGATTAACAGTTTCATATGGTAGCATCCAGGTGTGTGCATATTATTTCTTCTCTTGGGGATTTAAAACATTGTAAATACTGGAAGAAGTGATCTGGATTGTATTGTGCATGTCTTAAAAAATCCCTTGGTAGCTGCCATAATATTTTTCTGAGATAATTAAACCTTGAGTAAAGGGTTATTGGCATTCTAGGGATGTTTACAATACTGCAAAAGCAGGGATAGTGGGGAGAAAGAAAACTAGCTTATTTGGCCAATGCTTTCTGTGTAAGCTGCTGCTTCTAGGTGGTGTGAACTCTACTTTCCTAACATGTTGAATTGCTTGGTGAAGAAAAACCCCCTGCCTTAGGCTATCTTAACTGAGGTTCTGTCGGTGGTTTAAAGATTTCTGAAAACCTTTTTCCTACAATCCTGTTGAAAGCACTATGCTTACAGGAACTCTTGTGCTTTCATTAACATGAATCATAGAAACTTGAAAATCTGTTAATTATTCTGTTTGAAGACAACAGTTTTATTGAACCATATCCATGAACAAAAAGAGTGCATCTCACAAACAGGCACTTTTCTTACTTTTGAGGAGGTGTGTAAAATTTTTAGAGAAATGGTCAGGTTTATTATATTAGCTTGGTAATTTAAAGTAGCAGCTGCATTTGTGAAGTCCTCTAGGTAATTAAAGTTTGTTCAATTGTGGATGTTCAAGTGTGGATGTATTTATTCTTTATTTCAGGAAATTTTGTACACTTAGAGAATATTGATAGAGTAGATACAGTGCTGCTGACTCCTAGGAACAAGTGGCCTGTAGTGGTGAATACCTAATTATGTCCAGGAGGTCATGAAGTCATTCTAATTCATTTACGTAATACTAAATCTTTAGTCCCTTTGGGCTGAAAGTGAAACTCTGGTGAGTTGTGAGATCATTGCAGTCAATGAATAGTCACTCTCCTTGCATGAGGGGCAAACTCGTCAAAAAATTCAGGGGAAGTATGTCATCAGGTTTAAAACACTGTGTAGGTCTTTGAGCAATTACTTCATTTCATTTGGGAAGGAATTAGGTAGAACAGCCTGTAGATGATGTTTTGATGGGTTTGATTAGCTGCCAACGCAGATAAAGGGACTGAGTCATGAATCTTTCTAATATTTTAAAATAATGCTTTTTGTATAAGAACAAAGAAGCTTTGATAGTCTGTTTTCCGTGTCTTCAAAGTCTAACATGAAGGTGGTTCTTTTCAATGTTTTTGAAATTGCAGCTTTCAGTAATAGGTAAGAAGAAGAATTTGTTACAGTAACTCCTGAACTTTTGTCTAACAGCTTTCACATGACAATATAAAGAAAAACTGTTAAAAGATATAAGTTAAATAATACATATAATTACATATGCTTTGCTCTGTTTTGCTAATAAAAAGTATATTGAATAACTGAATCCGAATTTCGTTGATTTTTGCAGTAAAAACTTATTTTTCAAAGTACGTACTAGATCAAATATGGTAATGCATTTTTAAACTTATCTTTCTGTCTTTCCCATCAAAACTATGGTAACAAAATGGCTTAATATGAGATACCAGATTAGGAAAACAACATCTGAAAAATGAAACACAGTTTGAAACAGTGACAGTGGAAGTCTGACTTGGCATTGTAGGAAAAGCTCTTCTTGCTACTTTAACCTTTCAAACAAGCTCTTAAACATACTTGTTTGCAATTTTGCAAAATGTTGAATACAGTTAGCTTTCTATATTAGAGAAACTTGACATTCAGCGCTTTAAAGGGCTTGCTCTTTACTACTTAATTTGCAGAACTTGGTAATTGGTACTGTGTCTTGCCATCTGTAGGAAAAATAGTTTAATTTCCACAAAATATGTATGTGTATCTATAAAAAAGAAATAGAAAGGAGTTTTGTAAGTCTAGACTACATTGTTGAAATAACTTTTATTTAAAGTTTATTGCCAGATGTACCATATGCAGTTGAATAAATCCATTTTTAGCATACTTTTGTGTAAATGTATTGGATTAAAATGCTATTAATTAGCTTCAGAGACCTGCATTTCAGTAACTTAAAGATGGCTGCAAAAATGTACTCTGGTCACTTAAATGGAAGATAAAAATGTTTGGTTTTTACATTCTTTGTAATCACTAGCGTGATTTAAATTGCATTCATTTGCATATACTTACAAATCTCTTGTTTTGTTTTGCTTTTTTGTTTGTTTTTGTGGGTTTTAAAAAAAAGTTTGATACCTTGTTTAAACAGTTAAGGTATAAAAAGTACATGGAGTAGAGAATGTTGCTTATAATGCTTGTTAATATAAAGTCTTTGATCTACACTGTAGGTAAGAAACTGTACAAGTGAGAATTCTCTGTATGGAGAATCTACCTCTTGTGAGGGCAACTGACCCAGCTTGTCGACATTGTTATATTTCATCTTCAATTGCTATTTAGAGAAAGGAAACAGTGATAACTGATGTCTCAAATCAAGATCTTATTTTTATTTCTTTAAACAGTATTGAATTTTGTTCAGTTAATAATATAGAAACGAAGACATTTTGACAGTTACTTCTTTTGTTCCTTACACAGACGAAAGAAGTTGGTTTACTTGATGCAGACATATATGGACCTTCAATTCCAAAGATGATGAACTTAAAAGGAAACCCAGAATTAACACCAAGTAAGTGGAAGGGATTTTTTCTTGTTGTCTTTTCTGTACAGGGATGAGCATGGTCCACTCATGGGTGCTTCCTTGGTGTGGCTCAGAAGGGGCTGCAAATAGAAGATAAATACTGAATGTATGTATGTTATTTATTCTGATATTGAGGTTACTTTCAAAGCTGCCTTGTACAACTAGGAGCATATTGAGAGTCCTATTTTTTGTTAATCTTGGTCCATGCGGTCTCGTGGATTTTTACTAGAGACTCTGGAAATGAATGTTATTTATCAGTAGTTTTAAAATTCTTATATAGTATCTTCCAGTAGATGACTTTCAGTTAAAGAACAAAACCCATTAATCTACGGAAAGAGACACTAGGAAAAAAAAAACCAGTGAGAGGGATCATTACAGTAGCTTGTATGAAATTTCATTAAAATAATTGTTTGATCTCTCTTCAGCCAAATGTGCCATGCCACTTGACTCATTTGTGTTTGAAGTTGTGTGTTTAGGAATGCACTGGTGGTCACTTCTCTACCAGAAGATGAAAACAGTAGACAAAGCTCCTAGTTTTCCTTCTGCTAGGAAGAATTCTGGTGAAATATAAGTTTAGGTTGAGCAGTCTTCAGAGAAATAAGGTGACCCCAAGTAGAAGGATCTCATCAAGTCTATTTACCTTTCAGAAATTTAACTTTCACCCAGGTCAACCAAGGATGAAAGTGAAGAATGGCTTTATCTTGATACCCAGTTCATACAATGTTTGATTGTAAGGCAGCTTGGTTTTTTTAGGGTGGTAAAGACACTAGGGTGATATGGATTTTTAATACTTTGTTTTGATTATCCTGTGAGAGAGTGCATGTGAGTAAAAAAAAAAATGGAAAACATGTAACCACATACAAAGCTAGTTGCACGTTGTAGCAGCTGGTCGATGCATTAAAATGTACTAGGATCCTTCTGAAGAAAGTACAGACTGGCCATAATTGTTGTCAGGGAGGGATCAAGGACATCTGCAAGTTCAAACAAGACATGAAAGGGCTTCAGTGAAGTAATCAACTGCAAAGTCTGTGGGCAGCAATTGCTAGGTAAAAGGAAAGTTAAATACTCCTGCTTCTTTTCATGCCATGATCTCTGGTTTTTTATCATAGAAGGGTTTGGGTTGAAAGGAGCCTTTGAAGGTCTTCTAGTCCAACCCTCCTGCAATGGGCAGGGACATCTTCAACAGGATCAGGTTGCTCAAAGCTCCTGATCTTCAGTGTTTCATATCTACCACCACTCTTGGCAACATATTTCAGCATTTCACCAGCTTCATTGTAAAATATTTCTTCCTTATATCTAGTCCGAACCTGCCGTCTTCTAATTTAAAACAATTACATCCTGTCTTATTGCAACAGGCCCTCCTAAAAAGTTTGTCCACATCTTTCTTGCAAGTCCCCTCTAAGTACTAAATTCTTCAATAAAGTCTCCCTGGAGCCTTCCTTTCTCTAGGCTGAACAGTTTTGGTGCTCTCAGTGTTTCCTCATAGGAGAGGTGTTCCATCCCTCCATATGTACTCTAGTGTTGTTGTAGAATGTTCATTTGTAACTCAGCTTAATTTGTGCATGTGTATGAGTATTATGGTTGTTCTGTGTTTTCACTTGATATAAGCATGCAGAATGAAACAATGCCAGTATCTTTAAAGGGTTTTGTTTTTTTTTTTTAGCCTCTGAAAACTTAATGTGGCAAACTTAGGATTTCTTATATAATTAAAATTCTATCTCCTTATGATTATGCCCTGTACTCTGAATAAAGAAAAAGTAATATATTTCCGTGTACTGATGCGCTACGTGTGCTTATAGAGACAGCTGTCAAATTGAGTACTTCCTGCATTTAAGTACCTGGCTTCCAAATACAGGTTTTATTTAGATAAATTCCTAAGAGAGAAAAGGAGTAGTTTTATTTGTTGGATTTTTGTTATATCTTTTGAAGTCAAAAGGCTGCTGAGTCGTAAATAAATAAATAACTGAGCCTTTTCATGTATCATCAGTAGAATTTGAATTCCTGATACAAATGGAAGTATTCTTGCATTTGCTTGTACTTTGAACTCCATTGAGGATGTATGTCACACAGGCTGTGTTTTCCTGTAACAGATTTTTTTTGCTATGAATTGTATTTGAAGTGCATTGTGCAATAGGAACACAAAAGGCACTATGTTGTGGTATTCATATCTCTCCTTCTTTTCATTTTTATCTGACGTTGACTTTTGTTTCTCCTTTTTTTTCCTTGCTGTCTGAAAAATGGATTAGATAATTTAGAACTCATTGGTGGTTTTGCTATGTACTTTATCAATCCATACCTAATTTAAATCCATGTCTTGAGCCACAAATTAAAAACAAAATTGCCCACTCTGTTTCTTATGGTTGTAGAACTCAACTTGTTAAGAATACAAGAACTTAAGACTGTATTCACTCAGATATTGAGCAGCTCAGTTTTGTTTCAGTGACTAGCTATTTCTGATAAACAGCTGAATAGAATCCACTGTAAGCTTTGTCTTAACATGTTTCAAGCATTGTTAAAAGTGCAGAATTCAATGTAATAGAAAAAAATTGGAAGATTTCCCTGAACTGAAACTTCTGCTGTTGTCTGGTAAGCAGTAACATTTTGATCACTGAAATATATTCTTTCTAGTTCTGTGTGGAATGCACAAGTAAATATCAGGCTTTAAAGAATGTATTTCTTTTTTTTAAACAGACAGAAAAATGAATTTGTATATTTCAAAAGCTTGACAGATGACACAAGTCTGCTGAGAAAGACCTAGAATTTGTACTTCAGGGATTCTGTTCACTACTCTGTGTATTTTTAACTATTGAGTTGATGAAACTGAAGAGTAACAGTAAGAGGAATACTCTCAAGGATGGTTTAATTGCAAAATAGGAAAGACACAGGAAACTTTAATTAAAGTTTAATCAAAGATTCCTTTAATGAGTGACAGATGGGATAAGCTTGCAAAGAAGTGATCAATCATAGGTGTGTATATATATATATGGTATCTATATATAGGTATGTATAAATATATTGATATAAAAACATGTATGACATGTATTTTGGTATAATGAGGTTTAGTATTATCTTTTGGTTTCTTAGCATATTTTCAAGAGTAAAACAAGCTCTGAACAAATACTGCATAGCAACTGAGAGAGCCCAGGCAGCTCTGTGTTACAGAAGTGCATAAACTATGTCTACTTAATAATAAGTCAATTAAAGACTTTTTCATAACATAGCAGTCAAAAAAAAAAAAAAAGTTTGAAGTCTAATGCTTTCTTCAGTGTGAGGCATGGATTTAAAAATGAACCTGTAAAGTAATCCTGGAAGGTTCTAAGCAGTTTTGCAATCTTTGATTTCTGTTTCTTTTCTCACATGAAAAGGGATTAGGGCTTGCCCAATACCGTACAAAATAGGTCCATGCAGGAGTTATTACTTCTGAATAGAAATTATTATGGTTATGCTATAATTTAAGCATTTAGAATGAATTAGGAGTTCTTAGTGAGGAGTCTGTATAAATGGAAGATACTACATTAATTTAATTTTGCAAACTGTAGAACATTGAAAAGTCTGCTAACATTTAATGGGCTGTCATTCAAATACTTTAACTAAGTGGTCAGGGAAATATTGGTTAATAAGTTCATCACTGAATTTAATTATCTAATGGAGGATTATCTAACTATGGAATTAATATTAACATCAGCTACAATGTATATGCAGGGCAATGCTAATAGCATAAGTTACAAAAGCATTACTTCTATTCTTTCCCCAAGTAATTTACTTAAAATTCAGTTTTCTGGATTAATGAATTGCAGGATTTAATTTTTTCCTTTTAAATCTGCCATTTAAACTAGATGGCAGAGAGTAAAAAACTATTATATTTCCAAAAACATTTGCCATTTTGCCAGATAGATAAAGTTTCTTCATTTAGTTTGATTATGAAGGTTTTGGTGGGTAAATCTTCATGACAGGTAACTCTACTCTTAGTATTTCAAAAGTTTGTTGCTATTTTATGATAACTTCAGTGTCTTTCATTTCTTAAGTACTGTATTCAAAAGATCAATAGTAGACATCTGTTTTCACAATTTAAAGTAAAAATCTAATTTCTTAGAGAAAGCTAAAAGTGTTTGAGGCTGCTCCATTGAATCAAATAAAATTGCAAGAACTATAGAAATGGACACCTGAATTTTTTCATTATTTTGAAAGTAGCCTGAACTGAAACCCTGTGTTTTGGTGATGTCTTACCCCAGTTTATGTGGGTGGCAGAAGTACAGTAGTCCTATGGTCTTACATGTGACAAAATAATGATTGAGAATGTGGTAATTAATTGTGGTTTATATTTTGGAGGCTTTTTCAAATATGATCAAGTAGTTGAAAATGAAAAGACTACTTAAGTGTTTAATATTTTTTTCTGGACCTTGACTGTTGCCCTCAAACCTGTAACAATAAACCTCAAGGTAGATTAGTTCAGCTATTGTTGAGTTCACTTGTGGAAAAAATCAAAGACCTTGGAGGGGAAAGGAGATGGAGGATACACAATTCTACAAGGAATTATTTATAGCCATACAGTTGTTAGCTGCTGTTTAAGAAGAAAATACCTCTAGGGGATTAATTTATTAAAACTTTATTCTTCATTATATGTAAATTCATACAGTTACAAAAAGTATAAGATGAGAAATGTAATGTAGCAATTAAAGCCTCTTACTGAGAGTAGTCATTTTTGGATAAATGGCAAATCAAATTTTACCAAATGCCATTCCAGTATAAATTACTGAAGCACTGTAACCTGAAATAATACATTTGAAGTACTTGAAGGCAGATTTGTATTACTCTTTATGTTGTTGATTCTGCAGTGCAGTAATTCCAAATGATTTTATTTGAATTGTGGCTAGCAGATATTTAATATATTGTAAAGTTTACTCTTAGAGATGCAGATTTTTTTGGTTCAATTTGAATAAAAATTGGAATTAAATTGGAAAATGGCTTTGTTACAGGAACACGATAGATACTCTTTTCATTATGCATAAACAAAAGAAATTAATCATGCTTTTTTAGACTGAACACCTTTACCTTTTTGCTTATTTCAGAGGAATAAATGTTTCCATTTCTCTGCTAGAAAGAAAATTGAAGGACTGTAACTACTTCTGAATTTTCTCAATATTTTTACCTTGCAGTTTCACTTTCCTGCTTTTTTTTTCTCTGTGGACTTCTTGCTCCATTCTCTCTTTCCTTTTCCTTCTCTGTAGTACAATGGAGTGACTTTTCCTAATAGAGAAGTGAAGAGGAATAGATCAAAACCAGGAAAAAAGTGGTTTAATCCTTTCCCTATAAAGTCAAGAGGCCAAGAGTGACAATGAGAGTTTAAAAGCTAGCATCTCTTTCCTTTGTTTAGTTGATGGTCCTAATCATTTACATGCTGAGTGTGATGCCATATGGTGTGGGATATCCCTTTTGTAACTTGGGATCAGCTGTTCTGATTATGTCCCCTCCTGGTTCCTTGTGCACCTCCAACTTGCTTTGCTGCTGAGGTGGGGTGACAAGCAGAAAGGAATGGACCATGTAAGCACTGCTGTATTGCACTGCTTAGCAATAACAAAACATCCCACTGTTGTTAACACTGTTTTAGTCAGAAATCCAAAACACAGCCCCATACCAGCTACTATGAAAAAGAATAACTCTATCTTGGCCAAAATTAGCACAATTACACATAATCCTTTGAGCAGTTTTTTTTTTTCTCCCATGTCTTTTCGCCTAAATTTCCTTTTTTTGGGGGGGGTGGGGTGGGGTGGGGGGGTGTTTGTCTTGATTACGATATTGAACCTAAAAAGGCTGCATTGACACAAAAGCATTGAGTTGTGTAGTTTTGCTTTGAAAGCAGTGAAAGTCCCTAGTTAACTGGAATGCTTTTTTGAAGTTGTGTCTTAAATTAAGGCTGATGTGTAGTGAGTCTCTGCCCTTGGGGTTCCTGCCGCTCCATGTTCTGCTGTCTGGCACCCTGTTATGTGACTGACCAGGGCAGTCCCGCTGTCACAGCAGCGAGTCATTACTTCAAATGACGTGAGCTTTCCCGGAGGTTTCTGTGTGTCAGGACAGATGCCTTCATTCCTTGTGGGTATAATGAACTAAAAGAACCTGCTTAAATTAGTCTAATAAAAAAATTTGATCCACTATAAATAAAATTGTTGGCTCCTTGGGGATCTGAGGGAATTTCAAAATGTGGGTTATTTTAGCAATTGTAAGGAAGACATTTCTGATGGAAGGTAATGGCATAATACTTGAAACTAGTCCTGTTTTTTAAACGTATTTTAAACCTAACGAGTTACTGCTGCTTTAAAATGTAACAAAGATGTTTCTAAATCACTGTGCTCTTTACTTGTGCCAGACTTGCTTTTGAAGTAGAGTCTTCCAGCAAGCAATTAGTTCTTTTGCTTTTAGGTAGGACTGATGAAGTCATATCTGCAAAACTGTTCTGTTAATGACAAAGCTTTTACGGAGCTTTGTTTCCTCTGCAGTCTGTTGGGAGGAAAAAAAGCTGTAAAACCTTCTCAGGTAATGGGACTGGTAGACCCTCTAAATACAAGAATCAAATCTCTTGGGAAAAGTTGAATTTCATTATGCATATATTTCTTGAAATAGAATGGTGAGCATGGAATTATGCTCTTGAAGTCTCATTACTAGTTTGCTTTGGTTAAGTGTTTGGGATGTCTTCTTGGTTAGATAACATTATTAGTGCAGGATGTAATGGGCAGTCACAGCCTTCCTTGTGTGCAGCTTTTCAAGCTTAAAATACAAATTGTAGTATTTCTGGGACAGTCTTACAAATAAACTTAGAACACAGTGTGAAATCAAGCCTGAAGTCTCAATTAGTGTGTCACTTGCCATAGAATATTCTGGACTTCTGGCATAAACAGTTAATGATTATAGTTAAAGCAAAAATTTAAAATTTATGGCTTTGACTAACCTTTTGGTGACAGCATCCTGTACCCTCTTTCATAGATTGGTGTCACTGTTTTATTTCAAGGTACCTTGGGGCCCTGTTGCTATTCGTTCCCCTCCCCTCTGTGACCTTTCTTTCCTCTTTACCATTCTGTGTGTGGATTCACTTGGTTTTGCTTAGAAAACCAGTACTACCTTAAACATGCCTGGGTTATGGTGTCAGGCTTCTGGCTGCCTCTTGAGAAGGTATAGCTTTCCCTATGCCCTCTGTCTAATCTGCTAGCCCTGTACAAATCTCAGCTCCCTAAGGCATCCAGAGTGGCAGGTGACATCTCTGCGTACACAAGTAAAGCCCAACCATTTTTTTTTTTACTCTTCCCATCCTTCTGTCTGGCTTTTCTTCTGTCCGTTCATCTTTGAAGTGACAAAAAACCCCCAATTTTCTCCTTAGTTCAGATACTTGAAAACTCAGAGCAACTCTTCTGCATTTGTGCTTGCTGAGCCAGTGAGTTCAAAATACATTTGCTAGGGTGTTGCATGATCCACTACATTAATATTTAACAAGTATAAGCTACCTTTGCTTTTCTTAAACAGTGTAATGCCTTCTAAGGAGGTGTAGCGTAGCATCACAATCTTCTGGAATAATGATCTTTACTGATGGGGTAAGACTGAATGTAAGCTTTTGCTTGTGCTAACGTATCGTTCAACAGACCACTTCCAAAAACTAAGCCAAAAGTTGGAATGGCTCCTTGTGGCTTAACCCTGGGCTCCATCACATGTAGCTGTGATTTGGGAAGATAAACACCATAATTCTGGATGTGCTCCCGTTTCTTTTTTGTCTCCCCAGGTTTATATGCTGAGCATGAGGCCGTATGGTATGGGATATCCTTTTGGTCAGTTGTGGTCATGTGTTCAGACTCTGTCCCCTCTCAGTTTCTTGTGTGTACCCCCAGGTTGTTTACTGGTGGGGTGGTGTAAGAAGCAGAACACTTTTTGACACTGTTTTCATCACAAATCTAAAGCATATCACCGTGCAGGCTACTGCGAAGACAGGTAACTGTATTCCAGCCAAAACCATATTTATATATGTGTGTAGTTCTGTACATGCCTTCTGTACTGACCCTGTGACCCTGGCCATCACTGAACAGCTGTGTCAGTCTTTTTAGAGGAAAAAGTGGAGTAACTCATACACCTTTTTAGGATAGTCTGTTTGCAAGGCTTGATTTGTTTGGGGAGAAAAAGCTTAGTAAAAAATAATTACAAAATGCATCTTCATTGATGCAATGAAGATCCATCTTCATTACATCAATGTTACTCTTCCCTATATGAGTAACAATTCCATCTTCAGGCCAGTCCTGGAACTCTTTTAATCAGCAGTCTGCTATAATGCTGTCATGAATTTGCACGTCTGCCTTTTCTAGTGCCCGACTTGTCTTCTATCAGAAAAGACATTTACTGACACATCATTGGTGCTCTGTTGATCTTACTGATTTGATTTTGTATGTTCACAGAAAACATAGCAGTCTTTTACTTAAGGCCATCAAGCCTACTGGAAAATTGCAAACTAGGCTGTTTTATTTAACTCTTGGCATAGGTAGTATGGTATTGCTGTATGTTGTGATTTTAAGAAATCTGTTTTGTTGTGTGTTGAATTTTTGGAGCAGTATGGTAGGCTTCTGATAACAGAAAAGTGTACTCTAAGAGCAATGGGAATTAGAGATGTTACTGAGATCTCATTAAGCTAAATCTTCTTTATATGTTATGTTTTAGAAAATCTTCATGAGACCCATGACAAAAGAGAAGGAAGGCCTGTTGCTTTTGATGAGACACGGGTGATTACCAATGCCCACTGAAGCACTTTAGATTTGAGATTAGTCTTAAGGATGATTTTTAGCAGTAGGCTAACAGTGGGGAGCTCTGCAGTATTTCATATTACTTTGAAAATATGAAGAACGTTATAGCCAGAATATACAGCAAGTTGTGAATTGTTCCTGAGCATTGTATAAATTTGATTAAATCTTGCTGCTCAGAGCATTTTATAGTCCTTGTTGTTAACCAAAGAAAATAATACGCAGCTTTCATAAAAGGAAGCTTTGCTGTTGAGGAATAAACTGTGCATATATTTTTTTTAAATAGAGGCCCCTTTTGCTGCTCTGTAGGTTAGTGTTTGTCTACTCACAGCAGCTCTCCTATGTTATGAAGGAGAGGGAAATGTTGGAAGGTGTGTGAGCTCAGTCTGTGTACCTGGTCTCTGTGCAGAAGAAATTGTCCATGCAGGCGGTGGATGTTGAGATGTCTTTGTGTTTGACTGACACAGTGTAGAGCAGTTGGACCGAACTGAGAAGTGTCTTAGTATTTTGGTGAACTTCCCAGAATAATGCATCTTTTCCATTCATCTTACTCTCTAGTTCCTGGGGCTTGTAATGGGCAGTCAAAGCTTGGCCTCCCATATTTGGTTTGTTCTGCTGTAAATTGTCCCTATTTCACGATGAAAAATGAAGGAAACCTTGAGTCTGCAGTGACTCTGTTGCAAATACTTTTTTCCTATTTTTTTTAACCCCCCTCTTAGGTAAATATGTAGTAATTTTTTTCAATACTTCTGACAGTATTTTAAGTTGTAGTGGTGTGTATCTTGTTTACAAGGACACCATGGGACAAGTGCCTATGTTCCTGTAGTTCCAATGTCATTGACCTCTTCATAACTAGACTGTCCTTCTGCAGGGGGAGAAGTAAGACTGTGATTGCTAGAAATGTGATTAGACAGTAAAGTGCCACCAAAGTAAGCCCTGACTCAACACTGAAGAGCTGCACAAGTCAAGAAGAGCTATATCCACTGCTAGAGTGTATCAGTCCAAGCCAATGTCTTTTTCAGTAATAGCTCCCAACTCATTCCTGAATGCAATAGTCATACAAGTAATTTGTTTATCTTCCTGTTTTGTTATTTTTGATTTGTAAACCAAAACATCCAATTTATTCTCCACCATATTTCTACAAAATTACATGCCTTGAATGCTCACTTACTTGATTGCTTGAAAGCTTTCATCTGTAGAGTTTGGCTGTTTAATTTGTATGCTCATGGTTGTTATTTTGTCTGAATTTGGAGTTCAGCTTTGAATGTGCTGTTTTTATTTTACTCACATTGTTTTTATTTTACTCTCTTTATGTATTCTACTTTGGGTGCATCAAGGATTTTTCTCAAAATCTGTATTATAGTATGTTTTATATTGCTTAAAATACTCTTTGTATTTTCTGCTGGTCCCTGCCTCTGCACGCTCTTCCAGGACATCAGCTAGACGAAATAGAATTCCATTTGTTCTTTTTTGTGTGTGCGTGTGCCATTTTGAGATAAGGTGTGGATTTAGATGGTAGAAACCACAAAGAGTTTTGGCTTTTGTAAGATTTTTGTTTTGAATGCCTTCTTTTTTATTATTTGGTTTGCTTTCCACTTGCATACCCTTTTGCCAGCGGAACAATTACAATATCCCTCCTTGCTTTTTATTCTTGACACTGGAGGGCATAGGAATAACAAGCATGACAAGGACAATACCTCTGCAATATTCAAATAAGCATCTTTTGTTCCTACAGAAATTTTAGAAGTCCCACAGATTGCTATCAACATGAAGAAATCTGGGACTAATTACCTGGGGCTGTTGACAATGTATAATTTAGGGGTGGCTTTGTTTGGTATCTCTACTCTAAGGTTTCTGTAGCAGATTTAACAGGAGACAAACTCCCCGAAACTCTGGTGTGTTAATGGGAATATTCTTCTGATTGATGAGAATAGTGAATAGGATAGATTAAAAAAGAAGAACTAAAATCCCACCATGTTGTGTGACTTTGGTTTTGTTCCAGTATAAATGACTCAGCTTTTAGTGATTCCTGATAGGGTATCTATGCCTTTCAGCATAGGGATTTCATAAAAATAAATTGATTTTGGCAGTGCAAAGTGATATTATATTATAGGCAAATACATTGTTATTCTGGCAAAAGGTGAATGGTATTAGTAAAATGTAACAACCTAAGAAAAAGTGGAGTCAGATTCTTGGGCAGAATAGATAAATGTATATGTTTAATGAAGAGATGAGGGGAAAAAATAACCAACTGTTTAAATAGAGAGGGAAAATTGCTTTTAAAAGATCAAAAAATGTGTAAGCTAATTTCTTAAAAAAAAAAATCCCCTAAAACTATCTCCCCTCCAAAAAAAACCCCTTGTTTGCTTTTGTTTTAGAAAATCTAATGAGGCCCCTTAAGAACTATGGAATCGCATGGTGAGCATATGTTTTTCTTTAAATCAAACTTCTTTTCAGATGTACTTGGTATTGTGCTGTAAAGCTCAAGTTTCTGCTTTGTCATTTCAGCATGTCTATGGGTTTCTTGATAGAAGAGACTGCCCCAGTTGTGTGGAGAGGGCTGATGGTAATGTCAGCTGTTGAAAAATTGTTGAGACAGGTAAGGTTTAGTTATGTATTTCTTCTTCAAAGTAATCAGGTATTTTAAAATGCATTTAACTGATACATGAGTGTCCATGACATTATTTAATCTGTTAGTGGTGAGCATTTTTTTGTCTTGGTCTTCTTGAATTCAGGTAAAGGAGAAAGTTGATACTTTTGTGTTTACCTGTCCCTCTCAAACAGAGCTGTTGTTCTATGCCTTTGAGGAGTGAATTACCCCAATTTGCCTTCTTTCTCATTCCTTTTCATGGTTTTTTATGCAGTTGTTTAAAAAAAAGGGGCATTTTGAAGTTGCCTAAGGATTTGAATCTATAGGTATCTATGCTTATCTACAGCTGTATTCCCTTATGTGCTTGTTAATTCACTAGCACTAAGAATTCTTGGATGGCACTTGACGTGACAGATACAGGAAAATCATTAGCTACAATCTCTGTGTAATGCAGATAGATTGTTAGTTAATAAATTTTCTGGCATGTAGATGTAGGGTGACTTTTTTATTCTGTGGCAGATTTTTTTTTCTTTTATTGTGAAGAGATCTGTGAAGTGCTAATGAGACAAACAGCTGAAAAAATGCATTAATGTTGCATGTTTAGACTTTGAAGTGACCCAGATTGTTCACAGTTGACATCCATTCTGGGGATCTACTGTATACAGCCTGGAGATCATAAGGTTTCTGTATGCCTTCAATTGCTTCCAAATATTGTGTTCCTTTAATAACTGAAACAAATAATTTTTTTCAGCGTTTTTCCATTTTTACTGAATTCTCCTTTAACATGGATTTTAGAGCAGTGGCAGTTACTGCTTTGATCAGAAAAACCACGCATCTGCCAAAATTTCAGGAAGAACATCTTTGTCTAGAATTGACCTTTAAAAGTAAGGGGTATCCATGCCAATAGCTGTGGAGACCATTCTGACCTCTGTGTGCTGTGCTGGCTGGCTCAGGAAAACTAGAATGTAAAACCTTGAAGGTAGAACTAAAGTTAGCACCTGCTGTATTGGCATGCTGTGCCCTGGGAGGCTGGAGGCTGGCAGGCACTGCAGTGCTGTTCCTCAGTCAGTGGTGTCCCAGATGGGAAGCGTGTGCCAGCATCCTTGTGCAGGGTGCGAGTGATGCTGTGTAATGAGCTCCCTGCTCCCTAGCAACCAGTGCAGTTACGTGCTGGCCAACCATGCTGTGGGAACGAGACAAGTCCATTAATGCTCAGGGCATCACTGATTTCCCTGGCAGTGAAACCTAAGCTGTGAAAGAGGAAGGCTTTATGGCTAAATTTCTCCTGCCCTCATGCATTTTGCTTCTGCATAATGACCAGGATAGTCTTAAATCTGAGCTGGAAAAAGTTTGCATCTCTTCCTTTGAAGAGAAGCTCACAGATCCCAGGGAAAATCAGTGGGTCTGTGTGATGTCTAGGTGGCTTTAAGAAAGGAAAGAATGTGTTTTCCAGACTGAGACATGCTATTTGAAAAAAAAAAAAAAAAAACCAAAACAAAAACACACACACACAAAAAAAAAACAAAACAAACCCAAAAAAAACCAAAAACCAAAAAACCAAAACTGTAATGTCCCTTCTGCGCTTACCAGCCAGTCTCAAGAATGGGTTAACTGTAGGACCAATAGTTTAATAACCTTGGACACCTAAACAAGGGAGAACCACAGCATGTGGTGGTCCTTTTAAAGATACTATCATTCTATTTTATATTAGAAAAATATAAAATTTGTGATCTGTTGGACTTCAAAAATTTTTCTTGTTTTCTCTGTACCTGTTCTGGTTGGTCTTAGCTATTACCTCTTGTTTAACAGGATAAAGTTGCTTGCAAGAGTAAAATACTTCTGCTTGTATTTAACTTTCTAAAACCATATTCTTAAGAAATAGCTTATCTCATTAGCTGCATAGAAACCATTTAAATTAACTCCCTAATCTAGATTTGTAGTATAATGTAGGAAGTCCCTATGCATTCAGACAAGCCGATAAAATACTAAGTTCTTAAAATAATTACTTCAGCCTGATAGAAAACATAGATGTTTCCAGATTTTTGCCCTAAAAGCACTGGTGGTATTTCATATTTGTTTTTACTGTTAGATAGTGGAGAGGTTTTTTTATTTGTTTGATAGCATCAAGACTGTGCATTCACTTTGTGAATAATTCTGGATAGTCTTCTTTTTTTCCATGTGAAAAAATCTGTTTTCCAGAGTTTATTATGCTTAGATAGTGCAGTAAAGCATTTGAATTGCTTACTTTCTAAATTCTATAATGGGGGCTTGTTGACTCATAAATATGTGTGCCTGTAATAAGTGTTCAAATGCTTCTCTTACACTTGGAACTTTCAAAAATTAATGGAAGTCTTACTTTGTTGAATATATACATAATGCTTTTTGTATAACCTACTGCATGTGATCTCACTTTTTGTAATACAGGTTTGTTGAGTAGTGTCAGACTGGTAGATAGCAGGCAGTAATAGTGAAGTATTGAGTAGTGAGTGCTTGGTGTTTGTCTGGTAATGCATATCTCATGAGCAAGGATGGTTTTCTGCAACATAGCATATTGTTCTCCTTTAGCAGAATTTGAAAGAAATGTGCCTTTTAATACCAAGCAAAGTAAACAGTTTAGGGTACTTTATTACTTACATTACCTACTATATATTGATATAGGTGTATCAAATTAGTATATAAATGAAAATATTTAGCATATTGATTCTATAATAAAAGAATTGGTCAATACAAAAGAAGGAAAGTGATGATTTTAAGCTATTGAAAGAACAAGAAATACAGAAGGAAATTATTTTTCACCTGTAGAACAAGTGAATTGCAAACAGTAATGGAACACTTGATATTCATAACTCTTTCTGTTAAATATATCTCTAGTTCATATGTCTTGAAATTGCCCAAAATTTTGTTGTGGATGATAATTGACTCCTTTGTTAACATAAGATGTACTGTAGGCCCATTTACACTTTAGGGTGGTCTATCACTTATCTGGGTTTTAACTCTTACTTCCCTGTCACAGTTCATGTAAAAAGTCTTTCACATCTCTTAACACGCCTTTTGAATCTTGCTTGCCTGTAGGTGAGATAGGAGATTAAGTTTTAAAAGATCATTCTTTTCTCCAAAGGTAGAATTATAAATCCATGTAAGGAAGCTTTAATAGCTCTCCAGTGTCATCCACAGCACTGGGCTTTCTATACAGTTTTTACTTCACTTGAGAAGCTGCCTACTCTTCTGGTCCCATTTACTTTGTTCCTTTACTTTGTGTATCTTGACTCAGTGTGATGGTATTTGGTTCAGATTAAACAACCTACCTCAAAATGCATCATCTTGCTGTATTTGTTGTGGGAGTGACTTAGGATTAACCTTTAGGCTAAGCACAGTAAAAATACAAGTTTTTTTGAGAGTTGCCTAAAGCGTGTGCTTGAACAGTAATGTGTCTGAAAAGCTGTTGAAATAAGTATCAAGTAGGTAGCTAAGAACCTTAGACATACAAAGATTACTAAAAAAAAAGACAAGGCAAGCAAATTTTGCTCTCTGATTTGAACTGTTTTTTTCAACAGGTATTTCAAATATCATTACCAATGTGCCATACACTCCATGGCAAATTTTCTAGCACCACTCTCTCTTCTGTCTTAGGACATCTCAGCAGTTGAGTGGCTAAGGAGCAATTAGAAGGGTGCAGATACAAACCTGCTGTATGTCTTGGAATATATTGTGGGAATTATTCTGCCAAAAGGCTCTGAGAAAGGAAGTGGCACTGTGCTGACTGCCAATTTACTGTCTGCTATAGTCATAGAAGCAATACAAATGGAGGGAGTTTCCTGTTTAGGGAGTAATCAGTAAAACTTAATGTTAAAGATAGCAAGTGTTGGTTTCTCTGATCTTGAACTCACTATCTTATTCTATGTGTGTTACCTAGTTGAACTATCAGCAGAGAAAGAAAAAAAAATTCAATATTCTGCACACAACTCTGCTTCTCTTTTAAAAAAAATCAAATAAAAATGTGACTACAGATAAAATGCAAGTGCATATTTTATTATGTAATATTCTCCTTTCTCCTATCAAATAGATAAAGTTATATCACCTCTGGAAGCAAGTGCTGCCTACACAACATGGATTACAGATACCAACAATTCTGTTTTGTGTAAACAGTTCCCTTGAAACTAGCCTAGAAATCTGCTCTTTTTTCAAGGCATGCATCTCAGCTTGATTAACACCTTGACATGGCATTTTAACCTATGTTTTTGCAGGCTAGTCAGATCTTAAGAGGCAGGACTCTTGTATTTCTTCCTTTTCATAGTTTTCAAGAGTATCCAGAATGCTTTTTGCATCTTTGGTATATTATGGCTATAAAGCCTCAGTGCTGCTAAGTGTTTGTGAATCCTAAAGGTTCCTTTGATGTACTTGGTAAGGATGAAGCCATGTTCCCAGAAAGATGATGACGTTTTTACTGCAATGGCTTAATTCTAATGAGTTCCTAATATGCAGTTATTGTCATTGGATTGTAATTCCTTCAGCTCTTTCTTTCTGCTTATTTTAGCACCACTTTCACTTCTGTTTTAGTCAAGTTATGTATTGAAAGAAAATTTTAAAAACCCAAAGTTGCACTGGGAAGGATATAATTAGCAAGGAAAAATACAGGGAAGTTAGCAGAAAGCAAAATAAATAAAACTTCCAATGCAGAGTCATTGCATATCAGCAAAAGGAAGTGGAGCCTTGCACTTTGATGCTTGGACAGGCTTTATCCTCTGTAAATTCATGTTGAAAACCGTAAATTAAGCAGAAGAAGGGTCAAAGTTATTTTATTAGCTAATCCAGAGCTGCAGTCTAAAGATTCAGCCTTATCCTTTAAAAAAATTGAACTCAGTTTGTGATTATTTAATCTGTACATAATTTTGAAAACTTAGCTAGCAATGAGGATTGTGTGTACTACTTTCTTTAAAACCCAGCACCTGCCAGAGGTGGTGATGGTAGTAATTAAATAGTGGAGTGTGTGAATGTATGTGTATCTACTTGGACCTTTTTTGTAGCATAATTCTGTGATGCTCAGTTATCATACATAGGTAGTTGTAGAATATATCATGTTGTCACTGTGAAGAAGATTAACTCTACTGCAGCCAGAAACAGCACACATATATTATAGGGAATAGGGAAGATATAGACAGATAAATAGTCTTTAAAATACCGAGCAGACTATGGGTTATGAGGTCTGGGTTATTTCAAGAGCCTATATGAGAAAGCTGCCATACAAGCAACTGTTGTGTGAATAGAACAGTAAAAACTCATGTTTAAAGATTGGGTATTAAGGTAACTTGGAAACAGAAGTAGTATTTAGTTTTTGGAAAACAAGTACTATGGAGGTGATATTGTTTTGGGTTTCTGATCAGTCTGAAGTGACTCATCTCTGTAGAGGAGATGATAGATATTCAATACTATTTTTGTTTGAGGGACATTACTTAGTAGGAGAAGGGAATACAGGTGACCTCGTCCCTGATCAGTAACAGCTGTGTTAATTACCCAATACAGCCTCACCCCTGATGAGTAACAACTATATCCAATAAAGATAAGTGTGATAAAAGGGAGTGGGAGGAAGAGTCATGAAGGAGGAGGAATCTTGAGGAAGAAGGAGCTGGAGAATCATGAAGCAGCATCCTGGGGAGAGAGAATCATTGCTGTGAGGTCAGTCTGGGTGTGCAGTTTGAGCCTGTTGTTGGAACCTGCAGTCACAGTCTAGCTGGGTAAAAGCCTACATTCAGAGTCTGCAAACTGATACCTGCAGTCATAGTTTAGCAGGAAATACCCAGCAGTCAGAGGCTGCAAGGGAAGCCTACAGTAGGAGCTTGCTGCTGCCAGAATCAGTGAGTAGTTGGTGTCAGGATGGCTGAACCGTGAAGAGGAATAACCCAGGACCCTTTTCATGCTGTGATAAACAAGCAGTCTGTGTCTTGACTAATTTCTGCCTTCTAACAAGAGGGCTGCTGCAACAGAGTCCTACATGCAGTTGCTACTATTTGAGAGGTGTGTATGTAGTTACTGGTATCATCCTTTCCACCATTTACATTGGAGAGCTTATAGAGAGACCAAAATTTCTTTAAAATTTCTTTCTAAAAATCTTTTTTTTTTAGCTATATGTAAATGCTGCGCTTGAGAAGACAAAAATAGTAAGGTATTGAGAGCAAATGTATTTATACCTGGTAAAATATCTACCATGCTGCCATTGGCTGTTTTACTGTGCACATTCTAGGCAGCAGAATGTTCTTTATATGGTGTCTGTGGACATCAGTCCAATCTTGTTTGGCATGTGTGTGCGTAACACTCTGGTGTTATAGCTCATAAATTCTTCAGCCTGTAAATTTTCAGCTTTGCACTGTGTTATGTGTCTGTGTGTATAAATGCATTTCTTATGAACAGAACAATGGAAAAGCTAGGTGGAAGCTTTCCACATTAGGAGGAACACTGTATTTGATTTGAAGCAATAAACAGCGAGAATAGAGTCACTGAAGTAGTTAAGTACTACATGCTGAGCCATCTGCCTGATTGGTTAGTGTGGTTTCCTAAGAGCTGTCCTTTGGCTTCTGTTTGTGACCATGTATTATCTTTTGCCTTATATTTTTGGGACCATGAAAATTTTGTTCTGTGTTTGTGCAATGTTCAGCACTGTAGTGAGTTATCATTTTTTTTGTGAGAGATGCAGAGACATACAAAGACTAGTATTTACACCTTCCAAATAAATATAAACATTTTTCTTTGATACTTTTTTATGCTTATAAAAAAATTTATAGAACCTTTTCTCTTTTGAGAACAATGCATTTTGTGTTCTTAGTTCTCAGTGTCTGTGTGTATGAATGACATATATCTGTTAAGAATGCCTGAGATCAGTGTAAACATATCACTGGAATTCACCATGAGTGGTGTCTTCAGAACCTAAATCTCTTTTGTGGATATATATGCAATTGCTTAGCTTTTGCTTCTACGTGCTACCTTGCCTGTGTATTCTCCAGCAAAAAGCCATCAAGGTGATACTGGGGGATGAAGCATGCAATGTGCAAAGAGACACTGAGGAACTGGGTTTATTTTGTTTCGAGACAGTTCAAGGGAGATATGAACTGCTGTCTTGAACTACCTAATGGATGCATACAGAGAAGATGAAAGTAGATTCTTTGTGGATGTGCACATTAATAGCATAAGAGGTGATGAATGTACGTTGCAATATATAGTAAGAAATGTGAGGGGGTGTTGGTGGTTTGTTTTTTACAGTTGAAGCAGTTGCATGTCAGAACAGGTTGCCAGCAGAGAATCTTGAAACACTTTCTTGGAAGATATTAGGAACTCACCTGGGCAGGAATCTGAGTAACCTGCTCTAAGTTGTTTCTGCTTTGTGCAGACAGAGGTCCCCAAGGTCCTTCAAACCTAAGTTGTTCTGTGAATCTGGGATTAGCTCTAAAATTGGCATTCCACTGCCTATTTGACTGTCAGTCTGTAACTCCATTAAAGCTCAGAGATAAGAAAATGGTTCTGCCTATCAGAAATCATTGGTTAGTGCACTTAGTCAAAACCTAAATTGAATGTAGGTGTCTCTCTAATATGACTGCCTTAATCACTAAGTGAGGGAGCCTTACAATTAAGTGTTGCAGTCAAATGACGATGTTTCAGCATAATGACTGAGACCATCCTTTCCTCACTAGCATTTGTCTCTTTGGACTGTAGAGGTGCTGAGGTGGAGATCTAGAAGTCAAACACAAATAGGCCTTATCTCTTGAATGAGCATCTTTAATATGAGCTATGAAAAAAGAAATAGAAGAAATACATTTTTTGTTTTTCTATCATACGTCTTTATAGAAATTCCTTGATCCAGGAGAAGTTTGAAGTGTGCGTTGATGTGCTTTCAGGCACTAAGAATTGAGTACAGATGGCATAAAGAGGTTTTGCTGAAGACTTCTCACAATTTTTTTGCATTCGCTTTAGTAGTTTACTATCTAGGATGCAGGCCTCTATGAAACTCAGACTGAGAGATCTGGCCATTCTCTGTCCATGAAGAAGCATGTGTTGATTTTCGTTTTTGTTTGTTTAATCTTGTCATTAGTGTCAGCCCTAGTGTCAGTAATTTAAAGTCTAATTGAACAAAGTAAAATTCAAAGGTGGTAGCAAAAGTCATCTTAAAAAGAGTAAATTGAATAAATCATTTATGTCAGATTTTTTTGATGAAAGGCAGGCAGGAATGAGTGCAGGAGTAGATCCTGGAGACATGAATTGAAGGCTACCATGTTTTTTAAGTGTTTTCTAAACAGGAACACTGGTTTATATATATTTATATAGAAAATTCCAAAATGTGGGCTACAGGAGAAACCCTATGCCACTCTTCCCCTCCCCCCTGCTAATTAAGGTGGTCTATTCTTTCTTTCTACCTGCTATAGGTTAGCTGCAAAAAAGGATGTTGGTATTGCTGCAGTGAATATTGGAGTGCCTCAGCGGTTGGTGCCCTGCCTGCAGAAATGGAAATTGAAACCAAAGCCTAGCCTGGAGCTACTGTGTACCTGGGGCGGTGGGAATAAATCACTTGTCATTCCCAGTGGTACTATTTGAGGGATTATTTTCCCCTCCTGGATTTCTCTACACACTCTTTGGCAGTGTCTTAAGATAATAGGTGCAAACCTTGGATTTTAAGGATAGCAAAAACTTGTCATCCTTTAGATCCATTTCTTAAATAAATTGGCAGAAAGTACCCTTTTGCTGTGTTTCATCACTTACATAGCAAATGTCAAGGATGAAATTATTATTATTATTGTGGGCAAAAAATTGTCTTTATCAGTGCAAAATTAGTGAGACAGTATTGGTGGATAGGAGGGAGTAGTGAAATGAGAATTAATGAGAATGGCACATATTGGGTCAGGATGAAGACAATAACAATTTGATGGCTCTGATTTTTTTGTAGCTGTATTTTCAGCGAATTGAAAGGATGCCCAGAATAGTAATAGTGAATCAATGCTGAAAATTATCCTTATTGTAAATGTAAAGAGCAAGTGAAGAAGGAACACTGCTGTGAAGCCAGATGATTTTTTTTTTTGTGTGGATTTTATTTTTAACACTTTTTGGTTTAAGAAGGGGACTCTATCAAGAGATGAACATTGAAGGCATTTAACTTGCATTATGGCACTGAATTTTCAAGACAGGAGAAGAGTGAGATGGTGCAATGGAGAATTTTAGCAAAAGATGTAAGAAGCATAAATAGCTCTTTGTTTTTCAACCTTTTGTAGTCTTTTCATGTTATATAAGAGTATAGGCACACTTGTTTGTGTATTAACAGCAGATATGTATCAGAAATATATATGTTTTAGTGCAGATTAATACTGCTTTCCTCTTTCTATGTTTTGTGTTTTGGCAAATATCCATCCATCTTTGGGTACTTGCTAATTTCAAAACTGACATGTGTTTCACGAAATTCATGTGTTTATCCAATTCATCTCCAAGTAATTGAGGCAGATAGTGGCAGATATTTGCAGTTTACATTTCACAGAACTAAACAAAGCTGCTATATGTATATGCTTATATTATAAACAACTAAGATGTAGTTTTTTGCATACTTGCAGTGCGTAATTCTAAAATACAGTGCTCTTACTTACAGTGGAAAATTTGCCAGCTTTTCCACAATTAAAAAAAAAATGTTTCTTCTGTTTTGAGATGCCCCAGCCTGAGGTGGACATAGAGATGGTTATTTCAGGCTAAAGTCTGCCACCTTATAGTTTTGGCAAAAGGAAAAAGTTAAAGCAATAGGAGCAGTTGCATCTTTAGGGAGTTGGAAAGCTTTTCTGTGTTTATTTTTGTGATCTACGGCATGGGAATGAAAAGATCTGGACGTTTCATCCCTAAACAAAAGATCGATGGTTCTGTGTATTTGTTCTATTTGGAACAGTCGTCTGCTATTGGAGGTATTTTGAAAAGAGGAACAACACTCATAAATAGTGACTGAACTGCCAATGCTAAAACTGCACTAGGATATGCCACTAAGACTGCATCTACAGCTGGAAGATGATAAACAATAACTCTGAATGCTTGTGAGATTTTTCTTAAGTCTTTAATAAGCTTTCCTTTAAATCGAGGAAGGTCAAGTTTCATTCTCTTGTTTTATCACTGAAATTAAGGAAACTGTTTCAAGGGCAAGATAAGATGACCCATTCATACCTTATGAAATTTTTTTAAAAAATTCTTATACTCATTTTTTGTTATGTTTATTTTCTGAGACTGAAGGACAAATAAACTAGTTTTTTTTCTCTTTCAGAACAGGCTTAAATAAATGGAAATCTCTACATGAATTTCTACACCATGGTTCAGCTGTGATGTTGATGTTTAGAAAAGCCTGCTACAGGAATTTGTATAATCATCACTAATTTGCTCATGTTAATAATCACCTTGAAAGGTCCTGTCTGTCCAGAGAGAACTGCCTTAACCAGTCCCAATTAGTATGTACATATTTAAAGGCAACGATGGTACTTCCTGGAGATCAGAAGCTGAACGTTGATGCAGAGATGTACTGTAGCCAGAAGTGTGGGAGATGACACAAAGCTCTTTGTCCCCTGGTTAGAGTACTTCTATTGTCGCCTTTGACTTATGTGTTCCTGTGTGTTTTGGGGTGGGTGCAACAGAACAAATACGGGCTTGATTCTTCTTGCTTCCAGCTGAAGCTACAGAACCTGTTCTCTTGCCTTTCTTCCTTTAGTGGAGCAGGATCCATACAGCTCCCTGTTGCTTTATTGGATTGCATTAGCAGCTGATTTGAAGAGGGATTATAGCTGCTGAAAGGAATTGACGATCAGAAAGAAGTGTTAAGAAAACCAGAAAATCCCAAAAACATTAGCCAGCATCTTACTGCTGAACTGGAAGCATTTGCAGTAAATGTGTTTTAAATGTCTTTGAGGATTAAAAAAAAGCCTAACAGCATAGTGAGAATGTATTTACAGCAAACATTTCTTGGCCTGGTTCCTCAGCTGTCATGGTTATGACTGTGCAGTTACTGCTGCTGTAGGAACAGGCTGGGAGAGTGTTCTCTTTGCTCTGCTTCCAGTAGTCTCAGCTCTTGCACACATTGCACAGGTATGCATGTGTCTGCACTTGTTTGCATAAAAAACAAATGCAAAACATGCAACTAGACATGTTGACTAGACAGGAAGAAATGGCAGAGAGCTCATAGTGTCTCAAAATGGCTGTGCTGGGGTTAGATTTTTTTCTTTTTTCCCTCCAGGTTTTAAAGGAAAGTGTTTTGAGGTTTAAGGTTTCTCTGTAACAAGTTCAGAACTTTGTGGCTAGATGGCATCCAGCATCATTCTTGGAAAGAGGTGCTGATTTAAGCATGATTTAAAGTGTTTGCTAAGCAGGAATAGTGGTGGTAGAGAAAGAGAAGGCGCTGGTTGTTTTCTTTTCTAAAAGCCGTTTATTATTTATGTAAACCTCTTCAAAAAATAGGAGACACCAAATGGTATGCTTCTGCTTTCCCAGTTCTCCTCCACTAATTAAGAGAGTTTGTTCTTTGTTACTAGCTGCTGTAGGTTAGATGCAAAAAGTGACATGGTCATGGCTGTGCTGTGCCTAAGAGGCTGGTGCCCTGCCTGCAGGAATGAAAAGTTAAACCAAACCTCAGCCTGGAGTCACTGCCTGCCTGGAGTGGTGAGAATACATCACTTAGCATTCTCAGTGGTACGGAGGGGTTACTTTGCCCTCCTGGAGGTACCTTCAGACTCTTTGGCAGTGTCTTAGCAGACTAGGTGCTGTATCTTGGAGTGCTAAAGTTTAGAGCTTAGTGTGGAATAAATGAAAATTAATGGTGTAAGTCAGTGGGAGTAGGTTTGCCAAGTGGAGTTAAGCGATGCTGAGTATGTTGAATGAGAGAGCTATAAAGAAAAGCCTGTGGGCTCATTTTCTGTCTCTGTCCTGGATTTCAGCACCTAAATGTAACCTTATTGGCCAGCTGTGTGGAGTCAGGATTTAAAGCCCAAACTGAGAATCTTCTGTTATGTGCTGAGATCCTTCTTTCACCTGAACTTCATATTCTGTCTTCATAATAATATTCTTGGAAGCCTGGAGGTGAGAGGTGTAAGTTTGGTTATGTTAGCAGTTTAGCATTTAAAGCTGTGTTACCTGCTACCCTGGAGAGTGCCCTGCAATCACGTGCAGCAGTCATAAACCCTCTGCACTACAGCTAGAGAGATGCAAGATTCCTAAGGCCAGGACTAGACATGTGAAGGGGGAGCATGACCAGATCTGTGCAGGAAATGCAGTTAACCTGAAGCTTAAGCTTGCTAGGTGAACACCTTAGCTGCTGGCCTTTACATAGGATCGTGGTGGCTTCTGTGGCTTTTGCATTTTTGCTTACACAGTTTTATCC
Organism: Brachypodius melanocephalos; assembly: GCA_013398615.1. Taxonomy (NCBI): domain Eukaryota; kingdom Metazoa; phylum Chordata; class Aves; order Passeriformes; family Pycnonotidae; genus Brachypodius; species Brachypodius melanocephalos. The sequence continues at coordinate 23,575,328 of VZSR01000520.1, forward strand.
AGCTAAATAGCACCTGCCTGGGAAATGAAAACGAGCATATTCCCATTCTTAGGTAGGTTCTCTTATATGTCTAATTGTGATATTAAGCAGTTGCTGTTATAACAGCAGAACCACAGGCTTTGAGATTTTGCTTTTGGTTTGATTCTTCTGTTTTTTAATGGCCAGGTGCTCAGCTTTGTGTTGGGTTCGGTGTTGCTAGTGGCAGGTGCATTTAGAGAGTGCCTGCTAGATTGGACTTGTAAGACTTTCTCCTTTCCCACAAATGTGTGTATAGTTAATGGATCCCAAATGGGCTTCAGGATGAAATTTTATGCTCAATGGAGATTTTTTATTTCCCTTTCTGAGCAGTCAAGTTGTTTGTGAGAATGTTTAGGTGGAGCTAACCAAAGCTGCTTTTTGAGCATTTCTCCCTGCCATTTTTTAGCCTTTCTTTTTCATCCTTTTGATCAAAATAAAAGTGGAACCTCCCCACCTTGGAATATTGATTGAACTTTGACACGTTGTTTAGCATTACACATTAATTTTACTTATTAAATAGCTATCAATGTAACTGTGCAAACAGCTTTTAAAAATTAATGTCGAATTAATATATGTTAAGCTGATTGCATAGGGCTGTTCTTTTCTTTTTAATAATCCATCTTGCATTCTGTCTGTTGGAAGTTGACAGATTGATCCTTCACTCAAACCATCCTCCCATATCTCTTTTGCTCACAGAAAATAGCTGCAGATATCCAAGAATAGCAGCAGGCTTTGTAGCAGTATTCTTTGTAGAAAGTGATTATTTCTCACATCCCAAGTGATTGACACAACCGTAAAGTAATTGTGCTTAAGGTACCAGAGATTAGTGTCATGGGGCTTTTTTCCCCCTCCCCCTCACTAACAAAGAAAAAGCCGGGTTTTTGTATTTATGAAGCTGTAGAAGATGTTTCACTTCTTACTGTGTTCTGCTCTGTCAATAGTATCATTTAAAAGAAAGATTATGTTCTCCTAGCAGAATGCTGCCTTTGGAATCCAGCTCTTACTATGCAACTAAAGTGGAAACCCATTTAAAATTCTTTTTCTGCTAAATTTTTTATTCTGTATAAAAAACCTATTAAAGGAACTGGAGTTAAAGAAAAAGCTAGGAAGTGAATAAAAATAAATATGAAGACTCACCATTGTTTGGCACTAATCTCTGGATGTCCCTGAGACTCATGGTACCAGCACCTTCAGCAAATTATTTTAATTAGGTTTAGAATACAAGTAGTAACACATTTATTGTTGCAGATTGGTAGCTGAGGACACTGGTGAATGCAAAATCATGGTTCTATGGGCATAGCAATTATTTTGGCAATCTATAATTTGACACTCTAATAGATAATCTGTTGTCTAATTCATAGTAAATGTTCTTACTATTCCAGGAATATGATATTCACCACATCTTTAAATTGTGGCTATGATATGCGTGTAATGGCAAAATGTATATAGTTTTTAAATTTATTTTGGGGGGTTTTTTACATCTTCTGTGTCTTTAATGCCCATTCTGTATTCTGCTATTTGTAAGGACACAATGTATGCAATTTTTCTTGCACCTTTCTGACCTAAAGGCAGGTTTTTTTTGACAGAGAACATATCCCAACTTCACAGTCCCATAGTCATAAATCTGCTCTGTTCACTCTCATATATCCTCTTGCTTACATTCTTTTCTCACACTCTTTCATCATCTTCAATCTTCCTGTAGAGTTGAAAGGTTCTATATTTTGTGCAGCCTTGTTGTTACTTGTTGAGAGTATTGATTTTTGTGCTTTGTGATAATTCAAGCAGACTCTCCAACACTGGTTTCATTTGCAAGGGGTGACTTTTTTGAATTCAGTGACTGCAGAAAATATACTTGTGAATTAAAGTACAGAAATTTTGGAGCACAAATTTTAATCCATGTTTGTGAAAAACAGGTTGTTTAAATAAAAAGAAAACCAGCATTTTATTGTTTAAAATTCATGTTTCGACTCAAGGCTAGTTACTTTAAAACCTGGTAACTTCTCACCAGGCAGAAAATTAAGTTCTGTATGGAGATTTACTGTCTTTTGGCCTCTGTTCAGTGGTCTACATCTAATTGATTCTATTTTAGTTTTTATGTTGCGCTATTTATGGTAATACTGGAGGGTTTTCTTCACCAGCATTTTAAGTTACTTGAATAACACCTATCGTGTTACATTCTTCAGTAATCATTTTTCAGAAGGCCTTAGACTGGCCTCTGTAGAAGTTCCTTTTTCTGTAGAAAAAAAGCACTGTACATTTTAGTTGAGAAACAGAACTTTCTGACATTTTAATCTAGTGATTTTTAGTTGAAGTGTTGATTTAAAATCATTGTTTCAACAATGGTCATTAAATGGTATCTGTAATAGTCTATTGGTACTCCCATAAGGAATTTATACATATTTTTTCTTATACCAGAAAATGAACTGAAACTTAAGGAAGTTAAATAATGTACAAAGCAATTTGGGAACATTTGCTTTTCATTGCATAGTTTAAGTATTCAGTCTTAAATTATATATCAGCTTTTAGCATCATTGTGGAAGTATAGGCTGAAATACATATGGGGAGTGGGCTTATTAAGCTTCTCCCTTCTGATATTTGTTGCCAGAACTTGTAATATTTCCTTCTATTGTTGTTTAAGGGAAGATCTGATTCAGGCAGCTTTATATAAATTTTATGAGCTGAAGTTGGATCCTCATAATACTGCCTTAAAAATGTGTTGTCTGGCTTTGGGTTTGATAGCTAAACAGTGATTTTTTTCTTTGTATATTAGTAAGGAGAACTCAAAGAGAATTTGTGGTTTAGATGATATTTTTAACATATCTATATCAACCTGGTGATTTGTTTAATTAGAAGATGTGATGCTAGCCTACTTTCTTCTGATTTGTTTACCTTTACTTCTGTGTTTAGTTTTATTGCAGAAGGACATAGGAACAGACACTTGCTTATGCCTTTTTTCTTTTCCTGTTGTCATTATTCAGCAGCTGAATTACAGGCAGTTCTGTATTGTAGAACCTGGAAAAAAACCCATGGTGTATTTCTGAAGAAAAGTTTCTGCAAATTATGTATTACAGACTGTGGTTCAAGGGTATGGAGAGCAGCAGACCAATAATCAATCTCAAGCCTGCATAACAGAAGTTTGCTTTCCAAACTATCATCTTTTAGAGAACAGACTTTGGGAAATGGGAATCACAGCTCACAAAAGCTCTGTGTAGTAACAGCTTGAACCTAGAGGAGGAGCCTTATATGTGATAGTGCTGATACAGTCTTCATCAGAATTTTTCCTTGTCAGTCACCCCCAGAGATCATCCCCAGCCTCTTGTGGACACTCCAAACTGCCCACAGCTGTATTCCATCTTCCCTTTAAGCTGATATGATATTGACTGGGCTTCCTAAAGAAGCTTGGTGTTGAGTGCCTTCCTGTCTCCTGGACCACCACACAGACAATAACCTCTTTATTGTTGCTCTCTGGCAGGTGTTCAGTTTTGTTAGTTATACAAATGAAGGTGGCAGAAAACTTCAGGTTGCTGTGTTTGCCTTCAGTTCTTAACATTATTAAAAGGCAGCAGGGAGGAAGAGGAGGAGGCCAGTTTCTGTTTCAGTTGTTGTACTGAACAGCACTCTTGCATTCTTCCTAGGCACTTATTTCTAGAAGTTACTCTTAACCTGTATAAGGACTAGGAGAATTTCTTTCTCCTTGTGGATGTCTTTGTGGCAAACTTCTCTTATGCTTCACCTCAGTTTCTTTTTGAACTTGGCAGAACAGACTGCTCATAAATACCTTAGAGGGAATTTGAACTGTTGCAGTGCATCTGTTTTTCATGGTGTTACATTGCAAGGCTTTGAGATTGGTTAGGCATCAGAGGACAAATCAAAGGGGCAGTTGTGGTTGTTTGGAAAGTGTTGAGTTGTGTTAAGCACTGTGGCATATCCTGTTAGGATACTACCCAAGAAAAAGTTTCAGTAGGGGCTACAGATCTTCTGGTTTATGTCTGAGGAATGTCTCCTTTGCCAAATACTTCTGAAAGTACATTAAAAAATTCAATTAAAATGCCATGTTTTGTTATACTGTTCCTGAATTATCTGTTTGCTTACCCTGTGAAACTGCTTACTTGTTCCTAATGTCTATGTGTGTTGAAGCAGCATCTTGTAAGTAATTTTTAAGGAATTATTTTTAAATACATGTTTTATTTTAAAATACATGGTTTTAATTTTAAATGCATGTTTTATCTTAACATGTAAGTACATGTGAATAGGTATATAAATCTTCATTTAGGAACAGTTTCTTACCTTTACTTCGTTCAGCTGTGTGCCTGTATTAAATCATTAACACACACAGAGTAGTTAGGAGAGGAGGATGGATCTGGCAGGAATAGAATTTAAGCTGCCTGCAGTGTAGCTTTTACTGGCTTTCCCATACTGGTGTTCAGAGTTTGGCTGGCTGCTGCCAAGTCTGCACCTGCATAATGCTTGATTGTAACTCTGCATGTCTTCCTCTTATTAAGAACAAATAAATAATATCTTCTGTTATTTACCAAACAATCATACATGAGGATTATTTCAGAGTAGCAATCCCTCTTCTGTTCTAATGCTCTATCGTTTCTGCCTCATGCACAAAAGATGCTCAGGCATCATACCTCAGCAGAAATGTCATCTGTATCTGTGTTCTACCTTGGGTTTAACTTGCTATTTAGAACCCCTACTCAAAATGCATATCTGGTATTTTGATTATGGATTGTCACATAAACAGAATGATTGATTAAAGTAATTTACATAGAAGCTTTCGTGGGGTTTCTGAGCAAGGGAGAATACACAGAAGCACATGGCACTTAATTACTTTGCTTAACAATAAATGTCAAGTTAAACCTTTTTAAAAAAAGATGAATGCTGTACTTAAGGAAAATGCAATTACATTTCTATGCTTTGAAATGTTTTACACACTGTATACATTAGAGGGGCAAAGACATTAACACCTCTGTACATGCAAAGGTGCTGACAGATTTCAGATGCTACAAGGCAGGCTTTTGTAGCCCTGTCTGCCTATTGCTTGCAAATGTGCTGTTAATCTGAGCTCATTTTCTTGTGTGAAACCATATTTGCATACAGACACACTTCTTGGAACTCATTGAGAACATGAGGACAGTGGTCCTGATTTGGTAAATTGTTGCATATAAACAGGATTTGCATTCAAATTAGTGTTTTATATCACAGCCTGATTATGTGTTCCATTTTAATAATGTTGAATTAATGGCAATAGTAGATTTCAAAAAGCCACTCTTGATTTTATGTTCCAATTCTAAATTTAATTAAAGATGTCTTTCCCCTTTCTTTCTACTATGCTGCAATTTAGTAACAGACCTGGAATTTCTTCTCCCATTAAATAAAGTGTGCATTTCTATAACAAATTATCGAAATTACATTCAATAATGTGTTTAAGAAAAAATTTTCATACTGCTGTATTCCTGTGGGAGGGTAATGGAGGAGCAACTGAATGTCATCCAGTTCTTGCTGAATAGAAGCAAGAGGAAGTCTACAGTAAGAAATGGGGTTATGTGCAGTGTTCCCCAACCCAAGTCTGGGTAAACCTATATGTCTAGGCACTGCTAGGCAAATAGACTAGCTCGGTTCTTTCCAGAAATTATGGCTATATCATTTTGCTGCAACTCTCCCTTCTTGCCCTGAATTATGAATCAAATAGAGGAAAATGAAGTTTTGGGGATAATTACTTGACTAAATTTAAAATAAAAAACACGGTTAGTTTTAATTAGGAATAGTTTTTGAATCTAGTTTGCCCTCTGACTTTCAGCATCACCAGCAGTAGCATGGCTCAGAGAGGTTTGTGGAGAGTAGTTCTCATATGCATTCAGTACTTAGGGACTGTGGCATCTTTTACAATGGCTTTTTCTGAACTTCTGGGACAAAAGCCTGTCTTCCTCCTACTCTACACAGTGGCAAGATGTCCTCTCCACTGCTGCTGGAATAGTGTAGTTTCTCTGTTTTTCTGTGCTCAAATTTGTAAGTATTGAAACATAGTACTCTAAATTTGATAGGCAGCTCATTTCTTTTTCTTTTCAATCCATGAATTTGAAGAAAATATGTGAAATAAGATGTTTACACTGCCATAAATTAAATAAAGCATTATAATTTAATTATGCTATGTGTTAACAGAGTATTTTTCCTGTTGCCTAGCAATGAGATTTACCATGAGATTCACCATGTGCTTAAGACTACTTTATTAACTTCAGTTTTCAAAGATGTATAACTTTATTAAAAATCATTATTTGTAGGACAGTCCAGAAAGTGTATGTTGGATGTTATACATATGGGGTCATTGCTTCTCAGGGAAGCTTGAGACAGAAGGCTCTGGTGCCCTCTGATTTCTGTACCCTTTCTCCCCTACTCCTATAACGGGGTAAATTTTGAAAGTAACTTCTTGCGGAAAACTTAATGTATCCCCACAAATCTGACTGTCTAGGGAAGGCTTTGAGCTGCTGATGTTTGCAGTCACCTCCAGTAGTGTAGCACAACTGTACTGCTTGGTATGTTGGACAATCACATGGAACTTGATGAAGGAGACTGTGCTTGAAGAGGTTGGAGGAGCAAAACACTTGGTAAGGCTGAAAAGAAACTCTGGGTCGAGCCCAGAAGGTCACTTTGTTTCACAGGAGGAGCTAGCTTAAAGGCCTGCCAGTATATGCAAAACCAGACAGCTTTTAGCTTGAGGGGAAAATATTTTTCATTCCCGTTACCTTTGAGAAGAGTTGGATTTGGATTGTTTTGTGCTACTCCACAAGGCAGTGCTGTACCTCAAAAGACTTGAATTTGAGCTCCTGGAGAAAAGGGCTGAAAACTACTAAATATCCAAGGTTTTTTTCCACGAATATATCCAAAAAGCAAGTGTTTCTGGCAGACAAAGTGATTAGAAACTGTTAGAATGATAGTAGAGCTATGCCACTTATAGATGTGTATCCAGGCTACATCTTGCTGCAAGGCAGAAAGCAAAAACCCAATTTTTTACTAATTCTATTTTGTAAAAGCATTTAAGGAAGGAGAATGTGATTACTGGAATTATATATATTGTGTGTATGTATGGACTTAACAAAAGATGCCAGAATCAGGCTTTATGATGATGTGGGAGGGGGGAGGTATTTTGAATTAATCCATTAATCCTTTTTAAAAACGAGAACTGCCTATACCTACCTAGTGTTTCAAAATGGTTGTGATTATTATGAAAGATCCTGATTTTGCATATTGAGATTTATGCATCTTACTTACAAAAGATCTGTGTGTTTAGTTGCAAATCTTCAAGGAATCTGGCTTTATTCATGTTGTAAACTACTATGTCTATATAATTTCAATTTGTCACTTTTATAATGGTTGATTTTTAAGTAAGAAACATAGAAATTTGAAGTTCATGCCTTCATGTGAGCCAAGTAGTTTTCACTGGACAAGGAGGCATTTATCAGCACTGGCATTTATCTGGTGAAATAACTAAGTAAGATTAGTTAAGAACACCAAAGTAAAAAATACACTTTTTTTCAGATAAAACAGCTTCTCTACCCATGGTTGTTTCAGTATGTATATTTTTGCACTTACATGTCGATTTTCTTTGGGGTTATATAGTCTCAATATGATTATGAATGGTAATTGATTTTAGAAGCCTGCTAGATGTATGTCATTTTTTTTGACAAAATGTGGATGTTGGATGACACAGATCAATATCCAATGTGAAAAGTGCAGCGTTTGCTGTGCTTAACATAAGTGGCATTTCCTGGTTAGCTAGACTGTCTTAGGCATGGTTTAATGTTCCTGCAGCCTTTGTATAGAAAATGAGAAAAGGGAGATGTGCCTGAGAGTCCCTAATTTAGACACCTAAAGTTAGAGTTTTCAGCTAACCTTTTCCATCCCTGTTCTCTCATAAGTGCTCTGAAATCTTCCTTAGTCTGCCTTGAAAAATTCCATTTCTCACTGTAGTTCATAGTGGGTTAAAGATCTGGATTTCATGTGGGATGAGCTTCCCTAGAAGATCATCATCCATACAAGAACTGAATAGAAATGAATGAGTGTTGCCCTGACAGGATCTAGTATTCCATGACAATAACTAGGGGATTGGCAGTGTGTTGATTATTTTTTGCTGTTAAGATGACGCTTGAGGAAATGTGTAAAATACAGTGCTCTAGTTTGGCATTTTCCTGTTTTAAAGCAGCAACATACAGTTGTATATGTTATATGAATCAGAAACATACCTATACTTTATCTAAACACTTCCCAACAGATATAATTGTATTGTATAAAGCAGATAAATGTAGATAAAGTATAGGTAGGCTGTCCATTATATATGGTAGGCCTAGCATAATTTCAGTTCTCATTCAGAAAACATTTATCTCGGTGCACCATGCTCTAGAGAGAGTTTTTTGGCTCTCCTGTAAAGTCTGTCCTAGTAAAAAAGTGTAAGTAATCACAGAATTCTTAATGGAGTCTAATATCTTTAATGGGTGCTCTCATTTGATGTCTAGCAACCATTAAACTTTTTTAATTTTGGGATATTAAGAATGTTGTCACCCTGTATAATTATACCTGGTGATTTTAATTTAACAAATCTAGGGTGCTCTGTTTCTTTATTTTTCTTGTCTCCCAACATCTCTTTTTCCTAGGAAAAAATCCAATACTGATAGCTCTAGCTTCATAACAACAACACAGGAAAAAAAGGCTAGTATATATCTGGTAAACAAACCATGTAGTTTCTACAAGTGTGATAAGAAGGAAGGAAAGTAGTCTTAAATTAGTGGAAATAACTCCTAAGTGATATTTTTTGGACAAACCCCTTGTTTTTAGCTTGAGTTCAACCTAACATTTGCTTCTCACTCATGATGAAGCAGCTGCAAAGTAAACATCTAGAGTTATTGCTAATTTTGGTGGGGGGAAATAAATAATAATTATGCCAATGAAGTTAAAGTTACACTCATAGTTTTGAGTGATCAGCAAAGATTTTGTGTCTCAGAAAAATAATGTTTTGATCCTGTGCTGACGGTGACTAAGAGGGCATCTCAGTATTATTCCTTTAGATGCCCTTAGTTCATTTGTTTACATTACAAGAAACAGGGACTGCACTAAAACACAAAGTGCCCTAAATAAATCACCACATATATTGTTATCTTCTAGGTTGACTGGGGTCAACTGGATTATTTAGTGATTGACATGCCACCTGGGACTGGAGATGTACAGCTGTCAGTATCACAGAATATTCCAATTGCAGGTATGCGACTATAATATATGTATAATATATCACAGAATATTCCAATTGCAGGTATCTTGACTGTTTCAGAGATTTGTAGTTAATTAAGTTTTATAGCTTTAAAAGAATCTTACTTTAAAGCACCAGTCAAAAATTACTTTTATTTTTCTTTCCAGCATGCTAAGAAATTGTTTTATCAGTTGTGTGGTGTTGGAAACATCAGTGATTTTTAACATGTAAGCATTACAGTTGTGTTACTTTCTTTTAAGCCAAGTTTTGAAAAGATGGAGAAGTCAACTGTAGCTCTTGAAGGAAAGACAGTCTTTCCAAAAACTGCTAAGTTTTGTAGTAGAAAATTTACTTCTCTGCACCTACTACATAGTAAAGAGAATAAAATAAAATAGTGGTTGATAGCCGTTTTCTTAGATGCAGTGCCTCGTAGGTTGCATGTATCAGTAGTAAAGTACAAAGGCCTTTAACTCCCAGGTTTTAAGCAATGAGGTGAAACATGACTGTGGCACAGAAGTTCTTGGTAAGGTAGAATTTAATTGAGTAATGTACATAAGGGCAGTGAAATTACGCAGTTAAAGAGTTGTGGCTGTATTAGGGGCTTTTTAAAGAACAACAGGTATTGATAATTTCTGTTTACTACAGTGCACCTCAATGTCCTGATTTAACATAGGAAAGGTCATTAGATTTGATTTTCAAGGGGCTGTTGTGCCCTTTCCCCACAGAACTTTGCACTGCTTTCAGGATTGTAAGTGGTTGTGGTGGTGCACTGGGTCCTCTGGGACAGAGGTGTGATAGAAATTACTTTAATCCTGTATGTCTTCTAAGTTTTGCTGATGTCTGATTTTAATTTGAATTCTGAAATGACTTTGCTTACTACACTTGTTCAGCTTATTTTTTCATCAATCCTAGCTTCCTAAAATTAGGCCTGATAGCATCACTTTACATTTGTATTTCCCATTAGTTGGTTTTGTTGACTGTGCTGAAGTTGACTCTTGCAGTTTAAAAAAAATAACACATTCTGCTTTTATGAAAACAAACACTGCAGACAAGGAGTGATAAGATACATAATTCCCTGTGTTCTGAGTGGCTTGATGAATTTGTGATTTAGGAAGAGTTTTCTCTCATGTTTATTGTGGCTATTTTTCACCCTCGCTGGAAGGACTTATTTTTGTGTATTACAGCTTGAACAACTTCTTTCTTCTTTCTTGTTTTGCTCATTACTTCTTTCTGTCTCTTCTCTCAGAGAGTCCATCACATTGTTTAGCATGATTTTATTTTCTTCAACTTGGTTCCTTTCAAGGGTGTGGAAGAGAATGTTACAGATTTTGATGATTATATCTTTGGAGCCGTGTACAGAATTCTGTTGGTTTGGGAGCTCCATCTTCATTTGCAATTTGTATTTTCTAAGCACTCTGTCTTTTACTTTGGTACAGAAAGTATTTGGTGTTGTGCAACTCTGTTCCCTCTCTGGTTTTCTTGTTCTTTCTTTATCCTTTGAAGATGCCTTGAACAGTCATGGTATTAGTGGAATGATTTCTCTGTTTTTCCTCAGAGACAACATATGTATCTTAGTTTAGTAAATTTAAAGTGCATTATCTAATTTGCATGGAAGTTGTTCTTTGATTTGCATTCATGCATATGTGAGATACAGTATTTGCATTATTATTTCTTCATTAATGATCTGTGGCTTCCTTAAGATAGACAGTGTCGAATATTTTTATTTTACCTCTAAATAAATATACAAAACTATTATTGCCAGTCACTTACAGAATTTTCTGTGAGTGGGAGAAAGAACACTGGTAATGATGTTTTGTTTTTGGTGGGTTTGCCTATTGGGGCATGAAAAACTTTGTAGCTTTGCAACATCTTAGTGTAAGAGAGGCACTGATAGGATATGTGAAAAGGTATTGGGTTTTAATTTTACAAAACTGGTTTCTTTTCCTGCATCACAGGTCCAATAGCTTTCTTGAGTCAAAAGGAGACTAGAGGAATACCTAACAGGTGTAAAAGCAACACAGCAAGATATGTCTTATAATTACAGTAATCATTAAAGAGACTGTCAGCCTCACACAGTCTTGGCTGGAGCAGCAGTTTTGTGTGGGTACTTTTCCTTCTTTAAAAGAAGGTGGATATGGAAACTACTGTCACTTGTGGTTTTGTTAGTCTTAGTCAGCTTACAAGGAAGTGCATTTTATTTAGGGTATTATTCTTTAATCATCTGTAACTTTGCTTGTGTTGCAGTCATTCTTCAACAAACTCGTAGATGAGGAATGTTCTGATAGCTTGAAAATGTGGTACCTATTTCTGCATAAACACCACTGCTTTCTTCAGATGCAAGTTTGATTTCTAAATAGAAGTCCAGGGTCAGTCTGGACAAAATGGCTTTGTTCATGTCCATTGTTAATTAATTTGTGTTGAGTTCTAATTCCTTACTTCTACTTTATTCTTCTTTTGCATGAACAAAACTTCCAGAAATGGGTTCTTTAACAGTATTGAGCATGCATGCTTGGAAAAGTTAGAAACATTCTTATGCACTTTCCAGCTTTTTAAACCTTTTAAAACCAGGACAACATTATGATGTTTGCTATCAAGATATAGTATGAACTAATGATATTATGAAAGATAACATTGTGATTCCTCTGCATTACTTAGTTGCTAAATTGAGAAATCTTAACTCTGTGGATTTGTTTGATCATTTAGCTAAAGGAGCCATAAATTTAATAAACATTACTGGAGATGGGTAATTAGCGTCCCTAAAGACTGGGAAAGCAGTTCATTATTCTCTCTCTTTGGAGTGCGAGGGCTGTGTGGGAAGCAGCAGGAGCATCTCTGTTCAAGAGGCATTCTCAGAGCCCTGCATGAGCATTTCTGCCTTGTGGAGAAGCTTCATTGTGGGGGCTGACCATTAAATTAGGCTGTCTGCTGCTCTCTCCTTATTAACGTTTAAGTGAAGTCAGTGTTAGTGAAGTGTGACAGTTTGACAGCTCTAGCGACTGATCCTGTCTCAGCTGGCAGAACCAGCTCCAGGTTAATACTGGAATTGTTCCATTTGCTAAAGTTCGTCATATCACCCTTTTCTTTGGCTGTTGATACCATAGCAGTGAAAACCATTAGGAGTATACATCTGCCCAGTGGGAAACTGACTGAGACTAACAATTAATTTCACATCTTACTGAGAAATCTTTTAATAATTACAGTAATGAGTATTCAACTGACTGTTTGTAAAGGAGACAGAAAGGTAAAAGGCTTTAGGTTTTATTTAATTGCTCTTAATTTTCCCATCTTCTGAAAGTAACTTTTTTCCCTGTATGAAGCACATATTATAATCTTTGTAGTAATAAGCTCTAAAAAGGTTGTTAACAGAAATCAGAAAGACAATTAGTCAAGATAAGCAAAGTGAAAGCAATGTGAATACTATTTTTTCTCAAGTTCTGTAAAAGCAGGAGCATTGTCATTGCTAGTCATACAGGAAATTACTTTCGTCACCTCTCAGATTTAAAATCAGCATCACACAGAGTTCCTACCATTTTTAATTGCCTTATCCTATAAATGGTGTAATTTTTCTGAATGCATGCATCTTTCAGTGGTATGTATGTCCTAATTATCTCCTGAATCCTTTTTCAGGTAGGGCTGAAATATTTATTAAAGGAATTTTTGTTAGTATAAATATGAATTTTCAAAGAATTGTAATTAAAAGGGTTTCTTTTGGCAGCAGTGTTTTGATAGATTATTTTAAATAAAACCAAAAAGCTTATTTTTGTCTCTATTGGTTAAATATTAAAAATCTTATTGCTATTCAATGTACATTGAATAGGAAAAAGGGATGCCACCAATTTCAAGACATTTGGCATTTTAATTTTTTTTGTCATATGACACACCAAATGTGCAAACTAAATTATTTACTCATATTTGTGGCAGTGTCACATAGACCAGGGTGTAACCTTGTGCACAACTATTTTACAGTAGTGTGTGGGACTGAACAGAACCAGATCTTGGCTCAGTATGTAATAATGTACAAGAACAGGGAGTTCTGTCTCTTCAGAAATGAACATTAAACAAAGTAAATGGAGAATTTCAAATCAGCTTTCAAAAAACACTATTGATATATTATAAAACTCTGCATGATTTAGCATGGAAAAGAATTGTGACTTGTGTAAGGGTGACTTTTTAAGCTATCTGAAGATGAAAGCTGGGTAGGTATGGTGCTGTTCTCTTGTCTTTTCTGAAGAGAAATGATCAAAAAAGCCCAGTGCTACAGTACAAATCTTGTGTAGCATACAGTTTAAGTGTATCTGAATTCTGTCATTGCTCTTTGTGTAAGTGGTTGTTTACTCCTTGTTGCACATCTCTGTGGTGCACACCACAGATGCAAGGCATCTGATTTTTCCTTTTGGTTTAATGATAATATTAAAATGTTTTTCTCAGTTTCTAAACTTACTTTCTTCTTCTATGATGAAAGTACATAATTAGTTTCTGCAGTAAATTTTTGAAGCTGTTTTATGGGAGCCATTTGGGTAATAGTAATTTTTACTTGATCTAGTTCTAAGTGGCAAATATTTTTAATACCAGATTTTGATGTAGATTTAGTCTTCATTTCACACTGTATTTTGATGTTTTAGATAGCTGCAGGAAAGGCAAGGCAAGTGGGTTTAGGATAGATGGCAAAACAGAAAAAGACCCTGAGACGCACCAGTGGGGATTTTAAAACAGTTCTTTGTGTTTGTCCAAATGTAATTCGCATGTTGAAATAGTCTGCTTCTGTTGTCAAAATAAATGCAGTTGACAAATACAAATTATTGTCAGGGTTATCTTAGTTTTGGACATTCCTGCTGCTTCATTATGAGTTGTCAGACTCAGTAGACTCTGTAAACTTAATTTAGAGACCAAAATACAGTATGAGTTTATACATTAATACCTCACACTTTCAATATCAATTTAGATTTCGTTCTTGGCTCATGGAGTTTGATTTAACACACGTTACCTGTGAAGTGGAATTGATAGTGTATTCAGTGCAAGTTCTTTAAATTTTATTGTTTCTGAAAAATAGTTTCCAGGTATTCAGGAAAAAATTGTGGAAGAATAGAGGCTTTGCAAACTCTCTGAGGTCTGGCAACAGTGGCTAAGTGTATGCTAAGTACTGGATTAACTGCAATTGCCTTGTTGGTTTTTAGAGCAATTATTCTGAATAGGAAGAACAAACTAGCCTAGTGTTCAGCTGATGATTGCTAAAGGTGAGAAATTCATGAATAACGGTACTGCACTTTCTCCTCTAGCTGTTTCTTCTGAAAAAAGTAAATGTTCAAATCTGCTCCTTACCATCCCCACCTTCAGGGGGAAAAAGGTAAACAAAATGGTTTGGGGAGTTGATTTTGGAGTAATCTCACCATTGTCTTTTTTTCTGCAGTGGAATTACTCTTTTACCCCGTTCTTCTCTTTGGATTAGGACCTCTCATTAAAAAAAAAAAAATTTGTTAGAGAGACCATTTGGACTTTGCTCTTGCCTAGTGCAATTCTCATAATAATCTAGACATTATTGGCAAATGCCCTTGAAAGCAGGAGGTGGAATGGAACCGAGCAGAAAAACGCTAATTCAGATAGCCAAAGAAGAGTGCAAAGTGGCACTGTCTGTGAGGGGTTAGCTTTTTGTTTTAGACCTGTGCTTTGCAGATAGTGCTTGTTCACAGATGTTGTTAGGAATGTTTTCAGTGTTTTCACTTCACTAAATAAATACTTGGTTGTAAATTGTATTTGTGTGACATATGTGTTCAGTTTGCTGTTACCAAACCCAAGCATTTTACTGGTGTGAGAGTTGTCATTCCACATCTTTTCCCATTTGATCTAGTGTGAAATGGATGTTATAATACTGATCAGTATAGCAGCTTAGCTTTAGGGTGACAGCTTTATCCAGCATGTGATACTCCTCTGCTCAGTTGCTTCACTGATAGTTCCACTGAGCAGGAGGAATATTGCTGTAAATTTCTGTTCTCTTTTCATGTGGGTAATATGGTAGTGTCCTGATCTTATTGCCTGCTAGTTCTTGGGCAGAGGAGGATGTGTGGCTGTTGGAAACATCCCCTGTCTGAGCAGTTGTTCAATGACTCCTCCAAGAAGAAGGTAGCAAGCAGGCTGGAAGTGTGATGCAGCCAGGGTCCAGCCTTTGGGACAGTTCTGAGCTGTATTACGAGGTTGAAGTGAGGATTCTGTAATGCAAAATCACACTTGTGGTTCTTTTAAGTTGCTGTTTGTAATGAGATGCCACGCACAAAAGGTAAAGGAACTTCTTTGTAGGATTTATCCAAGAAGATGAACCATTTTCTAATGTTAGGTTATCTCTAATCATTGCCAATTGAAACTACAGCAAAGACAGAAGTCTTTGTTCTTACAAGACCTTTTTCTGCATCTTCAATTGCAAAGATGTATCTGTAATTGCAGGGGAAAAAGAATATATTTGGGGCATCCTTTTGATCCTAAGGCAGACCTTCTGTGCTGCTGCTGATCAGCTCAGCTGCTTTTTAGAGCTCTGTGTTTTTTGCTTGGGTACAAATTGACTATAGCTAAGGTTTGGTGAGATTTCACCTTATGCTTTGTAGCTGCAAGCATCTAATACAAGCCTTAATGATGCAGTGACTATAGGTGGTATTTTCTCAACACGGAAATTATAGGTTGTGTCAGTGCTTGTAATTTCCTGAGCACCAGTCCACCAGAAGGACACTATCTGCTGTGTAGCCACATCTTTCTTTTACTGAGGATTAAGGACCTGGGGTTGAAATAGAAAGGCAAACATCAATGTTACAGGGTATTGTTAGTTCTGTCTCTCTATATAATGTGTCCTGAGGATTAGAAATACAGTTAACATAGTTTTTGCTAATACACTTTTGCCAGGAGTGCTGAGTCCACTTCCATATCCCTCAGTACAAGAAAGTCATGGAACTCCTGTAGGTAGACCAGCAAAGGGCAAAGAATAGAGGATGGTAGTATGTCACTTGTGAGGTACTAGGTGCTGTTTAGAGAGGAGAAGAGAAGCCTGAGAGGGGATCTTATCAATGTATATAGGTATCTGAAGGGAGGGTGTCAAGAAGGATCTGGGCTCTTCTTGCTGGTACTGAGGAGTTGGAAGAGAGGCAGTGGGCAGAAACTGATGTACAGGAAATTCCACCTGAACATAAGTAGGAACTTCTTTAATGTGCAGGGGATTAAAAACTGGAACAGGCTGCCCAGAGATGTTGTGGAGTCTCCATCACTGAAGACACTCAAAAGTCATCTGTTCAGAATGCTTAGTAACATATTCTAAGGGACCCTGCTTGAGCAGGGAGATTGAACTGGGTGACCTGCAGTGGTGCCTTCCAACCTGACCCATTCACAGATGCTCTGTGATTCAGTGAACATGCATCAGGTTTTGTGAAAGGAAATACATTGAAATTAAAAAAAAAAAAAAAAATTGAATGCATGAGTAAGTCAGTTAAACATAAATGTGCTCTACTTAGATATCCTTAGTATGCTCAAGGCACAGAAACTCTTTTTCTGCACACAACTGCAAAGATAGAATTTTTAGTATGTTTCAATGTGCAGTGTGATAGCATTACAGTTTCTGCAGCTTCTCCGTTCAATTTGTCAGCCTCAGTTTGTCTCATTCAGACACTTGTGTAAACATTGCACGTACTACTTGAAAAGTCATACTCTGTGCATGAATTCCAACATTACTTTATTGATGAGAAAAACTCTTTACTGTTTGATATTCCCGTTAACTGTGTAGAGTCAAGATAGCAAGGAAAGTGTAGGCTGCATTCTTTCTTGCTTACTATTTTAATAATTTTCTGAATTAAATATATGCAAACTTATTCAGGGAGGGGAGCACTGTGAAAAGTCTCATTTGCCATATTTGGTTGCTAGTAAAGGAAATAATGCTGCAAATAATTTGAATTCTTGAACTTCAGGTTGGGTTTGTTGGACCAGATGTACCAAAGAAAGAGATGATACTTGTTTTATAGGGTGTTGGTGTAAGTCAGTACAAGCTGGCTGTGAATAAATTTTCCCTGTAACTAGCTCAGAGTAAAAAGGAAAATAGGGGAGAAACAACTATAACACCCTCAACAGAAGCTTCTTGAGCATGTTGGCTTGCATTCTATGCAAGAAGCCATGGAAAATGTCCACAAGCATAATTTTAACTCATGTATTTCAGGAGCCAGAGGTTTTTTTGTACAGACAGTTGGTGCTTGTGGCAGCCCAAACTCTGTAATGTGCATTGGGTCTTCTTGGCATTTTTGGGTTTTTTCCCCCTTCGTATGAGAATGTTAGTAAGAAATATTAAGCTGCTTGTGGTTCTACTGGGTGTTTTTGTTGAGAAGAGTCTGTCTTTCATGCCATGCCAATTGTTAGATTCTTAAAATAATTAATAATGAACCAGAAAATGTAGACTTCAGTCTTCTTGAGTGCATATTAGGTTCTATATGAAGATCCAGGTAATACTGAGCCAGCATCATCAGAGAAGAGTGTGAGTAAAAGTGTGTATACACATAAAGCACCTACTTCCAATTTTGTTTGGAAAGAAAGCAGTAATAAGCTTTTTTCCAAGTATTGAAAGATTTTTGTTTTACAAATATGCAAAAATCTCAAGGACACTGAGTCTGAATTATTTACTTTTAGACACTGAGCCTAAGTTATTTTAGGCAAAGGTGCATTCGTTTTGTGGAATTGACCCTACATTTCAATGATGCTTGTAAAGTAACCCTGTGTTTGGTGAAATGAGGAGCTAAGGTGATTTCAGTGTAACTGAAAGGCATGCAGATTTTTCTTTGTGATGCTATTGAAGACAGGTTGGTTTGGGAATACCAGCAAATTATTTGGATGCCGGAGTTTTAGCAAATAGGAAAATTGCATTTGCTTGGTACATTACATGTGCCGTTCAGTTTTTGGACTTGTGTATAATACTGTGTAAGGCAGAGATTGGCAGCTTTTCAGGAGTGAGGTGCCAGATTGTATTTTTCTTTCACAAATTAGTGGTTAAGAATGCTGGCTGAAAACATTCAAACACGCTGTCAGGCAGTATTTGTCAGCAGGCAAGATCCCACCCGGCAGCAGGAGGATGGTGTAAGGGGCAGGGCTCCCTGTCCCGGTGCTGCCAGAGCCAGGAGTGCTCTCAGAATGCCAGGGCATCTGGTGCTCTGGTCCCTGCCAGCAATGCCAGGGCTGTGTGCTTCTGGAAATCTACCCACCTCTTCTTTTGCCATGCACACTGAGCACTGGGGACTGCAGGAGCAGTAGGAAACTGTCCCAAGCATCTAGAATTCTGTGTTGCAATTGCTGTTAGTGTGAAGTTTGACATAAATTTCTTATGCGTGGTTGGCATGTCACTCTGTAGAAATCTTTTTGTAATAGAGACTTTTGATGCTAGATGATCCATGTGAAACCAAAGCTAATCAACTGACCAGTAATGCTCCCTTGTACTTGACATTTTTATAAAATGGGGACAAGTGTGAACAGTTTTTTGTTGCAAGTTTTGAGGAAATAAGATTTGAAAACCCTGAGCATTTGGAAAAAGATGCTCTCTGTGAAGTGATGTGGAATATTCTGATGTCTGTATTGGTTTTTCATGCTGTATTAATCAAGAAGTAATAACACTATGGGAGAGTAACCTGTAGGCTTACTTTACTTTAGAATCTAACTTTGACAAGGAGCTCTGTTTTGTGTGCTTAATAACTCTCAGGAGTACTAATTACCAGGTAACCTGGAGCCATGTCTGAACAGTGAGCAACACTTTATTCAAACCTAGTACAAGTGTGCATCAGTTGGCCTCTTCCTTTATGGTGTGATTCATACAAGTGGTGTCTGGCGTGACATGATTTGAGAAAGTGTAGCAGGTTCAGAAAACAGCAGTCTCATTACAAGCAGCTGCCTCCTGATTTTAGAACAAGGTTTATTGTTAAATTAAAAGCTTTCAAATATAATTATGGCATGAGACTGTCAGTGTTGTAGATATTCCCAGAGTACCACCTCAGCAGTCTGTCAGCATGTGGATGGTTGTATGGTACTAGGTAATTTTTCTCATTTAGAAAGTATAAGTGGTTTCTACATGGAAAAAGTATCTAAAATATTTTTATGACTTCATACTGTATCTGTTATTTTGATCATTGTATAATACAAAACCTGGCATCATTTTCTTCCTTAAAAGCATATAAATGTGTAACTATTTTGAATTTAGTAGCATGTACTAAATATTTAAAACATTTACCAAAGTAATTAATTATATACATTTTAATGGAATTTCATGTTTTCCCAGGAGCTGTGATTGTCTCCACTCCCCAAGACGTGGCTTTACTGGATGCTCACAAAGGAGCTGAAATGTTTAGAAAAGTCCATGTACCTGTAAGTCTCTACATGAAAAATACAATTTTTTCTTTTCCCAAAATATAAAAAATTCCATATGCAGCAATAGGTGCACATTCAAAAATCATTTGAATTTAATAAATTCTTGTTAAAAGGCTTAGAATCCATCTTCTATCTGTATCAGGAACTTTGTTAAACAGAAAGGAGAGAATTTTCTCAGGCTGAGGCCATAATAAATGATTTATTTAAAATCTGCTTGTTTAATCATGTGGAATGGATCAGATTGCTGAATGGAGTATCTTATGAAGTAATGCATGCCTTTCAGTTACACTGTGTGTCCTCATTACATGTCCTCTTCAGCACTGTGTTGGGGCTTAAAATTTTGTGAAATATAGACAAATTGTTTATTGGTTTTTTTTAAGAAGCAAACTCAAATTTTTGCAGAAATATACGTATATCTAGTTACTTTGCCATTTTAAGGACTCTGTAGCAATCATGACAAATAGAAGGCTGTCTAATCACTATTTTTCATGAGGTTTATGGCTTATATCTTCGCTTACTTGTTTGAGAAATGAGAAATTTAAGAATACCCACAATTAGGAGAAAATATTAAACAGGCTAACATCCTTGACTTGATATTTTCTCTGGGCGCTCAAGTTGCTAAGTAACTGAATGTAATACTCTAGAATGTTTACGTAGAGATTAATTTTTATTTTGAAATGGCACTTGGTGAAAGAATATGATTTGAAATGCTTCCTTTTCATAAATTGTAAGGAAAAAAAGATGTTTTCTTGTTTACCTGTGTGATGGTCACTTCTACCCTTTCTTAAGAAAGGAAGTTTCTTTCATAGCTAGTGTTTTCCTAATCAAAGGCAACAGAAAGTTGAAATGAATGCTTTTCCTTTAATTTACAGAATGGCTTAACAAAAGAAATACTTTGAATTCCCTATTACTGACTATTCTTTAAGCATATTTGCATCAAAATGAAGGTGTTGTAACATTTATAATTTACTGCCAGAAGGAAAACCAGAAGAATAACGTACAGAACATTTTGTTTTGATTTTATGTTTGGGTTTGCTCAAATGATGTACAATTATTTTCTTCAATTCAAATTGTGTTCAAGTTAATTCTTCACTGAATTTTCCTTTCGGTTTAATGAGAAATTGCCAAGATTGCTTTCTAAAACTGCTTTGTTCAATGCCGTTTGAAAAAAATGGCCTCCAATAAAATCCTGCATTCTAGGATGGGCACTGATTTGACTAGTGGAAGATAAGATATTACATATGATCTGTTTTGGTTCATTGGAATTACCAGATCTTGTCAAATCAAGAGAAAAGTCACAATAAAGCTGTTACACCACATGTTGAGTTTGAATGTGCTCGAACCAGTTATAAGGCCTTACCTTTTCATTACGCTGCTTTATTTTATTCTATCCTGCTTCATTTTATTCTGCCCTGTATGTACATGTGTACAAATATCGTTTGCTCGAATTTTAAAGCAGCTTTTGCCTATGTACTGCATTTCTAAATGTCAACTAAATATGAGGATCTAAAGAAAGTGAAGTGACATAATTTTTCATGGACAACTTTAGACCCGAGGCTTATGTCGAAGAGGTGGAATCTGCAGGTCTGTGCCAAAATTACATGTCCTGGTTACATAATTAACTGATCTTTAAACTTCTGATTTCTAACACCTTTAATCTTTCAGAAAGTGCTTGGAAAAGAGCTGAGTTTTCAAAGAAGCAGGAAGTCTATAGGTTGCTGAACTCCTGAGTATGCTTTCTTATATTTAATGAACTGCAGTCTCGCCCATGTATATATTCCACCTTCCCCTCACCCCACTGTTAGTAGCTTTCAAAGACTCAAATGACACATGTAGTATTACCACGGTAAAGTCATAACTGGTAATGTTCATCCTTTATTGAAATTGAAGTACAACGATTGAAAGGAACTTGTGAATATCTGCCAAGGAGAGTCAGCATTAAAACCAGGATTACAGGGCAAAATTGTATTTTCACTCTTAGGACATAGTAATTAAAGGAGGAGTGACTGCTCTTGTGCAGTGGAGCACACCTACACTTACAGTGAAGAAGGAATTTGCGAAGTGTTACTGACTCCTATCACAAGTTTCAAGATTCTTGTCTGTTATGTGAGTTTGGCCAATGTTTCCTTGTATTCCCAAGGGTGACTCAAAGTGAATAATCTTCAGTATTTAGGAAGAAAACCTGTCTGTTTCCACCTGCTGAGGCTGAGTTCAGTTCGTTATAGTTTATCTTATCAATCATATCACTGAAAGAAAAGACAAGGTTTTAGTTAAATCTGCAACTTTTCTGGAAATTTCCTGGAATTGGAAGGTTATGCCATGGGTTTTGCAGGTTTCAAAAAAATGCTTAGATAAACTCAGCTATGTATTTCCTTCTGAGTTGTACTAAAATGGCTTATTCTGCTATGTTCCTACTGGTATTTCTGAAGCATCCATAGTAACCAGCCATGATATGATTGTGGCTTCATGTTGGGAGCAGATATTAAAGGCAGAAATTGGTCATTATAAGATGAAAGGTAGAAAGACAGAAATATCGTGCATGTTTACTTGAAGCACTTCAATGTGAAGTGACTGACTGATCACACAGGAAGTTGATGGCAGAGGAACTAACCCTGGTCACTCCAGTCCCCATCAGACTGAAGTCAGAGCTCAGCACCATCTGTCCTTAAGTACAGTAAATGACTGAAGTGCTTTCTCAGGAATTGTCTCCTAACGTAGATACAGAGAGCTTTCATTTCATCACTGTATTTTCTTTAACTTAGAAGGTTGTATATTTGAATTTAAGCATGATTTATTGTGTAACCAAAAGGTTAGCTGAGCACAAGAAATATGTAAACATTCAGAAACTCTGCGCAGATAACTCTTAATGAAAGAGTTCTTCATTTCCTGTTATTTCTTGCCAGATGCCTCTTCACCGTTTAAAGTAATGATTAGGCTAAATGGAATGCAGCTCCATGCTGCTGCCATAGGTTAGCTCCTGTATTGTGGTGCATTCAAGTTTTGATGTCATTCCTGAGCCAAATTTGCCAAGCTCACCAAGGACTAGAATAGAATTCACACACACTTGCGGAATGGTTTGTGTAGACAGTAACAGCTGCTTTGAAGCTATTACAAGTCTATTACTTGAGCAGGGAAATGAGGGTTATTACTGACTTCATTAGCAAGACCTATTACTTTGTAGATTTAGAAGCTCTGAAGGTCATAAGGAGCTCCCTTCTGTAAATATATGTGCAGAAATATGCATAGTAAAAATACACTTCAGCAGTAAAGTTGTGTGTTTGCAAATACTCTGTGTTATACTTAGTATTTTTAAGTGGCATCTTCATATTCCAGAAGAATAAATTGTATCTTATTAAATATGCACTATTTATTGGCTGACAAACAGGACCAACACTGAAAAATTAAAATTATTATGTAATGCTGAAATATCATTTGCTTTTCATAAGGTTTATTTAAATGGAAACAAAAAAAGACAATGTGTAAGGCCTCTAAATCTGGTCTAACATTAGTGATACAGCTGTATCTCAGCATTTGCTTTTGTATTGGCTGAAGGACTTCTTAGGTAATAGGTTGTTAAAATATGAACAAAACACCTGTAATAATGCTTAACTATTCACAAAACAGTAATAGACTACGTAAATTTTTCTTTGATGATAAATTTGATTAATTATAAATGTTGTATGAGTACTTTGAAGAGAACAGAAAGTTCAAACCCCAAGTTATCTGAAGATGAATTAATTAAAGTGTAAATTTAAACTTACTCCCCCCCCCCATACTGTCAAGAATGGCCTCCCTATATCTTGGTGAAAATACTTTTCTTTTGTCAAAAAATGCTTCTTTGAGTGTTCTTCAGTTTACCGACAGAGTAAAACTCCCTGACTCACATTAGGGGAGAGCAGGATGAATGCCTGCTTAGAGGTCATCCCTAGAAGACTGTGGCTGTACAGGTCCCTCTTTACTGTCCTCTCCCCTTGTACCCTTGGACAATGTAGTATTTTGTGTCTATACTAATTTAAGAAGTGCATGATAAAATTACTTGTAATAATGTGCCAGTAAATAGAATCTTGTTCTTCTTCCTTCTCTGACAGTTCCTGGGAGAGAGTAAAAACGGGGATAAAGTCAGTTTGAGGTGTTAGATTGGAAGTAGATAAATTTTTAAGCATTATTATTTTTTAAAATAATAATTGCTTTAAACCATCTGACAGTTTTTTAAAGGGAGATGTAGCAAATATACTTTATGGTTGTATAGAAAAAAACAGGTGACCATCTTTTGATAAATTACAGCTTATAGCTAAGGAAACATTTATTATGATATTGTAAATAATATACTTTTTTATTTTAAATTTAGTGCCAGAAGTTGTACATTCACATTTAATTAAATATATTTGTTGGTTGCATTGAATACTGCTGTTTCCTCCTAGACAGGCTTCATTAGCACAGTGGATATGTTTCTTCTCTAATAACTAGAGACCACCTGAATTACTGGCAGGGAGAGTTCTTGGCAAGTTAGGTTTGTGCAAGAAGTACTTTTTGTCACAAATTAAGGCTGTTAGTCTTCAAGAGGTGTAAATGTGAAAAAGTTGAAATAATGCACAGATGATGATGTCACTGAGATGACAATAACAGCTGATGATATTAATGAGTCTGATTCCTGTTGTAAATAACCACTCTGTGTTGGTTCTTAGTGGATAATTTATTCTGTATTATCAGAGATGAATAATGGAAATACCAGTGCTTGGTTTGAACATCCTTTCCTTTCCTTTGACAGGTTTTAGGATTGGTTCAAAATATGAGTGTTTTCCAATGTCCCAAATGCAAGCATGAGACACATATTTTTGGAGCTGATGGCGTAAGAGATCTGGCAAAAACCCTTGGATTGGATATTTTGGGTAAGAATATGGAAATGGTTTTATTTTTGAAGAAAAATTCCATGGTGTGCATGAAGCATTAGCTGAACTATGAAACTGCATAATCCTAGATTACTTTGTATTCAGACCATTTTCAGATATAGTGGAACTAAAAGGTAGTATGTTCTGTTCCTTGTCAGTCCTGTAATGGTGATGTTGACTGCATATGAAAATTCTTGAACTGCATCTTAAATCTTTGTATTTACAAACAGTCCTCAATGTGAATTGTTTTGATATCTATGTGCTATATTACCTGAAATTTGTTAGGTGGTTGACTATACAGCAATCTTTAAAAATGATCAAGAATTCTGTTTAGTCTTAGGACAGACCTAAACTCTGTCCTATAATATTAATTAATGTTTTTTCATTTATTTCATTTAAATGAAATGAGTTGTTACATATTGACTCAGTGGAGGCCTTATAGCAGCCTTCTGGTACCTAAATGGGTCTTAAAAGAAAACTGGAGGCTTTTTACAAAGGCAGACAATGATAGGGCAATGGAGAATTACTTTGAGCTGCAGAAGGTAGATTTAGATCAGATATAAGGAAGAAATTCTTTACTGTGAGGGACTGGCACAGGTTGTCCAGAGTTGTGAGTGCTCCATTCCTGAAAATGTTCAAGGGCAGGTTGAATGGGGCTGTGAGCCACCTGCTCTACTTGAAGCTGTCCCTCTCCATGGAAGGGGAGTTGGAACTAAAGGATTTTTAAGGTCCCTTCTGACTTAAACCATTCTGTGGTTAGCTGTGATTAAGCTATCTGTCATGCCTGTAGGCTGAAAGATACATGGATCTTTAAAATATACATTACTGATTTAAAAAGGCATGGTTCAACCTGCACTGTAAGTAAAGAATGTAACACAGCGTAATTAAGTTGGTAAATGGGGTAATTGCATGTGCTAATGATGTGTTTCCATGTATTACTCTAATTATCTCAATGATTTTCCATAGCTAATTCATTAAAAAGAACCAGGAAGCTCACTTAGAAAGATCAACACAGGAACATCAAGGTCTGACATAGACTTAAGATAGCAAGGCAGCACATAATTAAAGACATGGTTTTGGACTATCTTTTAGTTTTCTGAATATATAATGAGTTGTGATCAGAACCCAAGGGGACTTCTACAGCCCTGGGTTATGTGGATGGATGCAAATGCTCTGCAAGTAGTGGAATCAAACATGCATTTAGATGCAGAAGCACGAATGATGTACCATGGCATTGGTCCCATAGGTGGTTTTTGTTATTTCCTAAGAGTGCAGAACTGATTATGATTGGATTTAATTGGGAATGATGTGAGGGATGTACAGATTTAGCAGAGGATAGATGAGATGTACAAAATAAAGCAGAGTGAAGTTTATCTTCAAACTGTCAATGTAAAACCAGGCTAAGATTAGGAGTAATACCCCAAGGGTTACATTTAGAATTACAGTACTTGATCTGATTAGTGTTCTCCTCCTTTCAGGGATGACCATTACATAATAATACCATATGGTATGGCAAGAATTACTGCTTACAGATTTTACATTAATCCATCCCAAATGGAAGTTTTATCTCAGTATTACTTGAATTCTGCCCAAAAACCTTGAGAACATATTTTTACATATATGTCTGTAAAGAGCATATATTTAAAATTAGTAATTCTGACTTTATTTTGCCTGTATTTTCTGACACCTATGGCTGTTCTGTTTGTTTAGGTGAGCACCTAATCCTCCTTGGAAACCCAACAAGATGTTTGTCACTCAACATCTGACAAATTCCACAAGCTAACAGTGTGCAGGATTGAAAAGTATTGTCCTTGCACTTGCTTGGAGTTGGCTGTCATTAGTATTACTTAATACCTTGGTTTTGTTTATGATAGAAGACAATTTGCAGTTGCCGGGAGACTTTCAAGTGTAGTCCATTGTTTAATATACTTTTGATTGTCTTTTATTTTTACTGTTCTCTAAAGGAAAATGTGACAAGGTCTGCGAGAGAGACTTTGTGCTGCTGATTTTCCTCTCCCTATCTCTGATATTTTTTTCCTGAAGTTTGAGGGCTGTAAGCGTGACCAGAAAAGCTATGTCATTGGTATACATGATACTGAGATAATAATTTCTGTGTGTTCCATCCTGACCTTTGCAATTCTTGGCTTTTTTTTTTTTTTTTAACTCTGTCTGGTTCCTGACCATCAGCAGTGACTGCCAGATTTTTAAAACTTTTGGTTTTCTTCCTACAGTAAGTTTAAATTATTCTCTTTCTTTGCTGTCAGCAGTAGTTGTTAATATCAGAAAAACTTAGGATGACAAGCTCCCATTACATTGGGTAGTGAAGAATAGTATAAAAGTTTTATTTTTCTCAAACCCTTATCACCCAAACAGCTATGCAGATAGCTTTGATGTCTTCTGCTTAAATTATAAATTTTTGATTTTTAAAAATTAACAGTGCATTTTTCTTTATCTTCTGACTGCACTTCTGTTCTTACAAGTCTTGTTATGCTCCTGTAATACCAGCATATGTTTGTAAGTCTGATGAGGGAAAGAGAGAGGCTGCTATTTTGTAATTATTGGAGATTGTTATTAAGCTGATAGTGAAGAAATATTTTGTCATTAACAAAACATCCTCAGAAAAAAGGAGGTTAGTCTCTACATAAAACAAGAATTGGAAGTCAGTGTCAGGGAGATTTACAAAGTTACTGTTATTCAATGAAGAATGTTTATGGTTAGAAAATTTTCAGAGAACTCCCTAAATTTTTTTTTAGAATGAATACATGAACAGACTATTATACCCAAATTTATTCATGACTGAAATAAATAAGAAAATTGAAAGAAATGGACTGTGATTGTCCTAAATAATAAGGTTCTTCAAAGACTCAGTACTAGTCATGGAACTACAGCTTTTGTGTTTACTATTTGTTTGTTTTTGTTTGTATTCCTACTTGCTTTGGGTTCTGTTTTTTTATTTCCTAAACTTTGTCAATTTTCATACAGTTTTTTTAATTGTTTCTTTTTCTGAATATATTGAATCCCAGTAATTTACACTGGCCTTGGTTTGAATTAAATCAGGTTGCTAAAACATATGAATTAAACTTACGTGGTTTCTGATACATCAGGATTGAACTAAGGTAGGCTATTCTCTCTTCATCTGTCCATAATGTAAAATGTAGCTGGGTCTTCCAGTAGAAGAAAGTTGGTCTTCAGTTCACTTCAAAATTATTTATGTAGCAGTGAACTAAACATAGGGATCTCCAAGTTTTTGTAGTGGTGAAATCTGTGTTTCACAAAGTATGTCTCAGAATGGACTAGGGCTGCTAATTGATTCTCCTTTAGAATGTTCCTTTCCTCTCTGACAGTTCCCTGCTCATTATAAAAGCAGAATATAAAGAAGATTTCTGTTGGAAAGAAGAATGAACTGAATAGTTGTCCACCTTTGAATTGGATCCAAGGCCTAATAAGGACAATAACAAATGCTATTATTTGGAAATTAAATATTCATACAAGTCTTTGAACAGTGATTAAAATCTTAAAACAGCACTGAAAGGAACTTGCCATGAGGAGATAGGCTGAACAGTAAGTTGCATGATAAACAGTTGCCTAACACTCAGGCAATTTATTTCACATAAACAAAATAATTTGTTTCTCAGCCTGTATTTTTCTATGTGTTTGAGGCAAAAAGCCCTTCCTTCTCTAATAAATGACTAAGCATGGTCCTTTCTATTCAGAGAATGAAAAATCCAAAATATGTTTGGCATTATTCATTATGGATGTAAGGAAACTATATTGCAGCCAATTTTCATTTTAAATGCTAATTTTTGGAGATAAAGCAATTCAAAGAGTATACTGAATGTGAATTGGATTTCAAGTTGCTTTAGGGTTATTTTAAGGAAACATTTAAACAATAGTAGGTCTTCACAGATGTGTTTCTCTTGATATTTTTGATGCAGGAGATGTTCCACTGCACGTTAATATACGGGAGACTTGTGATTCAGGACAGCCTGTTGTGGTCTCTCAGCCTCAAAGTGATGCTGTAAGTTGATGCACTGCACTTAGAACAACAGAAAGCTCTCCTCTGAAAGTGAATGGAGAGTGCTGCTTCTTATTGCTCTTTGGAAAGAAATGTGTGTTTGAATGAAGTAAGGAAATAAAATAAAAGAAGGTAGTATCAGTAAGTAACTCGGGCCCTTGATTTTGGAGTGCTGGTCATTTGTTCTGCTTCTGTGGGTTTGGTTTTGTTTAATTAGGCTGAATCATTCAGAATAGAGAAGATTTGATCCAGATCCTGGCACACTGAGGAGGAAGGTCAGTGTCAAGCCTCATGAGACCCTGCAGCTAATGTAGGTCCTCTAAAACTGTCAGTTAAGCCTTTGGTAGCTGAGTCTGGAAGCTGTCAAAGGGTCTTACCCAAAGATGTTTGGAACAAAACTTCTTATTGTCAGTACCTGGGTTGTTTTCAGCAGGAAGTGGGGCAATTTATACACAAGAGGAAATGGATTTTTCAGTGTATTTACCATAACGTTTTCCTGTCAGTGGAAAATACGAGGTGGCGAGAGTCAAATATGCAAATCTGTAAAGAAAAGGAGTTGTACATACAGAATTCCATTAATGCTGATAGAGTAAGATGTTCCTGTCTGCTATTTTCTTTCTCTGCTAGGGTTTGTCTGCCAGGTTCTGTAGGGCAGGATGCTGTGCACAGTATATGGCATAGTGCAGCACCACTCTTGGCTGTGGCTTCAGTGTAAAGATGTATAGTTAAAAAAAAAATCAGTGCTGATAATAGATGGTAGAATCAATTCACAGTAAGGTAGACTGTACCTATGGGATATTTGAATATTGGTAGGTTTTCTGATATCATGATTGCTAGGCACATGCTGAAATATGTTTTGTCCTTCCCAGTATTTTAGAAGGGAAAAAAAGGGAGGAGGAGAGCATTAACATTGTTAATCTGATGTTATTAATGAACTGAACAGGATTCTGGAAGAACAATGACAGTCCTAAAATTGTAATTTTGTTTTGAAAGACAAGGGGCAGCATTACGATGTGTTGACTTCCAATTGAATGCATTATTTTTGCTAGGTTTGGGCAAGGCCCGTGCTATGGAATAATGTGGTGATCTTGAGTCCAGGTCTATTTGAAAAAGAATCCTTACAATCCATATGGCAGTTTCTCTCTGGGAAGTTTGATCAGCAGTGTGAAGGTTTGAATGGATGCATGGCTTTGGTCAAAACTGTAGTAAAACAGCTGAGAAGTGAAGATGGAAGGCTCATCTTCCATCTGAAATCTGTAATAACCAAGAGTCTATAGCCTGCTGGACTATTGATCTAAGAATTCAGACGTGTATGGGAAAGCATTCTGAAAATAAAAAGGCAAGAAAGTCTGTTGTGTTGCCATCTGTTCCTCCTTGAACTATGTTCTTGATAACAAAAGGGTAGATTATAATCACCATTTGTGGCAATTAAGTTAAATATGCAGAGGAATAAAGATTGACAAATATGTGTGACTCTGGGGAAAACTTTTAATATCCTTCTCTGCCATTGTGTCTGTGAGATAATCATTCTCCTCAGAGAATATGGTTTTTTTTTTAATGTCAGTAACCTCTACAGAATGAAAAAGAATTTTCCTTTATCCCTGGTTTTCTTCTCATTTTAAAGACAGAAAAATATTGTTCTCTTACATTTTCAAAGAAATACTAAATTCTTAGCACATAACTAAGGGTGGGAGAGGTCATATAAGGTCAGATTCTAATCTTTAATACATGACACTCATCACCATGTTTCTCAAATAAACTGAAATTGTGGCTATTCATGCATTAACAACTTTTCAAGTAGAGAACAATGTCTGCTGAAATTCTCTGCTCTTGTCGTTTAAATGTGCAGGGGATTTTCATACAAAATTCTATGCTGATTTTGTTAGAACATACTTACAAATATGAAATACAGAATCATAGACCTGAAATAATACCTAGCAGATTCAAACAGTAGGGAATCGGGATGGTGATTGACTTCTTAGAAACCCAGCATGTTGTCACACCTTTTGAGCTCTGTCAAGCCTAGAATAAAATGGTTTCTAAAATACTAATGTCAGTTAATACATTTTTGCTTACACATCTGCCATGGGCTTTATCTTGCCTTGCAGATATATAAAAGTATATCTCTGACTTAACACTAGACTTTCAAAATGCCTAAGCAAACTTGTCTAAATTTAATTATTTTACAGCTTAGATGTAGTTGGTGGAAAAGGGGTTTTCTTTTCACGAATGACAAGGAAATTACTAAGAACTAAAAAAGAAAATTACTTGTAGAATGATGCATGTGAACTTAGGAAGTTCCTCCTCGGGGAAGGCACAGAATATGCAAGACTAATCTGCTTATGAAAAGTATTGACAATGTAGCTAAAGGATAGGAAGGTTTGATGACTGGAGTTCTCTTCTGGTGAAGCTTGATTTTGGTCTTGCTGTAACATTGTCTACATCAGTGTTTTTGACAGCTTAGTTGTTTAACTTGTGGCTTTTTCTCAAAACTCTTCATTGATAAAACTTTGATGTAGAAATGGAATATTGCTGTGTACTTGCATGGTCAGCCTAGTGCAGCAGCTGGGAGTGACCCAAGATGCTCTACAAGAATACTTTCTTACTTTAATCAGCATTGAGGGCTTACCTTCTGGAATGAGACCCTTCTGGAGATTAATTGAGCATTTTTCTCCTCCATCCCATTGTGGAGATGGATTAGCTGGCCAAGGCTCCATTTTTTCTCACGCAAACAGATGCAAGAATCACTGGACAGCAAAAGCTAGTAAACAAAAATCAGGAATGCTGCTAAAATGGTCGATGAGGGGGGAAGAGGCAGAATAGGGAAAATTAATGAAGAATCACTGAAACCAGGTGAAATTGATTATACTCAGATGTACTGGAACTTCCTGTGGTCCATGGGAAAGGAGCCAGCAGCAAAAACAGGTGTTTGGAAGAGGCATCCCGAAGCTTGCAGAGAAGACTAGAAGCACAGCAAGAGATACAGAACATGATTAATTGAGGTGGAGTTACTCTTCCACCAAAGGAGCTGCTTAAATGCCCAGTGAACTCTCCATCACACTGGGAGAATGATAAGTAGAGATTTCTGAGAGCTCTTCCTTCTGTGAGCCTAAAGCCCAGAGTGTTATGGAGCAGTTTGTCGTTATCTTGTGAGGAATTCCTGCTGGAAACTTTTAGGTATATCACAGCCTGGATGGCACAATGGATTTATCAATACCTTGGTAGAACAGATAGGCTATCTGTGATTGTTGAGCACCAAACTCCCACTTGTCTTAAGGTCAAAGAACCAGCTCAAACAAGTATAAAATAGATTTGCTGTACACCAGTGTGTCTATTCACATCCTATATATACAGCTGAAGGATTTTGAATCTGATAAATTGGACACT
The DNA here is from genome assembly GCA_013398615.1 of Brachypodius melanocephalos. Taxonomy (NCBI): domain Eukaryota; kingdom Metazoa; phylum Chordata; class Aves; order Passeriformes; family Pycnonotidae; genus Brachypodius; species Brachypodius melanocephalos. Next base: position 23,607,246 of record VZSR01000520.1, read on the forward strand.
GATCTATGAGGGAAGAGAAAAAGCCCAGTCAGGTGGAAAGCAGGGCATCATCAGTCTGATGGAACAGAGCAAAATAAGTCTGGTTAGTAATCTCTTTTCAGTTAAATCAGAACATTACAAACCTTGCTGTGGTACCATCCAAAGAGACAACTTGAATTTGTATTCAGAAACACTTTTTCTGTAGAATGCTTATGAAAGGCTGATATATAAGCAGGGTGAAAACATTACAGCCTTTTAAAGATTGCAAGAAGTAGTTGGAGAAAAATTGAAGTACTGGTAGCAAATAGTCATAGAATTCTGTTTTGTGGTTTAGTTGTCATCAGTAATTCCATTTAATGAGTGGTCAATCCAGGGTGTGATATTTTTAAAAGAAAAGCAAACCCTAAAGAAGGCTGCATGGTATGATTTATAATATGCCTTTATCATTGAGGCTTCCTTTGAATCATCACAGTACTATTTGGTATGTGTCGGTTCAAATCCTTCATTCAGGTGTAGATGGCACAATTCATCATCAGACTCTCATTTATGGTTCTGTCTGCTGAAGAAAATGCCGAGTGTAGGATAGTTTGTTTGAAGGATGTTACTATACTGCATTTGATTTGCACTGTTCTACTTACCCATGTTTTTTTGGCAGGATGAGTTTCTAGGTGTCCGTAATGGCACCTTGGGATAGCAGTATTGCCCAGCTGAGGCTGCCTCCAGGAATGGTTTGGCCGTTACAGCTGCTGATACATAGGATTAATAGGAAGTTTTCCATGAGCACTAAGGATTTTTCTTTGAGATTTTAGTTCAGTAAATCCAGCTTACTTACCCATCTCCTCATTTCATGTTGTAGTATATGGATTGACTTTTACTGTTTCCTTGTTTGCCTTTCTGACTTGAGACTTCATTGTAATTTGGCAAGAGCTGCCAGTACATGCAAAGAATCTTATGGTAGAGTTGCCCAGAGGAGGACAGAGTGGGATAGTCTCTGGACCTCTTGTGGCAACAAAGAATTTCTCTGGGTGATATGAAGCTTTTATCTGAAGTAGACTCATTTAAAGCTCTGTTTGTCATCATGTTTTTAGTGCCTTCTGAGTTGACCACAGTAAAATACAGACACTGGAAGGCAGCTCTACTCATGCACTGAAGGCTGGAGGTGTGTCAAAGTAACCAGCAATTTCTATGAAAATTGAAGCTATTTAAAGATCTGATTGAACTGGCAAATAGAATGTGGTTGTGCAGGGAGTGCTAAGAATCAAAGTTATCAGTGACTGGCTGGCTATGCTTGTTTCCATGTGGATGGTAGCTAATACTAATATTTGTCCTTGTGGTAATCACTTTTTTATTAGTTGCTCATGGTGTCTAGTTTCTGTCAGCAATTAATAAATTGTAAGCCTTAACAGGTCAGTTGAGCAGATTTAAATTCCTTTTCCTTCTTTTCAGGTATATTAGCATCCACAGCATTTGATATTCCAGAAAGTCAGGACTTGCACAGATTCTCCTTTGGATGGCTGGGCTGAATACAGCATCTTAGTAGTCTAGGAGTCTTGTAATCAGGAATAGACATTAGAAACCATGTTAGTACTGGGATTTATGTCCTGTACTGTATGAGACCTACAACCAAGTGATAGGATTAGTGTGTGTTTCTGAGCTGCTGGTCTGAAGTTTGTATGCAGTGGTTTGGCTGAAGGAAAATGTGATATCAGCTCCTACCTGCTCTGACTTTGTTGATTGTAAGTTGGGTTTTGTGTTTGTGTGGCCATCGCACCAGATACTGTAGTAGGCACTGTAGTGAGCTGTTGGCAGGCTAAGATCTGCACTCCAGTGGAAAGCAGAGCAGCAGGTCAGGCCAAACTGATGCACGACAAGAGGGCAGAGTCACTCATGACCTGTACAGTCTGCAGTAATCTTAGCAATGATGCATGCTTCCCTCATGGGTGAGATTTTTAGGGAGAATGAAATGCCATAACACAAAGGCTCATATTTCCCTAGGATTACTGTAGGGCTTGTATGAAGTCTTCCAGTTTAAATCTACCCCACATCTGTTAGCCCATGACAATACAGATCAGTTACAGAGTGATGAATCAGGATGTTCTGATTATTTATGCTAAGTAGGACTTTTCACTCCATTTCCTGGTGAACTTCATTACAGGTTCTGTTTCCTACTCCACTATCTATGCTGTTATCAGTCACTTCATCATCAGCTGTGCCCTTGAGGTCTTAAAAACTGGGCCTTTCTGGCACTGTACCAGTGCTTGAGAGGTGAGCGTCTCTCACGTGGCTGTTTCCCAGCTTCTTTTTTGACTCTGTGAACATCACCTTCTACCTCTGCCTGTACTGGTGCTGCTCTCAGACCCCATCTAGGCAGTGTTCATAATAAACAAGTATGGTCTGGTTTTAGGACATTCTGTCTTCCTGCACACTTCTTCGTCCTCATGAAGTGGGAAGAATGATAACTGATCTGTTGTTGTTAAATATAAAGTTGTCTGTCATCAAAAAGATGCTTTTCAGAAAGTCTATAAACCATTCATTTCAAGCTTTCATTAAGGGAGTAACTGACCTGAGAAGTGTGCTTTTATCGTATTAAAATGAAAAAGGTTATGGGTGATGACTAAGAGCTCATTCTTTATTCTTTCTCTGCTGGTTTTCCACCCAGAAAGGAAATAGTAAAACCCTGTCTGTTTTCAGTTGCAACCCGACTTATTTTGCTTAGATTAAACAGCTGAACTTGAGCTGTGCTCTCTGTCTACAGATGCCACATTTGAAAGATCATGAGTAGGAAAAAACTATTTGATATGTGTAGGGTTGTTTCTACGTAGTGCATATTGATAGTCACCAAGATTCTGTTTAAAACTTTCAGGTGTATTGATTGATTGACTCACAGCTAAATGATTTGTTCAATAATGGGAAACCAAGGCTCAAAACAGTTGATTTTTGCCAAAGCCAGGTAACTGGTAGAGTTCTGTAAAGACACATATGAGATACTGGTTCATTCAACAGACAAAGCAGTAGTCTAGGAAAACAAAAAATCCAAGGCTCAGCAGGCAAGATCTGTCGCTGAGAACACTGTCTAGGTAATGCTGGCATGCTGGCTACAAAGAGCTGCACCAGGAACCCGCTGCTGCAAAGTGGGGATCAGCTACTTGACAAATGAGGGTCAGTGTACATTGGGGAAGTGTTTGTTGCTCAGACACTCATTAACATTTTGTGGGAAAAGTATCTTAAGTTTATTGGGCTCTTGACATACAGTAACATTTATACAAGCAGTTGAGTCTGTTTATGGTGTATTTATAATTCTGTGTACAGTTTGGTCAACTCTGGAGCAAACAGCCTGAGTAGTCTTGAGAAGGGGCCAGGTTTCTTAGGCAAGTTGTTACTTTTGACTCATTAAAATTCATGAATTGATCTGTGCAAAGTGGGAGCTGCCTGCGGGACTCTTCCAGATAGGTTGAAATTCCCACCTGGAGTGCTCCTACACCAATTAGTCAAATACATAACTGCAAAAGCAGCTTGACTTCAGTCTGTCACCTTACTTCAAGTGAGTCCATTATTTTGTCTAGGTGAGTGGTTAGTTGGGGGGTAGCTGGCCCACCCAGGGCATTAATAGCTGAGTGAGGTGAGTGCTGCACACAGGCTGTTATCCAACTGCACTGCAACTGTAACCATAGAGATTTGAAATTCATGATTGTGAATGAAGTTCTAAGTTCATTCTATCATTTGTGCCACGAAGTCATGTATGTGAGAGAAAACAATTCTGTCTTGCTGTCTGCATTCCTTACAAGCTCAGAAAATTTTATGGCTTTAGTCTTAAGGCAATGTGAGCACTAAGATTGAGGTGTAGAGGATGGGAGTGCCAGGATAGAAAACCTTACAAGCCAGGAGCTGTCCCTAAAAAAGAGGAGATGTGAGCAGTGCATGACCCTGCAAAAGGCTGACACCTTGTTTAGGGCAGTGACAGTGAGCACTGGTGGCCCTGGTGTGACAGACTGATGTTCTCTTCCTGCCCCCCCCAAGCTCTGGCCTCTGGCATGTGTCAGTTTGTTTATTGTGTTAAAGGCTCATGAGGAATAAAAGGACTAATTCATTGTTAGTGCCATTCTGCAGGAGACAGGAGAAATCAGTGTGATAGGGATTATTGTGGAGATTTGTTTGAGGAAAACAGGAAAGGTTGTCAGTGTGGTCTCTGTATGCAGATTTACTGGAGAAGGTGGAGTAGGTTTGTCACAATGGAACAGAGTAGGACCAGAAGAGCAAGCTCAGTTGGGGGACTTTGCTGCGTACTAGACAGACACAGAATATGATGCACCAGCTGGAAACTGAGGTATGACAGATTGAAATTATAGATAAGGTGTAGATTTTTAACAATGGAAGTAATCAACCTCTGGAATAATGTGCAGTGTGTATATACACACACACAAAAATACTATTTTAATTAAATATTCTTATATTAATCGTTGAGACTTTTAAAAGATGTTCTCTTTCAACTACAAAGTTACTGAGCTTGGTACAGGAATAATTTGGTTTAATTTTGGTGTTTGTTCTATTTTGGACTTTATACAGTGTTTTTATATAAGTGCCTTGAAATTAGATTTGTTAATATTTGATCGTGGTCTTAGCTGTGTCATGGTTTTTAGAGATGTTAACATAAGTATGCTTATGGGGTTGCTCTCCATAGTCCTACAGTTCTGTGCTATTGTGCCCTCCAGCTCAAGGTGTCTGACCAGATGTGCCACAGGTTGGTGTGAAAGAGAGCTTTAACTGTGGGGATTCTAGTGTTGCAGAATTAGTTCTTTTCAATACCTACTTCAGTCTTTTGGAAAGATGTCTTTTTTAAAAATACTTTTAATATCAGAATAGAAAATTCCATAGTGATAGTCTAGTCTGTAATGAATTAATTGTCTCAAAAAAATTCTTTGAATGCTGTTGTTTTCTCTGATTCTCTATCCTGTGCACGGTGCATCCTGGTTGTCAAGATGAGGGAAATTTATGATTAATAGTACTTGTGGGACTTAAGAGTCTGTCTTCCTCATCACTTCTCTTCCAGAAGACTATTGACTTTGCTTGTTGTTAAAGACAAATTGTTCAGTTAAATTTAAACTTCCCCACCAGTATTTTTATATAATGCTTGTGCTTATTCTGTGTATTGATACATTGTTTTCCCTGAACACATGCTAAATTTAACCCATTTATTTAAACATTTTTGATCTTCTCTTTGTGTGTAAAAGAACAAATACCTAATTTGAACAAATACCTAATTCTTTTTATAGAAAATGGAATGCTCAGTGTGTGTTTCTGTTTTTGCAGGCCAAAGCCTATCTAAAGATCGCTATGGAAATAGTAAGAAGACTACCAGTACCTCCTGCTTGAAGCATTTACCACTGAAACTTAGCAAAAAAGTGCTCTTTGATGCCCCCAATGCAGAAGAGTTCTGCTACCTAATTACATGGAGGCCATATGTTAGTTCCAAGAACTTATTTAGGAAATAACTTACCAGAGGTTAAATTATGATTGTGATGATTGCTGTATTTCCCATCATTGTTTGGCCATGTTTGAAAGGATTCAAGTATGCAAATGATGATAGACAATATTTAACTGCTGAATTGTAACATCATCAAGCAAGAAGGGATGAAGTACACTTTTTTACGTGTGCCCTGTTTTAAGGTCAAGAATGGAAAAAAGCCTCTCCATGCAAGGAGAACGATGAGAGGTATGCCAAGATGTAAATCTTGATTAAAAAATTAAATTTTCAATACTCTAATTTCCTTTAGCTTTTGTTCAGCTCTTTACATGGTTAGCTATCTAACTGACCACAAGTTCTGCAAGATTTTAAGAAGCAAAATCAGTTCTGTAACTGCTGTACTTTTGTGTGTTCATCTTAAAAGAAAATTTAAAAATTCCACATTTACTCTGAAGAGTTCTTGTGATGGATGATGAGGAAATTCATTCATTATTGGATAAAGTTTGATCGTGAGCCAATTCACAGTTTAGTGGAGAATGGATTACGTGACCCTGAGGCTTATTTCTCGACTGTTTTACATTATAATGAACCCAGACAGAAGACAAGGTAACAGAGGTCTTCACTGAAAACTGATGTTTTTCCTGAGCTCAGTTTGCCAGGGAATGCAAATGATCAAGGTAAATTAAATTTATGATTGCATATTCCTACTACATTGCAGCAACTTGGAATGTGAATATAAAGATATATTTTTTTGAAGTAAAGAAATATTTGGTCTTTAAACTGCGTGGCCTTCTGGTTTATTTTTTCACTGCTTGTGATCTTTATTTTTGTGTTGGTGTGTGGAAGTGAAAGATTGTGCCTTCAGGGAATGAGTTTTCATTTACAATTAGATCTTTGAGTTGACATTTAGGCTCTTCCATCTACACAGTCAAGTACCTTTATCTTAAACATACGTCGTAACCCTACCTTGGAGTGAATTTAACCATAGTAGGGAGTTCTGCTATTGACCTCTGAGAGGCCAAGGTTTTCCCTGTATTGCAAGTATTTAGTGAGAATTTTGGATGTAGTTATTTCTTACTGAAATGATACAACATAAAAAATTGGTCTAAATTTACATTAAGAATATTGAAGTAATACTCTTACCCAGAGTTTAACATGAAAAGTCCAGACACAAGTGATGAGTTGAATTTCAGGCTTAGGTGATTTTCTAAATATGTAAATTATAGAGTCCAAGACTGTTGATTTTCTTTTTTTTTTTTTTTTTTTTTTTTCTTCAGGTCAATCTTGGGAACCTCTTTCCCTGCACCCTCCCCCATGAAATCTCATATCAGTGGTCTCCTTGTTCACTAGCATATTATCGTGGTCGTTAGAATGGACAAAATACTCAGTTACTTTCAGTTGTCTACATATTTTACAAAAGTTAAAGCTGGCTCAGTGTTCTGCCCTTTCATACTTTATTGACAACATTTTTTTAAAATTAAGTTTTGTCTTTGCATGTTTATTAGCTTTGCTTTACGTAGCATAATTGTTGATATGCATGTCTGTGAATCTGTGGTGGTTTTGGCTGGTATAATCTTACATTTCACTAGAAAACCTGAGATTTCTGACTGATTTTTAGCAAAAGCCAGTGATATAATCTGAATGTTAGTACTTGTAATTTTCATTTTGTTAAAGGGCTTTTGAATGGCTGACATCCAGTTTATATTGAGCTTGGGTGAACAATCAGTGTTCAGATAGGTGGTTGTTCATCTCCCCTTTTGTTTCTTTCTCATTATTTCTTGGGTTAGTTGAAGGATGAAATTCGCTTTCAAGTTTGCTTTTATTTTTACTCCATTTTACCTTTTTCCCCCTTTTAATTAAGTACTGTGGTTTTGCTCTGTTGAATCTTTCAGCTGCAGAATTATTTTGAATACCTTTATCAAGAAACTATGTTATAATGATTAAGCATAGTTTCTATGCTAGTCTGAAAATTCATATTTAGTTAACAGCTTAGTTTTTTGTGAAAGGATCACACAATGTTGTTGATTTATTGATTGCAAATTGTCAGTAATTTTAAATACATATATATATATAAAATTGTACAGAATTGGTAGGACATTTCTTTGTTTAAGGGTACCAACAGTCAACCCAGATTTAAATTGAAAATGTGTTTGCTTTATTTCCCTCGTTCTCATGAGTGAAAAACTGTTTCCCAGACCTTCTCCTACAAAGTAAATGAAGCACTGGCAAAGTGTTATTGCTTCCTAATGTTATGGAAACACATATTTGTATTTTTCTATTATATAGTATGCTATCAAGTATAGTGTACTGTATAATATTTAACCTTTAACATGCATTCCAGTCAACATACTGTATTTGAAGTTGTATTCATAAAATCATTGATGTAAGTTGTTGGATGGGGAGGTTGGTTGGATCAGTTGGAGATTTAGCAGGAGAAGGTGGTATTTAACTGTAGTTTATAAATAAAACTCACAAACTTGACACACAGTGCTGTTGGATCTTTTCAGCTCCAATATTTCACTTTATTCTAATTGATACTTTCTAGTGTATTAATATGGGGTTTTTTTCTGAAAATGCTAGTCCTAGCAAGAGAGCCTTGTTTTTCCAAGCTGTATAGGTAGATGCTCTTTGCTCACCAGGAAGGGAGAGTTACTGTTGGGTTACTAATGAGTTGAGTTACTAATGGGTTGCCAGCACAGAATTACTAAAGTCTGTAGCACTGTGAGTTCAGTTACACACTGGAAAATCCCACAGAGGAGGAAAGAGAAAGAGAAAGGCTAGAGAGGCATGAGACCAAACAGGCAGGAATGGGCACAGAGGCAATTGTCAGTCCCAGTTTACCTCCTGTGTGGGTTAACAGCAAGATTCTTTGGACTCCCAAGATCCTTTTGCATTGCAGTCAGACTTAGTTTTGTGTTCACAACATGACCCTTTGTATAGTGATCACAGTTCTTGTGTTTGCATATAGTTCCTGCAGTTTCTTGGGTGAGGAGTTGACGGGCTGTGTCTTAACACAGTGTGTTTCTTGGCTTTCAGAAGTTTTTAGTTTTAATGAAAATGAAACCGAAGAAGGTATTGTTTGTGCTAGTGAAGTGTTTTACTGTAAAATTTTTACTGGTATGTTAAGCTAATGAATTGTTCAGCCTTTGAGACTATGGTTTGTGCGATACTTAGGTGTTAGATCCTCACAACAACAACAAGAAATACTTGTTGAAGTTATGAGAAAAAAGTGGTTTGCAGGTTAGTTTTTGTCTACTAATTCAATTCGAGTTCAAACTACAACCTGTTTTAGTTGCTCTGATTGGTGATTGTGGTTATGAATTAATATTAATGCAGAGGAGAGGTGGCAGAAGCAGGTTATTTCAGTGTATTAACAAAACACCCCCTGTAATTCTGAACTTACTTCAAACAGTTGGACTCATTAGATGCAGTTCAGCAAGTGAAACCCCCTTAACATCTTTCCCATAATAAGTGTGGGTTGCACATTGACCAACTGCTGTGTGACAATTTACATTTTGGAATTTTGGTAGTTATATACAAAGCTTCTTTCAGAGCATCCCCAGTCCTGACACTGACACATGAGCTCAGTACCCAACTACCCAAGTCACAGGAACTACTCTTGGCCTTCCAGATACAGGTGGACATGCTTATTTTCCTACTTGGTTTGCAGTAGTTGTCCAAGGCACAAGAAATTTCTTTACACCCAGCTTTGGTTAAGAAGATTCAAATCCTCCATAGCTCCTAAACTTAGGAGAGGTCTTCAGTCACCTGGCTTAGTCTTTGCTCAGGACCATCATGGAATGTTCATTTCTCCTTCTGATAAAGCTGTGTTGCTTGTGGAGGAAGTAAAGAACATTGTCCTAATCACAGCTGGGTTGGTTTGTGGTTTTTTTTTTTTTTTTTTGCTTGATGACTTAGGCTGGGCTTTCTTTGGTTTTTGTTCCCAGCCTTATTGATTGCTTTTACCTAATGAGCCTATGAATAAAATTATCAATTCTTAGGTTAATACCTGGCATTTTAGATGCTTACAGATTTGAGATAAAGCTGTGGAATTTTGATTTTAGATTTTGATACCCACACATAATTTTATTTCCTCATGGCCACATCTGGGCCTATACTGTTGTCATTTTTATTTAGCAGAAATGCTTCCTGGTGGAGATGGCTGGGAAAGCCTCTTGCTTAAGAACAGTTGACCATAAGATGAATCTGAATTGCTGATTTAATTTCAGGATAATGGCAGGAGTTAGAATGATGATTACATTTTATTTTGGCAGCATTTCAGCCAAAGCACTGGTTTGTCAGCCCCATATGACAAAGCAGCAAAAGAAAAAATTAATTCCCAAAGTAGTTTTCAGTCTAAGATTTGCCTTTTTTGTTTTTGCAGGCTCTGTTTTGCATTATAAAGATATTAAAGTCTGAAGAAAAAGTATATTCAAAGGTCTGTATTTTTCCATTATCTTTGTATATTCAGAGAGGGTGGGTGTTTTTTTAGCAAGAAGAGAATGGGCACAGCCTGTCCTTCCTTATGCACCTATTTGTCTCTCCATTTGTATCAGTCTGGATCTGAATATCCACTTTAATCAATGCAAATAAAGGACTCCTTCTAGGGAGTGTGTGAGTCTCTGAACAAGCTAGTGGGGAGAACAACATCTGCTGTCCTTTAACATTGTTTTGAGGGCTTACAGGTTTATTTGAAGTGTTTTCCCTCATACCACCGGGATTTTCTAAAATTTGTGTTATTTCCTGTGGTCCAGAGGTTTTCTCATTTCTTTGAGAGAAAGGCAGGAGCCTCCCTACACTTGCCTACACCATGTATGCTTCCTGTCACTAAACAAGGTCTGTATTAAAAATACAAACTTCTGGTTACTTTTTCTGAAAAGTTAGCTTATGGCTTTCTAGTGATTCTTATAAGTACTTTTTCCTTTTAGGGACAACTTTTTTTCCCCCAACTAATTATGGAAGAAATGGTATAACATTTATAAAGCCCAGTTTTGCTGCATATTTAGGAAGAATAAACAGGGTGAGAAACTATCTTATTTAGCCAAATGCACATTTGGTAGATGTCATTTTGGAATGTTTGTCCACTGTGTAAGTGTTGTAAATATTTTTTTATCTCATTAAAGTAAAGCTCTAAGTGAAGTTGAGGAGCTTGAACACTCTCCTGCTCAGGAGTAGGCATTTGAGGGTGATGTGAGATGAGTCTGTAGCTGGTCAGACAGGCAAGGATGAATTTCCACATTGATTTATTTGCTGAATTGGGAAGTCTCTACATGTCTCTTTTTAGAGGAAGACTTTCCATATAAATGGGCCTTTGTCTGTGATACCTTGTGGCCTCTAATTACATTTGAGATGGAATCAGGAGGTTTCGGGTTTGCACTCCACACTTCCCTCTGCAGGATAATGGGGCCCAATGGCTATTTTGGAGAGCTAGATGTTAAAAACAAGTGTTCAAAGGCTGGGGAAATACCCCTCAGCTTTGAAAACCAACCCCACATTTGTTCATGAATGCCAGCACTACTGGCGTCTCTTTTGTAATGCCTTAAGATACTAAGGCATTTTAAAAAGCCTGTGAGCTGTAGCTTGTTAGCACTTTTAAAAAATGCATTTCTTATTAACACAGACAGTGCTGCATCACTTTTGTCTTAATTTCTTGATTGTGTAAATAAACCTCTTTGTAAAGCAGTTTTCCTTGCCTATTAGTAATGCATCCAAAAAGTTATTCCTCTAGAGAAAGAAACGACAGAGCTGTATGATGCTGAATACCTTCTTCCCTGTAGGGTTAATATAGGAAATTATAGTAACTGTCTTAGTGAATTGTTGATTTTGTTACCCTGATGGGATATACATCTTCATTAAAACAAAATGGAACTGCTGATAAAATGCCTGTTAGTTATTTAGAGTTTGCAGCTCGTGAACATTGAAAACATCATACTCTAGAGTAATTTATTTATTTATTTAGAGTAATTAATTTATTTATAGTACTTCCATTTGTAGATTTCTTAAAATATTTTTCTAAGAAAGTAATAATATTTAAGATGTTTGGACAAGGTCTTTGCTGTTGAAATGGATTGCTTTCCACTGCCTGAAAAGGTCTGCCATTTTCACAAAGAATATGACTCAGACAAGTTATGTGTTATTCCCCATCAGTGCCTGTCTACAGAATCCTAAGTGTGAATCCGCAGGTGACAGGAGGGAAGGGAGATGACGTACCAGTATTTGCCTGGAATGACCTCATGCCAGGAAGCAATAGGGATTTTTTTGGCACAGCAAAACCTATAAGCAGGGTTGCATTTTTAAGAAAGGCAGATGGGTCAGGGCAATTCAGGGGATGTTTTATTTGCTCATAAATGTGACTGGCATATGAAAGGAAATAAAACATTATACGGTCAGAAATAAAATGTGAAATGTATCTTTCCCACTTCTGCCAGAAGAGTACAGCCATATGACCTGAGATGCCTGGCACCCTGGGATTGTGTTGGTCCTGGTGCTTCAGCATGGTGGCAGGACTCAGCAGAGCATCAGGAGCCCTCATTTATGACACCATTTCTGCAATTTAGGGAAGCAACTGAAAAAGGTATTTATAAGTGAATAACTGAAAACAGTTGATACAGAATGTTCCTTGAGGAATGAGATGTCTCAGTTCTTGGTCAGTCTGTTTCACATCAGATAATGTGCCATCCCAGTGTGATCATTTTTTAAAGTTAGCATTTTAGCTGTCTTTACCACAGGAGCTGAAGTTGAATGCAATAACAAGATATATAATCTCTGTAAAGCACTTTGCCTTACACTTGGGTGATACCAAGTGTCAGGAAAATTTGTAATACCTTGCTGAATTATTGTACCTGAGCTTAATATGCAGTAACTTGAAGTTTCATTCTATTTGTTATTTTTTTTCTATAAGGTTTCGCATTTCCTTTTCCAGTACTTCACTACTGTTGGTTCCTCAGATAAAGATAAAAAGATTTATGTACAGGGGCTCCTAGAGGGAATTTTGTGCTTTGATGTGAGATTGTATCATCTTCTTTAAAACAAAATGGTCAGTGATAGGATTGTTCTTTATTTTCTGTTTAGTTTTTAAGAACTACAGTCACCAGAAGGAAAGATACCAATTGGAGATAATTTTGGATAGTCAGATTGGAACTCTTCTAACCTGTTGCTAATCATACTTTGAGAATACAAACACACAAGCAACATGAAGCTCTTTTTCTTTGGGTATATGAATTTATTTAACCTTACTGTCATTGGCATGGAAAAAGTAAAGAACTGTGGCAGATAAAATGTAATCCTTAGAACTGAAAACCACATGAGTTAATGGTCATGGTTAAGGATCATGAAAACACATCCAGAACCTGGGTTCTGGATGGAGGATGTTCTTGTGCTGGCCCTGGAGGAGCCAGCAGCATTCCAACAGCAGTTTTTGTCTCTTAAGTGAACTCCAGACTCATTCTGAGACTTGCTGTTGAGCAAAGTCACACCCTGGACTGTGTCAGCATTGAACCTTTAGACTGTAGGTTTGCATGTCACTAACACAGGAAGTGACTCACTGAAATGTTTGTTCTTCATGTTATCTGCTCTCCTGGGAAAACAGGGATCTGTTTACTCCATAGCATGTTGGTGCTTCTTATCAGACTGTAGGATGTCCCTGCCAGGGCTGGTGCTGGTCAATGTTTGCTGCTGTTCTGTTTGTAGGACAGTTGCTGTGTGTAATAGTCAGGAACTGTATTCATGTTCTGCACCAGGAGCAGACCTTGCAGCTCTTGATCTCTGCTTTGATTTGCTTTGCATTTGAGTAATGCAGCATTATTTGCAGGCAACACATGACCCTGTAATTCTCAAGTGTTACCATTCCCAAGATAAAATCCTGCACTCAGAATGACTTCTGGAAATGACACCTTACCCTTGTGACTCTACTAATTTGGAAGGATCTCTGCATGGGTGCTGAGAGAGTGTGGCAGAGCCGTCCACTCTCACTAAGGACTTATTTGTGCCTCTTGGGACACAGAGACAGCTAAGGGTCAACAAAATGGTATGAGGAAATAGCCTGCCAAGTTATATTCGAACATGAAATGGGAGAGAAAATATAATGGAAGGCTTGTGACTGCAGAAAAGGACAGAGATTATTCACTGGTTACAGTCATGGGCAGAACAGACTCAACTTGTCAAAATTAGTTTATTTTATTACCAATCAAATCAGCCTAAGATGATGAGAAATATACTGAAATCTTGAAGCACTTTTCATTCATCCTTCCCTTCTTCCTGGAGTCAGCTTCACTGCTGAATTCTCTACTTTCTGCCCAGCAGCTGCATGGGAGGACTGGGAATGGGAGCTCCAGTCAGTTCGTCACATGTGTCTGCTGCTCTGTCCTCATAAGGGAGAGGACTGTGCACACTCTTGACCTGCTCCAGCAGGAGATAGGCAGTCATCCTCAAACTTTTCCAAAGTGAGTCCTTCCCACAGACTGCAGCCTTTCATGAACTGCTCCAGTGGAGGTCCCTTCCATGTGGTGTAGTCCATCAGGAACAGACTGTTCAGTGTGGATCTTCCATGGCACCACAGGTCCTGCCAGGAGCCTCCTCCAGCATGGGCTTCCCACAGCATCACCTGTTCCTACATCGGGTCCTCCACGGGTTGCAGGTGGATCTCTGCTCCACCTTGGATGTCCATGGGCTGCAGGGTCACAGATACCTCACCATGGTCTTCCTCATGGGCTGCAAGGGAATCTCTGCACTGGTGCCTGGAGCATCCCCTGCCCCTCCTTCACTGGCCTTGGTGTCTGCAGAGTTCCTCTCACATATTCTTCTCTGTTTTCTGGCTGCAATTTGCTTCTGCCCAATACCTCTTCTTTTCTCTTCTTAAATACATTATCCTGCAGGTACTACCGCTGTTGCTGACAGCTTAGCAAGGGCCAGAAGCAGATTCATCTTGGAATCAGTACCTCTCCTGATTTCCACTGGGGTTCCACTGCAAAAACAGAAGGAGTACACATTTGATTGGTTTCTGTTTAAGTAACTCTTAAATTTTGAATAAACCTTTACTATTCTAAAGTGCACATGTCAAGCATGACTTGGAGCAAAATGTAAAGATGTTTCTAATGGTTCTGTTGGTCTTCAGGTTATTTTGAAAGTGTGTTCATAATCTTTAAAAGAATGATTTTCTTTTAAAAATTAGCAGTGTTTAATATGTTCAACTAAGAAAACTCAGAAACTGTGATACAATTTTATAGTTTCTGATGGGCCATATGAAATGCATATTTTCTATAGCCTCTGCTCTCTATCTTAGTGCCAGTAAAATATAAAATCATGGAGCCTGGCATCCAAGGAGCAGAAGGGGTCAAATAAATTGTGGAGAGGTAGATCTCTTGTTTGCATAGTAGTATAGAGAAGGTAAGTTGCCTGTATCTCAGAGCCAAGCTCTTAGTAATGATCTCTCTGCAGATTAGAAATACAATGATTAGTAATCTCTAGTTGTAAAAAAAGAATTCATTTCACTCCTGTGATCAACTGGAGAGAACCAGATCACTGTACTTCTGTAGAGGGCTAGTAAACAGCTTGACAAGACAGCAGCAGTGAAGTTTCATCGCAATAAATGCCAGACTCTTGAAGAGGATAGTTTCATTTTGTTTAAGATCAATTTTTGTTATGAATGTGCACAAACCATTAGATTCAGCCCTTGAAACTGCTGAGTTTGAACGTCCAGGGATTTTTTTTTTCCCACAAGATATCTGGGAATTTATTTTGGCACATCATCTAAAAATCATTGACTGACCTCCAGCCTGAGGTGCACAGCTCTGTGTGTGCATGGGGGAGGCATGCACTGCAGAAGTTGTACTGATTCATCATCTTGCCCAGGAAACCTCTACCTGCCTCACTTTAAGCCTTGCTTCCTTGGAGGCAGTTTTGAGCATTTTTGCTCTTTTAATGAGCTACATTGGAAGGTACTCTTGTGAAGCAGAGGTTCCACAAGAGCAGAAATATTGTCCAAGCCTTCATCTCCAGGAGCTTGTATTAACTGCTCATTACCAGTGTTTGTCATTTTGTCTTTTTCTGCTGTTGTCTTGGTGTAAGCAATGTCAAGTGATCTGACAACAGAAGCTCACACTGCTTTCAGAGGGTCAGATGCAGTTGAAATGTATTTCTAGCTCTACACAAAGCACATCTGGGCAGTGTTGGTTCCTCCCAGCCAGGGGCAGGGATTGAGGTGGTCCTGCTAAAGGGTCGCTCACATGGACTGCAAGACATTGTGTGCATCTTGGTGTTTGTTGTGTACACCTTGACCAACCCCTTTCCTTGCGTGACAGGGGCTCGAAACACAAAACCTCCTCTTGAAAAGGAAAACTCACCCTCCTTAATTCACTGAGAAAGAGCTGTAAAATGGAGGTGCTTCTCCTAGTGTTTCTTGGTATGAGAAATTTTCCTAACCAAGTGACCCCCTGGGAGACATTAGGCTAGGAATGGGCCACAGTGCTGGGGTTCAGTGACAGGCTGAGCAAGGCTCATCTCCCAGGCCCATCCCTGCTACTTCCATACGGGTTTCACTATTTAATGCTCTGGAGGTTGTAAATCAAATCCAAGTGTTACAGATCCCTTTTGTGGCCTGCCCAGCACTTCCTGCCCTGTCCTTGGAACTGGTGCAAGATTTGTGTGTCAGGTATGGTCTGTTTGGGTGCCACACTGGATCAGAGTGGAACGTGGTGACAATTTCAGCAGGGAATGAAGTTCTGCATGCGAAGCTGAGGACTAGGAGTATGCGGAAGTACAGAGATACACAGAAGTCTGTGTGTATGTTTGTGAACTAAATGCAGGGTTTTCTAAAAGAAAAATGTCCTAATAGCTGCATGTTTTTCATTAGGAGGTGAGGAAGCGCAAAAGTGCAAAGTTCTGTTTGTACAGGGAAACTCACACATGTAACTAATGCAGTAATTCTCTGAGTTAGGAATCTGACCTATTACTCCCTTTCAAAGAGAGATGTGACTTTTTTTTTCTCACAATGACTGTGAGAATCACCCTTCTTGACATAACTTCCCAAAATGAGATGTTTCCTTTCATGACTTTATTCTCACTACTCCATTAAGGGATGAAACAACAGCCTTATTAATATGAAAGGAAGTGACTTGGGGGCAGGGATTTTACCTGTAAGGTTCATTCTGCATTGCAAGCACCTTAGAAATCAGAGTTACGCTGTTGAGCTGTTGTCATGTAGAGTCACCTTTTAAACATCAGCTCGAAGTCACAGTGCTAAACTCTTCAGCACAAGTAGTTTTGTGCAGGGGTGACTACCATTGCCTGCTTCTTCTGCTCCATCAACGAGATTGTTTTTTTGAGTGGCTGTAACAGAATGAAGTAACACATAGCAGTTTATCTCTTTATTATCTTCAATAGGAATAGGATTTTAAAAATCAGATTCTATTTCTTAGGAATTTGCTGGAGTGTTTTTTTATAGCTAAACACAAAAAACATGTAAACTGCTTTCACAGAGAGGCAGATACTTGAGACATGAACACTTTTGTTCATAAGAAATTTTCCCCATGAAAAGTCAGTGACTTCCTTTTCATTGACTTTTCTTCTGCTTTTCATTCTTTTTTAAAAAACCACCAAACAAAACAAAACCAACCAAACCTCCCTGGTTCTTATATTTTCTGTTTTCTTTAAATGCTTCACTTATTCAACAGAGAACATTGAGCTAGTTCTTAAGTTCTAAATAGCAGGAGACTTTGGAACTGACAGCAGCATTTGGGTGAAGACTTGCAGAATGTACCAACCCAAGCAGTATAGTCATTTGAGCTAGATTCCGTTAATTTAGTTCTTTACCAGAAAATACCCTTATTTTTCTTGGCTTCATCTGTATGACAGATGTCAATAAACTTATGTTCTTTGGTAATTTCAGATTTGTATACCTACTCATCCAATATGCTAAAATAAGCTTTTTTCAAGACATTTATATGTTATTTTAAAATATATATACATTTTCTTTACATTTTCAAAACAGAATTATTAATATGAAGGCATTGATTTTCAAACTGGAATGAATTGCATCTTATTCCTTAAGGATTTTTATTCTAAATTTTGGTATATTGTATACCACGCCATTGTTAAAATTACATGCATTAATTTAAAATCCTGTGACGAAAATAAATAGATGTGCAATTACCTCAGACATTTTTCTAAGTGTATAGTAATAGGATATATACCATATATGATTGGTTCTAAATCCAACTACATCCATTTTCTCTGCAAGATACAGTATTAAGACCAGATTTTTTTAAGGGTTCTGAATGATTACACTTAAAGCCACTTAACCATATTGATATAAAAACTGCTAGAAAAGTCAAAGCATGGATGCTTATAACTTCATATGGTGTACACTTCATAAAAAATATGTGTAGTATATATCTGATTCAAACTAATATGTAATTTCCACTGTGGATGTAGAAGAACAAGAAAAAATTATATGGTCTCAGTGGAGATTTTTCAAAAGTTTTTGGAAATG
>VZSR01000520.1:23628610-23693033 GCA_013398615.1 Brachypodius melanocephalos
CTTATTGCAGCTGGAGTCAGTGAATAGTTGGTGTCAGGATGGCTGAACCATGAAGAGGAATAACCCAGGACCTTTTTCATGCTGTGATAAACAAGCAGTCTGTGTCATGACTAATTTCTACCCTCTAACAAGAGGGCTGCTGCAACACCTTTGGGTTCTTCTCTCCACCATTACAACAGTAAGCTCCTGTGGTTTGAATGCTCTCTTAGACTTTCTGATATGCAAAAGATAGTAAAAGAAGAAATAAGTTTGTGATTTACTATTGTTTTCATAGAACAATTAGAATGCTCCTATTAAAATGATGTTGTTTATATTAATTCAGCTATCTAGGTGTAACTCATGTAATTTTTATAGAATAAGGGGCTGTCAAGCAATTGGTTTGGAAATTTGGAGTGAAATTCACTTCTGATGAGGAAAGGTCATCTTAAGTGTGTATGAACAAATACTGCCAGATGTTCTTTCAGAACAATAGGGAACAATCCATCACTTCTATTTCAAAATTGCTTAGTATGCCCTTATTTTAGTATTTATCTCATGCAAACAATAATCTAAAAATTCTTTTGCTTGTCTCATTGACATAAACACCTTCAACAACACATTGAAAGTGACTTCTACATCTGTTTGCCTTGTAATTTATTAATAAGCACATACTGTTTAATACATAATTTTTTAAAAAAAGAATTTATGTTTGAGTTTTTTTGTTGTTTTCAGAGAAGTGAGAAAATAACTTTGAGTTTGATTTTTTTTCCCCTTTATATCTGCTGTAGATACCTATATTTTCTGTCAAGATACCAGGTAGTGGACAAAACTTTGCAAAGGTCAGGGAAAATATCTTTTCAATACAATGAGACAGTGTAACGCTGACAGAGAACTCAATCCTGGAAGGTCACCATTGACTGTGAATAATTTAAAGAGTCAAAACCAGTACCTAGATTTGCTTTATGATTTTGCATTAGAATGATGGCCTTAGCCATCCTGTCATCCAGGTTTTTCTGATATCTGTTACCAATGTTTTCCTTTTCCATGCTGAGATGTGGTTTCTTAAAGCTTACATTTTCATCTCCTGGATTTGTGTTTCGAGGTTACTTCCTTGTGACTTGGAGCTTTGATGAGGAAGTTACTGCCTCTTTGTTTCCAGTATGCTTTCATGCATGATATACCTCATTATGTGCATGGCATATCATCTACTAAAGAACTTATAATTATCAAGTTGGCACAGTCTGCGTATGGCCTGTCAGGGCACCTGGACATTTGCTGAGTATTGATTCTTCTGCACAGCATGAATGAATAGAAGGTTTTAAATCCTGAGGTCTCTTCTTTAACCTGCTGATTTACACAGTGTTGCAGAGGGTGCATTATCAAAATAGGGATCTGAGTCAGTGACAAAGGAACTGACCATGTGAGTTCTTGGTGTATTTGCACAATTTGGGATAATAAAAGCTAAGCAAGAATTGAGAAATGACTGTGATGAGCAAAACTCTTTTACACAGCTTGAAAACAGATGACTTCAGACACCATAAAGTTCCTCTCTCTGTGACACCTTTCAAACAGCTCTCACAGACTTCAGCTGGCACCAGCTGATGCTGTAAAGAGAGAATTCAGTCATCACTGACCTTTTCTGGCTTTATTTCTAGGGGGCAAAAAGAGGTCAGAGTGTCTAAAGTGCAGCTGATGTGTGTCTCAAAAAGGTGAATATTTTAAAACACATTTTGTATTTCTTAATGTGACTACCTCTCTAGGCAAATGAAAATGAAAGGAAAAATCAAAAGCTAATGCTGGCTCAGAGTGATTTTAAGTTCAGTACAGTTCTTAAAGTTCATCATCAGTTTCTTGTACCCTTCATGTGTGTGTCCTTTCCAGCCTGAGATCCCAGGGTGACTGACCACACAGACTAGAAAAGCACCAGTTTCCAAATCTCCAGGTTTCCATTTGACATTCCTGCACCTGGTTCTGACCTTACTTTTC
Organism: Brachypodius melanocephalos; assembly: GCA_013398615.1. Lineage (NCBI taxonomy): Eukaryota > Metazoa > Chordata > Aves > Passeriformes > Pycnonotidae > Brachypodius > Brachypodius melanocephalos. The sequence continues at coordinate 23,630,576 of VZSR01000520.1, forward strand.
ACCAGCTGCTGGCTGCTCCTTAGTCACAGTATCCCTAGGGTTTTTGAAGATTTTGTAACTATTTAATGAATTATGAGATAATGGATATTTGAAATTAATCAGATCAGCAAGTACAAGTTGTTTTGGGAGCTCAGAGAATGACATGCTCTGTACCTGTGAGGAGTAGTGCTGCCCCTCTCTTCTGCTCCCTCCTGGGTTGCATCTGGAATCCAACAGCTCCACAGCTGCTAAATCAGGGACCCAGAGCTACACAGGGTGGGGACAAAGAAGGCACCAATGTCACAACTTTGGGACTGAAGTGGGTGTTGTAAGACTGGGTCATAATGCTCCCAATCCTCATGGAAAGACAAGCAGTGAGGGAGAGAATAATCTCTGCACTCTAGTGTCTTTTACTAAGCCACAGTCTGCTTTGGAAGCTTATTTCTGAATGCTAATAAAATAGAGTTGCCTTTCTGAAAAGTGTCAGTGTCAGCACAGCACGCAGACTTTGCATACAGACTTTTATAGTGAAGAAAAGAGTTCATAACCTCTTTTACTCTAGTAATTGCTATCCTTAATTAATAAGTCTTTGTTATCTCCAAACTGAAGTAATACCGTGAGTAACTTGTGCTTCCTGCTGAGCTTTCCTTAATTGTGCAGACATTTGAGTCAGCACTGCCTACCCTGGATGCCAAGTCCACATGCTAATGTGTTCCTGCTCCGAGGGCACTGTTAGTGCCCATGCAATGCTGAGCACGTGGGAACGGCTCTGGGCTGTCAATGTGCTGCCCCAGCAGACTCGTTTCACTGCCAAAATGCCTCACAATCAGACATAATTTTTCAGTGTCACATCCCCTTTCAGGGAACTCTCCTGACACAGGCTTTTGTTTTCTTCTTTCTGAACAGCCATGAGGTGCTCAGAGATTGGGAGTAAAACGGGCCATGACATTTGGGAGGGCTTTGGTTTGCCCACTGCCTCTCTTCCCTTCCAATGCCAAGATAGCAGTGGCCATGGAAGCAGTTATTTTCCAGCTTTCTTCCCCTTCTCTTTAGCTTCACAATGCCTTCTGAACCTGTATTTTGAAGAGATGTAGGACTGAAATATGGATAAATTTAGCTGAAAGAGAAATGCAGGCACCCAAATTCTTTAGTTAGGGCTGATGGTCTAATTTGGCATGTTAACAGGGCAATGCCATGAGCGTGATATCCTCACACAAAATCCAGCCCCTTGCCCTGTAATTCCCAGTGGGGTGTAACCAAGGGGTGACACTGGGCCTGACTGGGTACCAATCTGCACCTACAGCTGCCTCAGACTGTAGGTGATGCCAGTGCATGCCATCATGTGTGAGGCTGATATGAGGCTGCCTCTGCTTGAGACTCTTGAAGTTGTGGTAGACCAACAATATAAGCAATGTGAAGTTTGCAGGTGGAGGGCGTGTCTCAGTATGTCAGCTGGGAGAGCTGTGAAAAACTGATTGAGAAACATCATTCTTGCATTCAAGAAACAAGCTCAAGTATAAACTCACCATTCTGATGTTGTTGTGGAACTAAAGAAACCCAAAATCTCGTCCAGCCTTTCCAGCTCTACCAAGTTGGTCTAATGAGAGATGTTATCTGTACCTTCAGACTTTTCAGGTGTTGCATTTTCCCTGCTAGTAGCTACAAAGTTAGATGTTGTGGGCCAAGTTTGCTGAAAGGAATGGCACTTCCTAGCATCACTGGTTCACTGGCAAAATGAACTTGATCTGATCTATCATGTTTCTTCAGACCCCCTCAGGTGGGAGGACAGAAGCAGATCTATTTTCCCACCAAGGTGTCAGAGAAGCTCAGCATAGTAAAAAGCCCAAATTGATCCTTTTTCTATTCACTTACCTGGTGTCTCTGTCCCTCTGCACAGCTCAACTCTTATGGCTGCAGCAGGCAGTTCTAAGATAACAGCAGACTCCCCAGGGTCCTTGGTTATTGTTGCATACATCCAGCTCTAGACCTGTATAAAAAGCTGTGAACAAATGTGACGTAAAGAAGTGAAAGGTGAGAATAGAGCATTTGTTGTACTGAATCACTCCACCGATCATCACTCTTGTTCTCTCTTGTCTACCCTGATTTTGTGCACAGAATTTTAATCCTGTCTCTCAGTGTTCCTGTAACATTGTAGTCACCCACAGTTTTCTTACCTTAGCGTGGGATTCTACCATGGTGAAGCTTGCAGGAGCTTTATTTCCCTTTGGAATTTGTACCCATCTTTATTTTGTTCCCCACTGTGAGGATGGAGCAGCGTCCACTGCTGGTGCTGTGCTCTGATTAGGCAGAATTAATTCTGTCAAAAACAAAAAAAAAAGGTGTGAGCACTTCTTTCCTTTCTTGGGGGCTTGGCAACTTTTTGAGGCTTGGGCTTCAATAGAGCAGTGGATGGGACTTAGTATTTTAAAACTAAGCAGAGTCCGTAGTCCTTTCACAGTCAGGGATGGTTGCACGTTGTGCTCTTAGCAGTTTATTAGTCTAATGTTCCACTTGCTTTTACATTTTTGAATGGTGATTTCTTCATCCCCAATAGGCTGGGGAAGTCCTGAAAACAGGCTTAGCATTGCATATAGTTGGAAACTTCTGGGCAGATACTTTTCTTTGGAAGAATGCTTTTTCATTGAAACTGAATGGTGCTGAGGACATGGATTTTGGTTTGTTGTTTTTTTTTTTTTTTTCCTTGCACTTGTATTTTGCTGTGGATGATGCTGTTATGTAGCTTATTTTAGTTGGTACAAGATAAAAGAGAATTTTTTTTTAAAAGTGAACGCAAGAATGAAATGTTTTGATTTACTGGATTTTTAATGCTCTTTTGCGGGAAATTCCAATTTTTCAGTCCACTCTGGAATGAAGCCGTTTTTGCAACTTCAGTAGTTCACGTGAGAGGGATTTTGAAATTGCACTGCTTGTCCACCTCTTTCCAGCTGGCTGTGCTGTGCAGCTTTTGCTGTGGTCAGTGGTGTGGCCTGTCAGGAGGCACTGGAAAGGTTGTCTAAGTATCAGTCTGGAGAAAAGACTGTGGCAGCAGTGAGCAACTTCTGCTGAAGCCAGGCAAAAATGATGCCTGGATAATGGAACAAAGATGGAGGAGCCTCACTGGCTGCAGTCCTGGCTTTGGAAAGTCTGAGGGGAGAGTTTTCATAAATTTATTTAGCATTTGCGTGGTAGCGTCATCTGCAAAAAGGAGAGGAAACAATGAGAGTCCTTGGAAAAGAAAGCAGAAGAGGGGAAAGAAAAAGGAAGGAAAAAGTTTGTGATGTTTTCACATAAAAGAAATAGTAGCAAAAGTACTGAAAAGTTTGTTAGAGGAAGAAAAGGGAAAAAAAGCAAAGGTAATTGAGTAAGAGTTGACTCCATGTGTCTTAAAAATATGCTGAGAGAAAAGACAGGATGGCTGTGACTGAGAGGCTACAAAAACTGAAATTATAGGCAGGAGTGAGGAGAAAAAGGAAAGAAGAAAATCGTGAGGAAAATACCAAGAACATGGCGAGGTTCCCTTCCTAGGAATTTTGTGGAAACAAAGAGTGGTTCTGGGTATGAGGTGTTATTCTCTGTGTATTGAATGAATGATTAGCACCCTGACTTTTGGTACATTTTCCCATCTACTTCGCTGTCTTGAGAGGCATGATATTGTCCTGAAGTCTGGTAACAGGAACAGGTTGTGCTGTGAAGTTCTATCACTTTTAATTTATCTGGCCACCATGGGTATCACAAGGAAGGAGTATCTTGCAATTACTCTTTAATTATATGATTAGTTAATAGGGTTTCCTATTAAACACCATGTAACTACATGGAGATTACCATGTAATTACCTTTAGAGGATCCAAAATGAATTAGCATATAACCTGTATTCTTGCCTTGTGGTTTGGAAGGCTATAATCTTGTAATGATATGGTGCTCACTGTGTTGTCAGCCTGCCACTACACGCTAATTTCCATGTAGTTAAACGCACAGTAGTTTTCACACAAGTAGTATTTGTGTTCTGTTACCAATTGTCCCATAAACTTGTGCCCCTGTTGGCACTGGCAATGACTTCAACCAATTACTTTTTCAAATTGCCTTTGTGAAAGTCTTTTGTTATACCCTGTGCTTGCTGCTGCGCTCTAAACTCAGCTGGATGTGAGCAGTAAAAGCAATCTTGAGGCAGGAGACTTGATTAGCTTCCTTCATTTGCTTCACCAAATCCAGTGCAAAATGCACATGCCCGTGTTTCTGGTGTTTACTGTTCATTTGTGGGAAGCAGTAGCTTCTGGGTAGTGGATGCTGCACCAGTTCAATAATCATAATAAAATGATGTTACTTTAAAGATAAGCATCCCTGCCCAAATTTGAGTGGAAGTAAATTCCTTCTGTGTTGTTTCACTTTTAAAATTCAGCAGAATTACTGGTGAGCAAAGCTCGCTTGCTTAATAAACGGAGGCTAGGTTTTATCTTTTAACCAGATGAATAAAAATATTTTTAAAATAATGGCTTTATGATTTTGTGTAGATAAGAGCAAATAAACTGTGTTTATCTGCAGTCTATTCTTTGCTATTCAGTTTCTGATGAAGAGCTCCATCATACCTCTTGGCTGGGGTAGGGCAGGAAAAATGACCACTATAAATACAGTTTGGTTGATTTTTCTTTTTTTTTTTCACCTTCTCCTATCTCTTTTCTCAACATCTACCTTTCTGAAATGCATTCCATATGCTTTACAGTTTTCCTTTAGCCTAAAGTAACCTCAAACCCATAAATCAACTCCCTTGTCCCCCCCATTCCTCCCCACCTTTTGCTCAGAGGGCCTTGCAAAGCTCTTCAAGGCGGACCTGGAAGACACTGGCATTTGAAGTGATGGCTAAGACAACTAGCAAGGTGGGCTGGTTGTGGTTTGGGTCTGATTAATTCTGTTGCCCAAACAGTTTGTGCCCTGTTAAAGTTCTGTCACCCGTGGGTGCAATAAATTCACATTCCCATTTCAGGCTGCCCAGAAAATTACTCAGCAGGAGGAGACCTGAGGTGAAACCAGGTTCTTGCAGATCTCACTACCCAGTCTTTATGTCCTTCACTCTGACAGTGGCATTCTGCTGGGTTTGAATATGCAGGTTTTTTTCCAACTTGTTTTGTACCTGTATCCAGTAACTAGTTCTGTACTGGTTTTGTGTCTTCCAATAGTTTCATCTAGGCTGTATTTCCCCAGCCTGTTTGTGCTAGGGAATATCATGAGAGACTGTGCCAAAGGCCTTAATAAGTCAAGATGATGTGCACTTATTCTTTTCTATTGCCATGTCTGCTTCTTTGACAAAGAAGGAAATTACGATACCTTGACATGACTTTTTCTTGGCAAATCCATTATTGGCTTTTAGTCATTGCTCTCTCTCTCTCCCTCTTCTTCTAAGATCTTTGAAGTAGTTTGTTTATTTGCTGCTTTTTCTGAATGCTTTAAAAATGTTTTCCTCCTGAAACCATCTCTGAGAATTTTTTATATATTATGTCATTTATCTTTATAAAATTCATTACATCTCCCTATCAATACTTTCTAATGTGTATCTCTACAGTGTCTAAGGTACAAAACCCTGCTGGTACAAACCCCTGCTACAGTATTTACAGAGACTGGTCTGAAATTCCCTAGCCAATCCATTCACCTCTTTTAAATAAGAGCATCATCCCTCTTTTCCCCTTTTCCTAGACCTCATCATTTGATATTCATGCGCTCTGAGAGAGAACTGCTAATACTCAGAACACTGTTTTTCACCTACTCCTTCAAGTATCCCATGATGAAATTAGCCTGACCAGCTGAACTGAAAACATCCAGCTGCTCTCTGATGTTTTTTTACTCTTCCAGGCAGCTGTATTAACCCATCTGCTGTTGGTACTACTAGTGTTAGCAAACTGACTACACGAATTCAATTCTTTGGCCTCTTACATATCTACTGACAGCTTTCTTCTCTGTGATCAGCAAACCAACTCTTGTCTTGGTCTTCTTTTTACTAGCAGCCTATTTATAGAAATACACTTTTCTTACTCAGGTTGTTTCTTCCTAATTGTATCTCATCCAGCCCTTTTCTGATTTTGCTCCGTCTTTATTTTAGATCCTTTCTTCTGTGCCCTAACTTTACACTTTCAAGTATGTTTCTTTCTTGTCATGAGAATAGCGAAGAGCTTTTGGTACAGAGAGATGAGGAGATAAGCAGCACTTTCTTCTTGAGTATTCTGAATAGATACATGAATCACATGTATGTGAGATGTGTAAATATATCACTACACAGGAATTCAGATGCACAAGTGGACACAGGTTCAGCAGAACCAGAGTTAGAGAAAATTTTCCTGAGCTACATATGATCTCTACAGTGGAATGGTCTTTTTAGTGCAGTGGTTAAGGTCCAGCTTTGCTGCATGTTGTTACTTGGGACTGATGGTGTGATTTATCATTTCAAAGGAGATTTCTAGGAACTGAGATCAGGCAGCAACACTCCAGAACAAGACACTTTCATTGTGCAGGAAAGCTGCAGGATAAACTTGGAGGCATCTTTTATCTTCCAGATTGTTTATATCGGTCTTCATTTTTCTCTGTCATTTTTCTACTTCTCACATTTCACTTTTCTTGTCTATCTTGAGATGTCAGAAAACTGTGAAAATCCACATGGAAACAGGGCAAGCCCAGCATGTCCAGGCAAAAGTAGAAGGTGTCAGGAAGTCAGCAGGTGCTCTTGGCTGCATGTCTCTTAGTAGGCTGAGAGTGAGCCACTGCCTGTGAGGTTATTGGGATGGCACTGGTGTTGGTGGTGGAACTGGGATTCCTGTTACCAGGGGGCTGGAAGCTGCACTAGTGATGAGGTCTGCTGTGGAGTCCTTCATGGCATTTTGTGTGATATCAGGAGCACAGCAGGACTATCACATAGCACCAGAATCTTGTATGCCTATGTGAATTTTAGAGACACAAATGAGGAGAGAAGCTTTGGCAGCTCATTTGCTTCTGTTTACTTGAAATCTCTGAAGGTGACAAACCCGTGGGCTCTTCACCAACACTGCAAAAAGAATCAGTTTCTTTACCTGTGGAGACACTTATGCTGCTTTGAAATAAATAATCTGTAATGAAGCTGTTTTCACCTGGGGTGCCTGAAATCTGGTATTTGATGAGAAGGTGAGTACAGCATTGTCCATCTTTGTCTACTCTCTGGCCTGTGATATACTAAATAACTTTGGGAACATGTTGTGCAGCTTGTGCTGGCTCTGAACCAGAAGCAGCTTTGTGTGTTTGATAATGAGATCAATGCCATTGGGGGCAGACTCAGTGCTCACTCTCGAGTTTAGTGCATGATGTTTTGTGCTGTCTGCCAATAAAAGATTTCTGAAGTACTCAAAGTCTGACTGCCTGGAACCTTTTTTATTTTTTTATTGTTAATTTCTCTCCTATTATGGAAAAATCCTAGTGATTTAAGAGGATGTTGTTCTGTGTGGTGAGTATATATGTAGTTGTCTAGACTCTTAAATGTAGAAGAGGGAGAAATCTGTAGGATACGTTAAGATCTGGGAACAGGTGCAGTCTCTTTCTGAGGTGGTAATAAGGATATTAAAAGAATAATATCTTAAAATGACAGAAGTTTAGTAGCTGACAGTTAGAACAGGTGGAGTTCACTTTTTGGAAGTGTATGAAATGTATCGGTGGCATTCGAAGATTGATTTCCCTAAACTTCCTGTCCTCAGAAGAGCTCTGTTACTTTTACCTGTTCTGAATGGAGCTGGAGACAGCATCCTGACCTAGTCATAGCACTGGGATTTTACTGAGGTCTTAACTAGAGCTGTGCAATGTCCTGTTGACCCTGCACTGGTGCGGGGCTGGAGAGCTGTCCTGGCTCTTAGGTGGGGAAGGCTTTCTCCTTCCCTGCCTAAAGGCAGAGTCATTTGGCTGTGTGACTCACAGGCTGGTTCCTGTGATGGCAGAAACACTGAGGGTAGACTCTGTACTCCCAGCTTTGATTAGTTCTGCTCCCAAATCTCAGACTTCCACACAGGACTGGAAACCTTGGCTTACCTCCTTCTGAACGGGGTGCTGTGATCTGGATAACACGGCAGTAGTGCATCTTGAAAACTGTTCTTGAATTGTCCCAAAGAAAAAGTTATTTAACATGTTTTAATTTAATTTGGATTTGTTTAGTTACCTATGGTAACCTTTTTCTCCTCTCTTTTATAAAATGTAGATTTTAAGAGTACATTTTTTCCATCCACCCTTCTGAGTCTCAGTTGAGAGCAAAATACAGTTACCCATCAGCAGCTGTGCATGAAGAAGTTTTCTGAGGAACCAGTCTGCTTTTTTCCAAACATTTTCTTACTTTTTTTTCTGTTGCAGTGATTCAGTAGACACAAAATTACCCCAAGCACTGTGGTATGTTTAAACTGTGTGGTTATCTTTCCACAGTTGGACTAAACAAGCATAATTTGTTTAGAAACTTCTATTACTCTCTACTGTTCTCTGTTGTAACTCACTTGAAATATTCACCCTGCAGATGTTAAAAATGTAGGTGTCAAAATTATTTGCTCCAGCCCCATTATGGAAATGTTACTAAATTGTGTCATACTTAATTAAAAAGCTACATGATTTAAGTGAAAATAAGTCTTTCAACTGTAAATATTTTGCCTCTCAAAATACTACCGAAATAACTTCTGGGAAAAAAAAAAAAAAAAAAAAGAAAAAGGTGAGTCCTAACAACAAAAGAAAGGCTAAATGAATTCCATATATATATATATAAAAAAGATGGTATTTGTGCTTTCCAAACCAAAACTGGCAGGAGACTGTTATGAAATGTGATCTGACCATAGCTATTCATGGACAGCATAAGACTTGGCAATGGAAAAGGCACTACTTGTGCACAATTCATGTTTTCACATGGCATTACCTCAGTCTGCTATTGTACAAAGCTATGCTCAAACAAATAATAACTAGAACCATTATTACATTTTAACATATTTGGCACAATGTTTGAAGGTGCACAGACATGATATAATGTATTTTTCTAAGCTGGAGTGGGATGAACATGTGTCTTACCAGCCTTTGTCACAGACATTTCACAGACTCACTATCTGAAAACCATTACAGTGTCTCAGACACTGAGACTTTTTTTTCTCTTTTTTGAGCAAAAGAAATGTAAGTCTTCATTCAACTTGCTTGTTACATGAAGTTGCTTAAGTATCATAATTTCTGTCTCTAGGTTTTCACTTTTAAATCTTCCAAGGGTTCTGTCTTTAAGGTCACAGTCATAAAAAAATTGACAATGAATCTGGGTCTTAATAAACTTGAATTACTTTCTCAGTCTTTGCTGTTTCTGTAATGTGCATTTGATAGAAACAAAGGTAGTGCCCTACTGTCCATATTAGACATTCAATTTCAAGAGGAGACTTGGACTATTTCCACTTCTGAATCTGCTACATTATATGGCAAGGCAGGACAAATGTACTCTGTATGGATGATATCCCTTGCATAATAAAATTAAGAAAATTATATTCATGATCACTAAATAGAGATCACATTCACAATAGATGAACAGGAAAAAAGTGGCAAAATAACAGGTGAAAACAAATGCTTTTTCACTAAGGTGTTGTGTGATTTTGTAGTGACTTTTCTTAAAAAGTGCAGAATTAGGCAAAAAAAGTTTAAGAAGGGGATTAAACACATGAATGCATTTCAAGCAGAATACACTGCTTGATGATGTTGACTGGCAGAGCATTATGGTAACAGAGCATTATATATAAAACCAAGTATTTGTGCACCTGTATTTGACCAGAGTTTTAACACCTTGAATGAAAATCATGTCCTTTCTCTTTACCTCTCAAAAAGCTGTGTATTTAATCTAAGCTAATCTTTTAAACATTGTGTGTAGTGTCATGGGAGAAGGAGAGACAAGGAGCTATTTCCTTAGCATTTTAAAGCTTTGGTTTGGCAATGAGCTCTCTATCTGCACCAGACAGATCCTTCATCAGGTCTGGGCTGCAGGAGCTCTGCTGCTCATGCAGAGCTTGGGTAGCTGACGCTGCCTGTGAGCGAGGATGCTGCGCTCGGACTGCGGACCAGGGCAGGGGCAGAATGGAACCACACAAAGCTCCTTCAGGACTGGGACATGAATATGATCTATAGTGATTACTCTTCTAATATGATCTGTGTCTAGACAGATGAGTGTGCTCTTGTTAGCTGATGAGTTGTGTTAATGGCATTGGTAGCGATGTGTCTTCAGACAACCATTTACTTCCTCTGAGAACTGCATTTATGATGTTCCACGAAGACTGTACACAATTCAATAGATGTCGAAGAGACTCTGAATGGGTTTTTTTCACAGTCCTGATGTTTTATTTTAAATAGCATGTCATTTACAAGACTCCCAAAGACAGATAGTTTTCCCTGCTAGCTCACAGTCACTCTGCAATTATATGGAACAGACGTTGAAATGATGATGGTGGCGTCTCACTGCTACATTTTGCTGCTGCTGTGATCTAATGTATTTCAGCAACAAGCTATTCCCCCTGCATTTTGTATTCATCAGATGTTGACATTAACACACTGTGACTTCTAGCAGCTATACTCTCTTTTTTCAAAGTTGTAAAATGTTTTCTAATCTAGAAAGTGTCACTATATAAGTGTAACTGTAAAGGTGGAAGTTGTCCAATGCAAAAGTAGAGTGATGCCTTACCTTTTAAAATCTTACTCTGTGTCTTAAGATACATGTAGTGGCCTTTATGGAGTTAAATGTACAGGACAAAGGTTCTCATTCTGTAAGCTTAACTTATATTGTCCTCTGTATGCATCTGCTTTTGACAGAAACACTGATGTGATGTGCACAGTGACATACGTAGTTGTTTTAGTTTGGTTTCTTGATGATGGTCTAAAAACACCTGTTGAAGTTCTGTCCATCCTTGACCACAAGATAAAAAGCAGAAGAAAAAAGGATTATATGTGATTTTGCTCACAGGTAGCATCACACTCATGCTACTGAAAAATTCTCTGTGAGGTTCCAGCCTTTCCTAAGCGTGCTGCACCTCCCTGGGGGACGTGTGCTTGTTTACTTCACAGAGGTATCACCTATCCTTAGAGAAGTTAACAGTTCACACAGTATGTTCCGTACCTCCTTTTTTATCTGTGTGATATAAAAGTCTGTCAGGCTAGTTTTTATAATGGAACAAAACAAGGAGTTCTAGAAAACAAAGCAAAACTATTTGTTTGGTTTTCATCCCCATGGCTGTAAATCAAAAGATCAAAGAAGCATGGAAAGCACAGCATACTGAAACAGTGAGTAGAGAAAATCTTCTCAGTGTGAGGTGGATATTAATACATGTGGAAGAGTCTGAAAAAAACCCGAACGTTTTTCTTTACCTCTTATCTCAATTTTTCTCTACATATTTGGTTTACAAACACATATTGCAATGAAAGTTCTTTTCACACATCCTACTGGTTGAAGATTTAATTTCTTGTACATATCTAAAAATACATAGAAAGATAAGGAAAAAAGTCTGCATGCAGAACTTACCACCATGTAAGGACTTCCTCTGCATATGCTCAGCGTTTTAAAACTGCATCAGCAACAAAAAAGTACACACACAGCCTTTACTACTGACCTGCACTAACTCTTCCCTCACCAGACAAAACTCTCCACTGGAATATTTTGCCTCTGCTAGTTTGTACCAGGGCTGCACCTTTGTGCACTGTACACAGCTGAAGAATCTTCAAGATCAAAGCCTCATGCCTGAGCATAATCTTGTTCCTGACATGTCATGCCAGGCCCTTTTCACTGTGAGTGCTTTGATGAAGCAATAGTCAGGAAAAAATAACAAAGCAAGAACAAACTGAGAGAGGAAGGCGGCAATGCAATGTGTTCTCACGGCTCTAGGCTTCTGCATTAAAGCTAATATGTGCAAACACCCTGTTTGGATAGGTTTGTCTTCACTACTATTGTTTTTCCCAGTTTGTTTCCACTGTCACGGCTGGAGGCTTCATTCTCATGTTCTTATAAGGGGGAAACATAAAAGATCCAGCATAAGAGCAAGAGACTATCTCCAGCCATTCCCAGTGTAGAAGGAATGGTGCAACCCTCCCTTGGTTCACCCAAACCTGCCCCTGGCCATCAGGAAATGGAAATGTAGTGCACGATAGTGTGCAGTATCACCAACCTGGGAGGTTTGCAACAACCTTGAAACCTCTATGTTGCCCTTCTATGGAGCCCTTCTCTGCCCAGGGGTGGCTGTTCTCAGTGACTGATGCTCTGAATCTCCTAAGGAACCATCAACATATTTTGTTCTGCCAGGAGAGGCTAGGACACAGGGCTGAGAGTGGACATCAGAGATGTGGAAACTCAGGAGAACCTCTAGCACTTCTGAAAAGGTGTAAACAAGGTTCCCAAACAGAAAATTATTGAGTACACAGAGGGGAAAAAACCCTTTGTGAACCCTATTTGAATACTACAGTATTTCAGTAATGCCAGGAAATGGGGGAAAAAAGTAACAACTTTGAAAGTCAAGGAGAAGCAATACAGAAAGGTGCAGTGCTGATATAATTGCTATTTTAAGCATGACTTCTGGCAGGAGCCAGAAAAAAAAGCTTTCCTCTTTTTCCCTCCTGGTAGAATAGGACTGCAACCACCCTGGCTGGCATTTACATTTAAATACTGTGTTCCCACTCAAAGCCTTTTCACCTGAAGAAGATGGCAGTTCTGTGCAGGAAGTCTCCTTGCCTTCCTCTCGGCAGAGAGGGCAGACAAAAATGTTTGCAAAGAGAGGAAGGTTTTTCACTGGAGTCAGGGCATGGTCCTTGAGGTCACTGCTGGGGCTGTGTTTGTGCAGCTGCAGCCAGAGCACCCCAGCAGGTACCACAACACAGCAGAAGACAATTGCCCAGTTTCACAGGAGTTCTGCAGCTTCTGCCCCTGGGCCCAGCTATGCCCTGAGGTGCTGTGAGGTGTGTGTGTTGGCAGGCTCTCAGCTGCAGACACTGCACCCCATGGAACAGTGCAGGAGTTTTGTGTCTGTGGCATGTCAAGCACGTTTCTTTATCCAGCTCCTGCAGGTGTATGGGCATTCAATTAAAGCCAGAGGGAAAATGGCTTGGTACTAAGCAGATATATGATCTCTTTATGCCTTCACCTTAACCTAGGGGAAAGTCCCATTAAATTCAGTAAAAATTTGCATAAGCTGAGATTTTAGGAATGAATAAGAATATGGATTAAAATTGCTTTTCTGTGATTATTTGTGGCAGCGCTTTTTATATACTAGACAAGTTACAAACCCATAGAGATGATAGCGAAAAGTTCAGTTGATGAAAAAAACCACTGGATTAGATTTAGAGAGACATCCAATAACCTAAACAACTACTCCACTCCAAAGCTGTCTGTCATTTGTGCTTGCTTCTCCTGGCCTGTCTGTAAGGATCTGCCAACCCATAATCAGCAAGCTGAGAGCCAGTAGGGAATACAGAGATTTTCTCCCTCATTGGAATCGATGCTTTCTTTAGCTTATCATGAATTACTGTCAATAGCTGATTTTACCAAGTTTATCAAGGCTCACAGCTGTTGTATGTTCTTACACCTTCTCTTGTATCTTGTATTTCCTTAGGTTAGTTGTTGAGATTACTTAAACTATCTGCTTTTAATTAGCTCTCTATGAGCAGATGTTTTAGGGTGCCCATAAGTATCCCTTATTCTTGGTTTTTGCATAATGCAGGAGCTAGTATGTGACAGGGGTGTTTCTCTGGCACAGCTGCACTACTTCCACTTTACTACCATCTTTGCTTTTATCAATAAAAATCCTTTTGGTTATTTCTTTGCCAGATAAGCAGAAAAATCCCCTTCTGAGCCACAGATGATATTATTGGATATGGGCAATGCCAAGCTTCCACTTTTGCTTTCATTATTTTAATAGGAGCTTTTCCTTTCTTGCATCAACAGGAATAAGTGCTGTTAACAGATAAATGGGATAAATAGAGCATGGGTTAAATTCCACAAGTGACATTAATGTTTGTACTTTTGCAAATGTTGCCTGTAGTAATTGCACTTAAACTCCCTATCTTTTTTCCACCTTCAATCATTAGGTGATGTCACCTGTGTTGTGAGACTGGAATTCACTGAAATAATACTGCATGAATCCACGTGCCCTTCATCTATTATTCTCTCATCTGCCATTTCTCTCCCCTTGGACATACCAAGTATTCTTCAAACACTGGTCCAATAGCAGGACTTAGTGCCTGCATCAGCAATTAAAAAACAAACACAAAACCCAAAGGAAACAACCATTAGAAGATCTAAATGAGAAAGCTGCTACACACACTGTGGTCTTAATGAGATGTTTGCACCATGTGATCTTTAAAGCATTATATTTGCAGTGTTACCCATTAGTTGGTCACTGGGAAAAGGTGACATCCTTCAAGATGTCACATTATCCTAGTGGATATCCTATTCTAGAAAACCTATGAGTATGTACTTCTGACTGGAAAACATGCTAATGAATTGATTGAAGCCAACCAAATCAGTCCATTTCAAACTCTCAGAGACTTCTGAATAAAGATCTAACGCCCACGCAATGTGGATCATCCTCAAAAGTTTTCATTCTGTGCAATGAAAATTCAGGGAAGTTTTCTCTACTGTTTCTCATGGAAACAGGCTCAAACATGTTATTCTGCCCACAGTCACGGCAGCATCAAAACTGGCAGACTTTATGTTCATTGCAAGAACATAATTATCAACCATTTGATATCTGACAAAGCTGAGCAGAGCATGTCCTCCATTGTTATACATAATAAAAAGTAATAAAAATTATTTTTATAGACTTTGATTAAAAAAATATTAAAACCTTTTAATTCAGGAGAAACTCACACAGGTATACTTTGACTAAGGACTAGAATATATAGTATAAATACTTTTTTAAAGGTCAATATATATTAATTGGGCCCAATAATATATTCTCATAAATATAAATGCCCAATATATATTCTCATAATTGTTTTTCTATATTGAAGCAGGTGTAACTTGTATAAATGTGAAATTATTTGTGAAATAAACAAAAGACTGTTTTCCTACAGACAACGATTTTAGATGCCACTGAATAGAAAAGACTCAAATGATTTTTCTTTGTAGATATCATTCTGGTTATACTGATGCTTACATTCTAGTTTAAACTTTATGTTTTATAATAATATGTAATGAAAGAATGGTATACAATAATGAAGTAGTCACAGAGCTAACAGAGATTTTCCTTAGTCATCTTCAGAGCCATCTCCTAGATGAAACCTTGTCTTTAAGTTAAGGGAAAAGATAAGGAAGCTAAAGCCAAACCTCTAATCCAGTTTGCCTTTAGAACAATGCTTTACATTCCCCTTTTTCTTTTTGCATGCTTGTACTGCTTATAGCAGGCAAGGGACAGGACACTGTGAAATATTACAGCCTGTGACTGGTAAATGTGTGCACATGGTCCGTGTCCGGTCATATTTCAATTTTAAGAGGGATGTAACAGTCTTGGTGCCAAAGCATTGACTCTACACATCACAGCAAGGTTATGTTAACTTGATTGATCTGATTTGATGAGCTGCATTAATAGTACAAGCTTCTGGACCTCATTTGCATTAGATGTAACAGGGAGAGCAAAAAGTCACAGCAAGAAACATTTTTCAGTATACGGGAAGGAGTATGTGAACACACAAATCAGTAGGGTCACTGGGAACTGCCTTTCTGGGGAATTTTGGCCATTTATTTCAGAAGTGATCAGAGTTAAATAGGTAGCAAAAGTGATGAGCACAAAGGCTGTGTGTAAATAATATCCTTTTCCCTAATGAATTGCCCACTATCAGTCCTGGAATGTGTTAACTGCACAAGCTGTAACAGAAACAAGAGAAACTTCTTTTTTCAGTGACGTGCAGAGCTGCCAAACTTATTATCATATCACAGACATTCCCCATGAGTTGTGTATATCCTGCATGCTTGTGCTTTCTTATCACTGAACATTAGAGTCTGTATTGCACTACATATTGCTCAGCTGCTTCCCTTTCATGGAGGCTCATTTATCATGTATTTTGGCTTGTGCAAGGATGAGATTAACGGCCTCCTAGTTGCTGCCTGATTCACTCCTACTTTTCATAACTCCTCAGTATAGGCAGCTGTATTTGTTCTTAATGGGTGTATTAATTATACTTAATCACCTTGTTTAGCTGGGAGAAACAGAGGATTCCCTGACCATACATCTTTGATCACTGTTCTCTATGAAAGCCAAACATTATCAGAAAAGGATCCCCACTCCTCATGGTCAATGATACTATCCCATTTCTCCTGTCCCATCCTTTCCCAAAGCTGAATATCTTTAAATTTTCCTCAGTGTGTTTTCTGTACGCAGTTGGGCTTTGGCCACTGCTTTGTCAGGCACAGACCTCTCTCCTTCTAGGCTTCACTTTCTACCCTTCCCTTGTTTTCCTGATGCAGCCTAGGTAATTCAGCTAATAGTTGTTTGACCCACAGCTGCAAGCTGTGGTAATACAGAAGCAGGAAGGAACATAGAGGGTATATTCACTCCATGCACATTTTAAATCCACCTAAGCAAAATGTAGAACAATGTTTGTTCCTTTAATATGTTGATGAGGAACAGTAAACTCAGCCAACAGTGGTAAAATTTCTCTGAATTTGTTATTTTGTCCAGAGGTTTTCCTTTTCTCAATGGATTTAAATACTGCACCACAGTTACGTTGCTGCCAAATATAAGACTTTGCATCAAAGCTGAAAGAGAAATATTCCAAGGTGGAATCCAAGTTTTTCCTTCCTATGCATGTTCCTATGTATGTTGTTTTATCTATTGCCATTTCTCTGAGACAACAGCTCAGGGGATAAAATGAAGAGCGTCTTCCTTCAGTGGAGCAAAAAGCCTGTATTTCAGCAATAGAGGTCTGTCTCCTGGCAGACACTGCCTAGAGCTTTACTCTTGTGGTGCGCTTTGTTTTGCTTTCTATTCTTACTCTCTATCAGGCTCTTCCCTGGAACCAGTGCCTTGAGACGCTTCCCTTCTGGACACTGCTCCTGCCCTCCCCCACGGAACTGCACGCTGAACTCTGCCAGTTCCTCTTTTAAGAATGCAATGTTCTTGAGAGCTGACAAAAATATAATTTGCAGTGGCATTTCATTGAGTTACCCGGCTTTCCAAGGGTCAGGGTAACAGCCTGCAACAATGTGGCCTGCAAAAAAAAGTCAATAAGTTGCTTTTCAAAATCAGTAACGCACAAATAGCAAGTCACGCTCCTCTGCCTTGCTTCTGCTCCATTTCTAAAACTTTGAGTTCCCATCTGTCAGTGTTTTCTCTGGGACATCTTGTGTCTCAATGTAATCTTCTGTGCCATTTTCTTTGACAACATTCACCAGAAGTGTCTTCAGCAATTGAGGCAACTTGAGGTGAACAAGATCTCTATTTTATTCACACCCCATGTTCTTAGAAGAAATCTCTGGTTGTCTCTTTTCTTAGGAAAAGGCATATGCAGCAGACAGCAGATAGCCATAAGCCTACTTCAGTTATGTCCACATTTTGCTTGGATTTCAGATAATCAGTTTAATAAACCCCAAGATGTTAACTTCAATACAATTTAAATACCTAAACCTAAAATTGTTCTTTTAAAAGCCTAACCTTCAGTTGTAATATATTTTAACCTTGTAAGCTAATTAATCACCTGGATAAGAGCCTTTAAAAGACATAAATCTGGAACACCTAAAGACATTATTATGTCCACAGGTCTGGGATTAGGGCTGTGGCATAGTGAGGTTTTTAACGCTATGCATCCATTCCCATTATCCCTTGAAACACAGTGTCTAAGCAACGTATGGTTACAAGACCAATCTAAGTCAGGGCCATGCTTCTGTTCCAAAATCTTCAGGGCATATTGTATGGACTGCAGTTACCCTGTAGATGTGTCCTTGAACTCTCAGCTACTGGTTCCTGGCCTGGAGCTGAGAAGCATTTCGGGCTGGCTGGATTAGCCCTCCTGGCCTCCTCCAATGCCAAGTCAGACAGATTAGGCTGTGTCATTTTGGTAATGGTTAAACTTTGTAGTTAAATGCATTAAAGTGTTTTCCTGCATTCATCTTCTGCTTCTCATCACTTTGAAACACTAGGAATTTACTGTCTGGAGCAGCTGTGACATATTTTCTTGAACTGCTACAGCTGTTTCCCAGGCAAACTGAGGAGCTTGCCACTAACACCCCTGTACTTTTCCATTCATACTGCCTTTGAAGAGAAGGTCAGATTCTCTTAATAAGGGCCTCCTCCCCTCTGAGGGATGAGAGACTTCTTTGCATATTGGAGAAAAGTCATCCTGGCTTTGCATGGCTGAACAACAGGTGTAGTGTTTTGAGGATCTGGTCTCAATCCCAGGTCCTAAATACTGATGTACAGACCAGAGTTGCTTCTGGCTTAAGTCACTTGACATCAACTCTTCTTGCCCTATCACTATGACAAAATTTTAAAAAAAAATTGAATCTGAATATTCAGCTTCTTTGGTAAAACCAGCTCTGGGAAATAGGCACAGTCTGTGTGAGCACCAGGAAAATTATGGAGCTGACACCCAGAACAACTGTGTCTGTCACTGCACCTGATGGATTGCTGCCATAATCTTGTAGAGGTCTGCTCATAAACCAGTGGGGTGGTTGGGAGTGGGTGTACATTACCAGGAACTAAGTTTTATACCTGGGGTCTGTACTCAGCACAGTTTCCATGGGAGATTTTTGTCAGTAGCTCCCTGAAAACTCCCCAGGAAAGTGCTCAGGAAATGGGGCAGTACAAGTATGGCTGGGAAGACATGGGTAATGTTGGCACAACAGCCCTGGATGCACTACAGAGGAATATCTGAGTCTGCTACAGCCTTTTCATGTGAATAATTGATTCTTTCTGTCACCCCTTCTAACCCAGGAGAAGCAAAAAAAAAAAAAAAAAAAAAAAAAAAAAAAAAAAGCTGGAGGAGACTAATATTACTGAGCATTTTTCAGAAATAAAAAATGGTCACTAATAATTACCTCAGTCTCAGCTTAGGAGTAAAATAACAGTAATCAAATGATGATTTGTCCAAAATGGGGACAGAATTAAGCACTGTGCCTAAAAAGCAAAGCCTGAAAAGAGTAACAGGGGGCTTTATAGCATCATCATAATCAAGTTGAATGAATGCACATTAGCCATCACATTGATGTTAATAAGAAGTGAATTCTTTTTTTTCTGGATGTAGATTAACAAGTGAACCCTATGCATTAGTAGTAATGGAAATACTTTGCCTAAACCAAAGAAAATCAGAAACTGTTGTTCTCTAGCACCCTTCCTCATGAAGAAACTCTGCTGCAAAGATTTTTCGGCCAGCATGAGGCAAGGCTGCATGTAGGGCAGATCCCAGCATTATCCAGCCCTCCAGCAGCATTTGCAGACTGACACAGCAGCCAGCTGCCCGTCCAGCTCTCCCAAGGCTTGGCAAGGCTTACAAAAAAAACCCGGTCACTTGGAAAGTGCAGGTTACAGTAGCAGGGGATGGTAGAGCTCTGCAAGAGAGGTTACAAGTATTTCACCCCACAGGGGTGTAAATCTCTCTCCTCAGTGGCTGCTCAAACTGCTTTGGGACTGCAGCCAGATGGATATTGCATAGCTGCACTCCTGTCAGGGCTTGGGTGCTCGGCCTCTTTCCAAAGCCTGGCAACTAAACCAGGAAGACATTCAGTTAAGGGTTAATTTAAAGCCTTAACTTTAGTTCTAACCAGAACAGGAAATTCCATCATTTAGCAAGAATGATAATGGTTCTTTGCCCTACAACGAAGGGAGAAGCATGGAACAAAATCTAACACTTTAGAATAAATCTTTACCCCTCTGCTGAATCAAGAATCACCTTCGTAGGTGTTTTACTGGATCATTTCAACCCAGACATAAAGAGGAGCAAAGAAACCTTTTTTGTTCCCCCTGAAGAAATGTCAGCTCATCTGATGAGCACTGTGGGCTCTCACTGAGCTCTCCTGCAGGGTATGACTGTCCCCTGCAAGGGGGACAGTTCTAGCAAGGCACTGTGCCAGAGCAAGGATGTCCATGGAAAACAGCCTCTCATGACATGACAGCCTGTGGCTGCGGTCGGGCTGAGCTGTTCTCACTGCAGGGAAAAGCTCCAAAGGGATTGCTAATGGATACTATACATCTCTGACAGGGCTTCAGTGCAATCTTTCACCAGGTGGAAAACTTGAAGATGTTGCTTAATCTATTCATTAATTTTTGTGGTTTCTTTTGGCTTGTGAAAAGGCATGGAGTGAATGTCGTTTGTCTGTACATCTATAGTCCAAGACGGACTCGTTGAACTTTCCTTTGAACATTGCTTTTCTACATGTAAATATCCCTAGTGGAAGAGAAACTGAAGTGTATTTTATCTCAGGATGTGTCTTTACTAAGCCTATTAGACTTTTTTTAAGCTCTTTGTCCCACTGAACATTTAAGTGCTTTATTCAGACTATTTCATTCAATCTCCACTAGCAGCAGGACACAGTTTTGCTAAACAGACATGGAAGGCTTTGAGAAGGAAGAAGGTATTTAGTGTAGGTAGTAGCAAAAAGTAGGTGGAAGCTACTTCTACTTTGTATTTTATTTTTCTGTCTGCTCTTTGTTCCCTTCTCAGTCTACTGTTTGGGCAGAGCTTGATATGAAGAGAGTGTGGTGGAGAGAAAAGGGAAAAGCAAGGGCCCTTGCCCTTGCCCTGGTTGCTGCTTCTGGATTGCTTACTGCTCACCTGAGCTCAGCCATGCTGTGAAATATCAGAAGGCCTGACCAGTTTTATGATGTGTTTTGCAAGACAGAGTGATGTGACATGGATGCTGATGTCTAGGAGAGGATCTAAATGTGAGTCTTTATGGCAGCTTAGGAAGCTCATGAGCACTCAAGCTTCAGCCTTTGCAGTGTTTCTGGCTGGAAAGCTGAGGTTGTTGCTTGGACTGTCAGCTGATGTCTGTGAACGCTATTCTTGAGCACCTGTTTCTCTCTATGAAACATGAAACAGTGGGCTTAGGACCAGGAGTCACCAGGCAGCAGGATGGTGAAGATGTTGAACCCAATTCACCTTCAGAAATTAAACATGTATTTATTTCCTGTGTACGGTACTGTTTGCAATCTGGCAAGTGCAATTAGCCCTTGTCTCAGTCTCTATAGATACATAATGCTTTTTGTTTACTTAAATCCTTCTACAAGGGCTGGCGTGTTTGAGGACTCATCAATAAATCTGGCAGGGTGACTGCTGTATGTTTCTAATTTCTTAACCATTTATTTACAAACAACAGTTGGGTGTCTATGCTGTGCAAATTAGTCAATAAGAGGAGAATCTAACAAAAGGCAAATGAAAGAGCATTCAATTTTAACTACTTGTTTTTCAGTTTTTAAGAAAATACACATAGATACCTATTTTTGTGGCATTTACATCCCTTAGAATTTACTACCAAGTTCTTAATTTTCCTTTCTGAGATACTTGCTCTGTGTAGCTGTTGGAGTCCAAGTCTAAAGGTGGGGTGAGACAAAAATATCTGTTCCATACTTGGGGACATCTTGAGTGAAAAAAGGTCATAAATTCAATTTAGAATCAGTAATACAGTTCTAGTTCTAAAACACTTCATTTCTGTGGAAGGTTTTTATCTGTACACTCTCATTCATGTACCTTAGTGAGCATGCCTAGTTAAACCTTACCCTGGTTTTCATGGGAAATGAGAGCACAGATCTGAGTGCCTTCTGCTGTACAGCAGGCACGCCTGCAAATCTATACAGAGTCAGGACCCTCACCATCTAACAGATACTGCACTACACTGCTCAGTGTTACTGGGGTATATATTGTTCTTAAATAAAATTGAATTCAAACATCAGCCAGATACAAGCTCTTCTGTCATATCTTAGAGGTAACTCCCAATTTGTTATTAAAATTAGTTTAAATACACATGTACATAAAAATACTTTTATCCTGAAGAAAAAGAAGTACTGAAAGAAATTGATTTTCACAAATGGCATGATTTTGGTTGATACCAGTTTGAGGTACCAGGCTTTAATGGATATGAGCATGGATTCTGTGAAAAGATGCTTCAGAATATTTCAAAAGGTGCAGGTTTTAGAGAACTCAAACAGTAGTAACTTGAAAATAATAGCCCACAATATTCTGTAGTAGAATTCTGTAATTGCTACATGCTTTGGGGCTATTTTTTCTAGAATGCTGTAGTGTTTTTATAAGATTGTTTAGACAGATGTTCCTCCTTTTTTGTATAAGAGCTATTTGCACTTCTGAGGCTCAGAGATGTTCCTTCTGATGGTGAACTGGCATCTGGTCTCTGGTAGAATTGCTGTAGAAATGCATCTGTTAGATAATTTAGGTATGCTAAGTTTTAGAGTTGTGGCAGACAACAGATTTATAAGATCACAAATCCTGAGTATTAAATGTACATCCTACTGTGTATGAGAATTTAGGGACTTTTCAGGTCAGATTTTTCTCTTAGATGTTTCTGCTGCATCTTGAAAGTATGAGGACAGATTAATCTAATCATTAATATAACATTTCGTTCTTGAGAATCTGAACAGTTTTCTAGGAGACTCTAATCAAAGAGAAAATGGAGAGCTCCTGAGCCAGAGGGAGCAGTATTAGAGGTACTTTCAATTGCCTGGCTGTGACTCTACTTGCTCTAGGGTTGTTGGTGATTTTGTAGGGATGGATGAACATGGGAAAGGTCACAACAGTGCTTATCCTCACTGCTCTGTCCTACTGGGATGATACAATGAGATAATGGGATGAACTTCCATTGGTTCAGAGAATGCTTTTGTGTTTGAATCAGAGAGTATCACAAATACTGATCTGGTTATCCTTGGTATCTGCAGATCATTGGAATATTTTCACTTTTCCAGATATTAGAAGTTTCATCCTATAGAATCTACATCCTCTCTTTCTAAAATGTGGGGTTTTCATATTTCTGTCCAGGATTTCAACATGGAAAACATTTGTGTGTGTACACTATGTCAGTCACGTGCCATAAATCCAACTTGTGGATATGTCAGATTTACTGTGCGTACATTTAGACATGAGTCATTTAGAGTCAACCTGATCATATTTAGTTCTTGTCTGCTCCAACCAGGATACTAGATATCCAGAAAAATTGCCTAAGTCCTCCTCTTACATCCAGACATGTCCAGAGTAACTCAGACATACTGCAGTCAGATAAAGAGTTACACTGTGGCTCACTCACGAAAGAAACTATGTGGTTTCCTCATGCATTTTGAACCTCTTTAGATGGACTCCCTTCAGTCAGAGATGAGAAATAATGCCATGTTTTTCTGCATGGACTGATGCTGCTACCCTTCCAAAGCAAACAAGGCCACTGTATCCCACATTCCAGCAGAAAAAGGAATCTCTTTAACTAGTGTGGAAGGGCTTGCTCCTCTGTAGTCTCAGTCCTTTGGGTCATGCACTCCCATTCCAGCTAGGCCAGGTGTGAAGCTGCCTCAGTCCCTTTCAGATGGTTATTTGCTCAAAACATGAAGCCTGTTGCAATAATTTGTCCTTCCCTTTTGTGACTATGAGTTTCTGTTCAAGCTGTGTCATTTTAGGAAAAAGTAAAAATGATTGAAGAAATCTTACTGCCAGTAGAAAAGGAGAAAGGAAATACATTGAAGTGTCCAACATGTAATGGGGAATGCTGTTGGAAAAACAAGGTGCACGTCTGTCACAACCTAAGAATCTGCCTCACCCAGAGTAGGATGTTTGATAAGCAGCTCTCTGTTTACAGCTGTGCTGTCACAGCCAAATTACCTATTCATGATGATGGGACTACCTTCAGTGGGATAGTTCCCTACAGAATTCCTGTGCTGACTAGGTTTGCTGGTGTTTGTAATTCTAAATTTGAATGTACAATTGGGTAGAAAGCTGCCTTTCTACCTCAAAACACTGAATGCTAATTAAATATGAAGCTACTTGCAAATAGGTTCTGTATTCATTGGCCATTTTTCACTGTGGTACCTCATTATTTGAAACTACATAATTGTCCTCTAATAGGAATTCTCATACTGGATCTTGTTTCCTTCATGTGAATTTTCATAGGTGCACCATTTTAAGGTACTACTTCAGCTGCAAGACATTGCAGATGACATAGTGCTATTTAAAGCCAGTGTTTCTCAAGGACAGAAGATCTTTTATTTTGAATCATCCCTAGTCAATCAGCTAAAAGCATCAGATTTGTCCTAATCCAATAGTGTCTCCAAAGAGTTAAATACATTCCTCTGGAATAATGCCACTGAGACAAATTAGATATTCCAAGCAGAACCAGGTTCATTGTGCAGTTTGCACATGTGAGACAGTGCTATTCATGGAGTTTTTATCAAGAAAAGATACTGGACTTGCCAGAAAATATTATGTATTGGCCTAAATAGTGCAATTTTCATTCACACTAGTGAACATTTGTACAAATAGACCCATTGACTTCACGATGAAAGTGTTTCATTATGAGCATTCCTATTTCAGTGATCTTTATGTGATTTGAAATAATAAAGCATCACAGGCCCATTGACTTCAGTGATACTACTTGGTCCACCAACATGAGTAAGGGCTGTGCAATGTAGTTAAAAGGATCTTAATAACAAACCTCTGTTATCAAGCTAAATACAACCCCACCACAACCCTGCCATAGAATAGTCACAAAACTGCCTGGGCACAAGCTCCCCCGTCTCTACACATGCACACACGTCCCCCTCCAGTTTTTCTTTTGGAACAAAACAAGCTGTAACTAGAGTCTGAGTTTTACAAATTGAAAGGAGCTTGTAGCAAAAAGAACAAAAGTGTTAGTGTGCAGAAGCCACCCTGCAAAGAATGTTGGCAGGAGAGAAAGCCAGGCCCTTCCACTGCTGTAACCTTAAACTATCATTTGTTGGTGTATTTCTAAAAAGAGGAAATGAGAACACAAGAAAAAGGGAGATGGAGAACTTGAGACCTTTTGGGGACTAGGCTTTTCACATTTATATGTAGCCTGGTAAGGCAGAAGGAACTCTTTATTGAGTGATAATAGCATCCACTGCGCAACTTACCCATACGCTTATGTGAGTGGGATAGTGCCATAATCTCCAGGCTTTTCATTTTGCAGAAGTGAAACCAGTGAAGAAAAAATGCTTTGTTGCTCAGGTCTGAAGTGCAGACAGATATGGGATTGTGGCTCCAGTTTCAGAGAGAGCTGATATTTCTCCACTGAGCAAGCTCTTTAGCTATCAGATCAAGTGTGATCTGGAGCACAGCAGTGCATTACTCCAGTGTGAAAATACTATGAAGTTTAGTGTCTCTGTGCTCACTGGGAAGGAGTCTTGGTTTTAAAAAGCATCATTTTAGTAGCAATGCTGCTGCTTAGGCAGCTGCAAAGCCTGATGTATGGACTAATTTGTAGTTTTGGGCTGAAGGGCTGTTTTTACTTGCAGAAGAAAATATCTCTTTAGTGTCCTCCATGACGTGAAGAAAACAAACTAGTGTCCATAAGCAGTCACCTTCTCCCTGAGGATCTTTATGCACCTAAGAAATAGGCAGTGTTCTTACACCCATTTGACAAAAAAATTGTGACCACCACAAGTCGTGACAAAGCCATGCCTAGCACCCACATGTGCTGGCTTGCCCCGTCTGACCCCAAAACATATCATTAAAAGGAGTTTTCTATGTCAGTTTTACAGCTGCCTTCGACCTTGAGTGGTTGAGGTTGAAATCACAGTTGCAGAGAAGTCAACAGAAATTTTGTCCCTCAATGCTTTGTACCAGTTAAGTGGTAGCTATTGTAATAAAAATATTTCACAGTCATCAATCCTATATGAATTATCAGCAGCTGTCAGCTTTTATACTGAAAAATATAGGTCAATAAAAGACATGGTATCTTTTAAAGTTATAATGCTATAAGGATGAAAAATCCAGTCTATTCCAAGGGTTAAACCCAAGCTTCTTCTCTAAAGTTTCTATGGCAACTAGATGCAATCTATAGTGATATTGTAGCTAATGAAATGTTTCTTCCAGACCAACAGTGCAACATGTAGCATTCAGTAATGAGGAATGTCTTTGGGGAAAGAATAGTGGCATAAAAGATGCCTTCTAGCAAACTATATTGGATGATAAAAGCCTGCAGTAAAGTGTGTCCTGAAGTCCAAATTCCCTTCTGTTTACTCACAGTGCTTCTTTCATATCTGCTCTGATAATGAGAAACACTAGCAATGAGAACAGTACTTGAGAAGGAAGGGAGTAAGGAAAGGAAATATATTTGATCACTTCTTTAACTGAATCATAAAAATGAAAAAAATTATGCTTATAAAGAAGATCTTTGTGTGTTTGAAAGAGGTTTACTTTTCTTTAAGATTGGAACAGCTAAATGTTGACATTTGGTGTCAGCATGCTATATCATATCTGTATGTGCTTGTGTACAAACCGTGTGGGTACAGATTAAATCTCTCTCCTCGTCCTGACTTCTCAGAAGCTGAAGTCCATGTTGGCCTCAATGCAAACCCCAAACCACACATTCTTCAGCTGTATTCAGCCCATCTCATAAAAGACAAATCAGAGGAAAGACATGGAAGCCATGCATGTGTCTCTGAGAACTGGAGGCAGCAACACAGGCACAACGCTCTGCACATCAGCAGTGACACAAACTCCCCTTGAGCCCTCTGCTCCCTCAGGGCAGGGCTGGGCCATGCTGCCCAGACCCTCTGCTTCTGGGAAGCAGCTCCTTCCCTGTGCACAGGGCCAGAGCTCCTCCCCTGCCGAAGAGGGAGGAAAGGCAGGTCAGGGCAGGGTGTAGGAGTTCTCTTGTGGCTTTGTGGTCTGCATGGGAAGGCCTCTTCCCTCCTCTGCTCTGCAGGCTGCTCAGACACTTGTGCAAGGCTGCAGCTTTGTCCTTGCAGGCCCTCCAAACTTGCAAGAAATCTAACAAACCTGTAAACAAACATGGCCACCCATACCTGGTTTTTTGTGTTCAGGTTTCTGAGTGTCTATAAATGCTTTCCTATGCACAGGCCTTGAAGAACTGCATGAATCTCGTTATTGAATGTAATTAATATTACTGGGAGGTATCTAGGCCTAATGGACGTCTCCTTTCAGTGCAGTTAGTTGTTCTGTATGTGTGTGCTATGGTTATGTTGTACATGATACATCTGCTCTGCTGTAGTAATGCTGCTGTTGTAGCTGTGGCAGTCTAAGAACAGAAGGAAAGCACACAGGGCCTCCAACACAGAAATCCTTCTTCAGGGTTTGGAAAATAGCTTAGATGCTAAACTGCTTTCTGCTTCTCCCAGTGCTGTGGATGGATTCAGTAAGGAGAAGCAGCCATTCTCTTTCCACTTGCCCGGCCTTGCTTCAGACACATACACCGAAGCAGAGAGTAAAATGGGTTACATGCAACATGAATTCTCACCCTGGACAGAGGAATGTGTGCTATTTTAGCAGGGGAGTTTCAGAAATGCACCAAATGTGGAAGTGAGAAGTAGCTTGTGCTCAATACCAACACACTGAGGGGCTGCAGGGCGTGGTGCTGTGGTTTCTTCACCACAAGGTAGGAGCTTTGTTAGGCCCTGGGCTTTTGGGTTTGTTTTGCAGAACCCTGCTGAACAGTGACAAGGCTATGCCTTTTTAGCTGGACCTGTCAAGGATCTTCATGTACATGTGACTTTGGGTGTTTTCATTTACATATCTGCATTTGAAGACTTTTAGCAAATCTGGTTCTAAATGTATAAACTAGTTTAAGAAAACCCTCACAGATGTATTCCTGCCAATGCGCTACTAAAAAATACAATAGAAAAGACTAAACTCATGTCTAGCGGTGTGCTGGATAAAAAACGGTGTTTCCTTAGGCAAAATTACCAAGAATTTTTTTAACTTTCTGGTTCTTGAAGTGGCATTTACAGCCACAGGAAATAAAGAACAAGATGTCTTAAAACATCCTTGTAAACTTTATACAGTCATTTAAAGTGAAGCACAGTAGTAATTTATTTCCAAAAGGTTGAACTTTGTAAAAATTTTTTCACTCAAGGAAGCTTTCCCTCTCCTTAGCCAGGTTCCATTGAAATGTATAATGCCTCTTCTCTGAAAGGCCTCATGCCCTCTGTCTCTCCTCTTTTCTCCTCTCATACCAAATACTATCATGGTTAAAGTATTGCTAGTTATAGCAGTGTTAGGTCCAGAAACTTTATCTTCATGTACAGAGATTATATTTGCCATTGTTTTAGCAGCTGCCTAAAAAAAGTCCTAGAGCATTAAAAAGAAGCACTCTGTTTTCAGCTTTGTCCTTATTTTGGAAACTGTTTGGATCACTAAAATGAAAACAAAACTGCAGGCAGGAATTTATATGCCTGAGAGAAGGATTCCAAAGCCTCATTTTTACAGCCTTCAGTTTTGTGAAATATAACATCTTACTACAGCTCTTTTGCTATTATCTGTCTGAGGTTCAGAATAGAATTTCTGTTTTAGATTTCACCTCTGTGGAAAACAAAACAATCAACACAGTCCATCAGGATCACAATAAAATCTTGTGTCATCAAAACTCAATGAACCGTTCACGGGTAGTGAGAGCGCTTCAGTAGGACAGACAGTCACTTTGGTGGTCAGGGTATTGCACGTGTCAGCATGGCAGCTGCTGTGCTATGAAAAGATCACTGTGCATAGAGCTGAGACACAAATAAATCTGGCCAGGAAACATGGTGAGTTTGCTATGGCCAAAGAAATTAGATTCTTCTGCAAAAGTAAGTCAAATTTGTGATGAGTATATGCTTTGCGTTTTTATTAATTTCATGTGAGCTTCATTAGACAACCAGCTCATAAATACACTTACTTTTTGAGAACAGCCTCAGAATAATTAATGGATATGAGCACTTGTCAATTATCTGATGAACTGTGTATTGCAACAACTGAGAAAAATTTCTTTGAGATGGGTTATGACTTTGCCTTACAAAGTGTTAGGAAACTGAAGATACTGAATAAGCCTATCCAGAACATCTCAGGAGATAGACTGAACTTGCTGTGATCCCGTCCTCACTTCTGACCCTGTGCTTGCCCTGGTGCTCATGTGGTTGCAGAACAAATTGTTCCAGAGAAGTGATGAAAACTCATCCTACAGGAAAAGTCATTAGTTCATGGTTAGATTTGCTTTCTGGTCAAGCTGATCAAGGCTAGGAACACACAAACAGGAACAAGGGGGAAGGACAACAGGTGGATTTAAGTTGTCCTTGAGGCATTCTCTGAGGTTGCTTCTGCATTCCATTGGTAAAATTCCTGACAAGGGTGTTGGAAGATCAAACCTGTTGGTGTATATTCCGTGAAATTCGTTGCTGTCAAGAGGAAGAGTCCTGGAGAACCCTGAAATGAGGAAGCTTCTTCACCTTTGCCCACAAGGTAGATTGAGGTAAGCAGATTTGCATGCGTAGCTTTCGTTTGCCTTGCTCACAGTAATTTGGCTGGTATAGAGCTACAAACAACTCCCATGGTGAGTGGATTTAATTCCTTCTTGGATTTCTACAGTGTGAAAGGTAGAAAACAGAAAACTCCTCGGTGAATGTCTGCCCTTCCCAGTTTTTCACGAGTCATTCTTGTTCCACCCCTAAAGAAGACATGGTCTTCCACACTGCCCAACAGTACGAAACAGGATCTACACCATGGCAAAGGGGCTGCATCCTGACTGCAGTGTGTGAAGTCCCACATTGCTGTTACAAGTGACCTGTCCTTGCTCTCTCATTATTGATGCGTTTCCTCACTGCACTGAAAGATTCTTGACTCACAGAGTGTTTCAGCTCATGACTCTCATCCCAGTGAATCAAACGCTGTGATATGGAGCTCATCATTTATCAAACAGGCGCGGGGCTGAATTCAGATCCGGTGGAATGGCTATATAAAGATTACTGTACGTGCAGTTTTTCTGGGTCACTCTGATTGTTTTGTGGCAGTGTAATGCTTCATGTGAGCTGGGCCGATTGTGGCTGGCGTGACAGCTCTAGTAATGTGAGATATTAGTGTATGCTGTCTTACCACCACACCTACAAACTCAGTGTGCAACAGCTTTGATGAATGTGATGGTATAAATCCTGAGATGTCTATAAAAGCATTGCAAGCATTACAATTCAGAAGGGTTTTCCCCAAAGCACTGGCAGGGCTGTATGTACAGGAAACTAGATTTGGATCCTGAACTTGTTCCCTAACTCAGAAGAGCTTGTGTGAGTTTTACACAGAGAACATATTGGTCTGTTAGCAAGAACACTGTGCTTTTGGAGTCACAGGTGCAAGACAAGGAGCACGAAACATAATGATCCTTCTCAAACACAGGGAATGTTGCCAGGATAAAAGACCAGTTGAGTAAGGAGGCAAGGATTATTAAAAAGGATACATTGCACCCAGGGAGCAGGCCTCCTCTTCTTTGCACACTGCTCAGTCATCATAGATACGAAGGTCAAGGCTCATCACTATTCCCCCATCTGGACTCAGTGTCATAGAAGAGTTTGTTGTTCTTTATGATGAAGTCTTTGCTTCCCCGAACAAATAAAACTGTCCATATCAGGTTTGTCTATTAAAAAAAAAAAATTTAAAAAAAGTGCAGGTTTGTGCAGCTCCTGCCTCCACAGGAAGCTCCAAACTGAGAAGGGAGCTGGCTGAAAACCTGGGGATTGCAGAGACGTGCCAGAAGCAGATGTACTGCTACTGCTGTCTCAATGTCTGCTCTCAGTTCGGCTCGTTCCTCTCACCAGGTAGAGCGCCTGGGGCAGCACAGAGGGGTGTCCGAGCTCTGATAGAGCTCAAGGCTGGCGGCAGGAGCTGCAGGGAGCGGAGAGCCCTCCCCGGGAGCCGCAGCCCCAGCCCGGGGCGGATCGCGCCCCAGCAGGGACCGCCGCACCCCTCGCTCTGCTCCAGCTCCGCGGCCAATCACCCTGCCCACCCCGGCATTTTACTATAACACTCCGTGTGAAGCACCAACTTCTTTTCTTGAATATTCTTCTAGCGCCGGTAATGTCACTAGGTGACCTAAATCCTTCATTCACTCCCATTTATTTTTAGCGAATGTCAGATAAAATAAGAGCATTGCTGTGCAGGGCAGAAAAAACCGACTGTATGAACTTTTTTCCTAGAGGTGAACGGTCTGTGGGGAAATTAATGTCAATTTTTAATCACAAAATCACAATAATATTTGACTGCCACTAAAGTCTTTGCATTTCAAATGCAGGGGAAGAACTATAGTCTACCCTTAAATGCATTGAGTAAATAAATACAAAGGTATACAAAACTACTTATGAAATGTGTAATTTAGCTGTAAGATAGCTGAAAACAAAGCTGCTATTCCCTTATAGATGAGAAAAGAGAGACATTAATTAGCATAATTAGGCAGTTAATTGTCATAAATGTTATTTAAAGATTCTAATCATTATCATGCCTATCTAAGGAAAAAACTTGGAGCCTATTTAGCATTCATAAACTTATTTATTCTAATATATTTATATATTCTAATACATATACATTATATGAGCACATAAATATATATAACTCTATACACACAGCACATCCATTAGCATAGAGTCATCTATTGTAGCTTTGCAGATATTGTAGATTGTTCTACAAGTCTCCTTTTCTCCCCCTTTCATATGTACCAGGTGTGGTAGAAGGCCTCACTGCAAATGAAAGCTAACGTTGTTGTTTAAAAATAAAATTCCACTCAGTCATTTCACATATAAAACAAAATTTATGTATGTGTATGTAGACATATATATTTATGATTACAGTATTCATAATTGTAGTATGGAAAGGCTGAACATCTGCCTGAATGTAGGAGAAAGAGCTCTGCTGAAGTGATAAGTGAAAGCTGGCCTCAAGTACTCCCTGTATGCAAACTTTTTATTGGCAGAATTTAATCAGTGTAAACATTTTTTCATTTTGAATGGAGCAGAAAGAAAAAGGGTCACTAATAATAGGTAATCAAGTAGAAAGATAAACTACTTGAAATGAAATAATGGATTAGAAAATGGATTAAAATAGATTTTTTTTCTTTCTATGAGGAATCTCATCATTAATTCCAGGCAACAACATTCACTGTGTCAGTCCCAGGCTTCCTGTAAGTTCATGTCTGCAGCAATCACCATTTAATCAGTGACGCAACAAAAAGACTTTCTAGATGTTAAAGGCTAGGCTTTGCTTTACACAGGGAACAGCCTCTGCATCCCAGTTTAACAGTGTGCCTGGCTCTGTGAACCTGCTGCCTCAGAGCCTGAACTCCATGACATTGGCCTGTCAGCCTGGGCAGAGCTTTCACTGGCTGAGTAACCAGCTCTGGTTCCCCTTAGTGTGTTTGCTACACATGTTGTAGTGAGCCTAGACACAGGACTTGTCAGGGACAGCAGATTACTTTCACTGAGGCTGAAGTAGGAGCAATGGATATGGTGAAATCGATTTACAGTCACCTTTTATTTCTGGGAGGAATGGTATTTTGTGAATTAGATTACTAGTGGAAAAATGTTTTAACTTACCTGATAGATTTTTGGGGGCACTACATAGAGTTCCCTGTGCAACGCTCAGCATTGCTCATGGGTAAAACAAACTCATGCCCATAAGAGAGCCATGCATAAAAATGGTCTTAAGAGTTCTTGTTTGTTAAAGCCTGCTTGGACTCCATTAACTGCAGCAACTCCTGCCTGGTGTCGCTTGCCATCTGCCAGTGCTCATTAGCCCATCCCCTGGGAGCGGGGCTGCACATCTCCACCCCGGCTGGCACCTGCTGAGTCCCATGGCTGCTCAGCACAACTCCCGTGGAAGGGCTCGGGCTGCACGAGCTGCCCACTCCAGCTCTTAGTGGCTCTCCAGAGGGACCAAGTGGATGGACTGTTTTCCAAGGGTTAGGCAGGAATCATTGCCTCAGTGGAGGCAGCACCTGTGCCAGGGACCTCTAGGGTATGGCAGAGCAGAGAGGCTGGGTGTCCATGCACCAGTACATCCAACAAGAGCTGGGGCAGAACTGCATACTCTGCTACTCTTCACTAATTTGCCATCTAATGGCTTTTATGCCAGTGTCATATGTCAGAAAACTCCTTTGTGACTTTGATGCCACAGTCTTATAAGTCTAAATCAAGGACATTTTCTTAGTAGCTTCATCTGCTGCTCATCTGAGTGGAATTTGTACAAAGGCAATAATTGAAACTTTTCGTTTACGAGAAAATATTATCCCAAAGCACTGCTAGAAATATTGTCTAGAAATATTCCTTTGGAAAACCTCTCAGTGCCTGTCCAGTTCAAGAAGTGCCTTTGCTGGTAGAGAGATGGAAACGTTGCCATTAAAAGAGTGCTGTCCTGCTGTAATTTGTTTGGCTTTGTCCTTCAAATGTTCCTTTTCAAAACCAGACTATCACTGCAGTAGCCTACTAGAGATTCCTCATGCTGGAACAATTTCTTAAGCAATAAATTGCAGCTACAATAACCAGGCAAAGTTTAAAGACATGATCCTGAATTTTAGGAAGATGGATGAAGTTTTCCTGATTTTAGGAATAGCAGTATATTTTATTATTGCCTGTAGTCCTTATGATGAGGATAACATGGCCACGCTCATAGGAAGTAACCGAGGAAGTGATCATTTATGCTGTTGCTACCCAAAATTCTACAGCATGTGGTTATTTATTTATCCACTGCAACAATTGCTCTATAAACACACAGTACATTCTTGGAGAGAAACGAGTCAGGATATCTCAGTAGGGAAGAGGGAGCCCACTTGTGTGTCCCACCCAGCAGAGGCAGCCAGCCATTGTTCGGGGCCGTGCTCAGTTATCACCCGGGGGATCTCGGCCTGGGCTAAACACGGCCCAGAAAGGCATTCCCATGCCAAAAGTCAGCATCCTGCCAGTCCAGAGGAGAAACTTGAACTGAGGCAGGTGAAGCTGTCCACAAGGAAGTGTCCCATTTTCGTACTGCTGTTCATGTTAAATAAGGAGTGTGAGAAATTCAGCATAGAAAATGACACTGAAGTAAAATGGTTACCAAAAGGATACAAATTCCATTAAACTCCAGCAGTACTGAGTTCAGTAAATAGAAAGGTCATCTTTCTGTCTCTGCCTCATTCCCAACTGCAGCATGACTCAGAAGAACAAACAATTGAATAAGATTTGTTAGACGCTTGCATGCATTCTGGGCTTTTTATTAATTGAAATTTCATTCGGTTCCCTGATTGTATCACAATCCAAAAAATAAATACTTTAAAAAATCAGTTGTAAACCAAATAATTTTTTTGCATATGTTTGACCATCAAGTGTCTTGATTTCAGAAAGATTTCAGCCACAGAACATTTTATTACATGTCCCTGCTTTAATAAAGGAAGGGAGAAGTGAGAAGAAAAGCCACCTTAGATATGTACATGGATTGAGAGGTTGAAAGTGCATACACAGCAGGAGTACATGTTCTTTACAGATAACCATAGCAGTGGTAATGGTTGTCATCATCTGAAGTGAAGAATAATAAAAGGAAAGCAGGACAGGCACAAAAACTTCACTTAAACTATCAGGTTTGGGCTGCCTCTCTCTGCAGGGCAGGCTTCTTTCCAAATATTTTCTGCCCTCCAGGACAGGCAGAAAAATCTAATCCTTGTGACCTTTTCTTAAAAAAAGCAGAAGTAATGTTTGCAGCATGGTATTTGTATGCAGGGATTAGCTCTTGATTTCTTTGCTTAGTACCTTAGGGTATATTTTTAAAGTACTACACAGAATTTCAGTCTCACTCATCAACTTCTATTGACTTTAAACCTCATGAGTCACTTTGACAATATATCCCAGAGGCTTTCCATCTTACACTGGCTTTAATTTAAATTTCCCTGCTTTTGGGGGGTTATTTCTGAATTTAGGGTTAGCTCACATGGGAAGTTGTCTTTCAGGAGGATTTTCCTATCTTATTCTGCTTCCTGGTTTTCCCAGTATTATTTTATGTTCTCGTTTTCTTTGGGGAAAAAAGACATTTTTGTTAGTATCTGCAATTTCTTTTACTTACTTGGTTTATTCATGCCAGCAATGGCTGCCTTACCTCAATGTCAGTATGCATGGCCCCCTTGTGAATGCTATTGTAACTTTCGTGTAACTGTAAAAGTATGTACTTGGTAAGACTCATAGTACAACAATGGCTAAACTCTGTAAGTGAAACCTAGCAAAGCCTTCATACATTATTTTCTTTGCAGAATGGCTATTTTCTTCTCTCTTAAGAAAAAAAATCCCAGCTGTTTTTCCATATAAAAAAATTCCAGTGAGCCATGTGATGTCATAAAGCTCTGTGGAAGTGATATGCTGCTCCACGGCAGCTGGAGGCACATTCAGTCCTCTGCCTGGTAATCTGTTAAGGTGCCCAGACTGGTGGATTGGACGTTATTTGTGGCTCTCACACAGAGTTTAAGTTGAACAGAGATATATACAAGGGGATGAGAGACGTTTTGCCAGTCCCTAGAAGAGTTTTCCCACAGTTATTACTCCTTCAAAATGGGAAATAAATAAATGACATTTAGAAACGGAGCTCAATGAGAGACAGGTCTGTGTTCTGCTAAGTATGGATGACAGACAGCTCGAGTTACCCTTAGCTCCTCTCACTGACTGGTAGCCCCAGGTGAGCTAAAAGGCATGGCAAAGAGCCAGTTTTCTCAGCTGGAGAAATCCTGGACAGTGTTAACCACCTTTGCCAGGCTGTGCCATCACGTACCTCTGGGTAGAGCATCAAACAAGTGTGTTAACAAAGGGTAAGTATTTCCCCTGAAGTGTTTGACAGAAAGTAAACAGCTGGAGCAACTGGCAGTAAATTCTAGTTTCCTCAATAGCATTCTGGTAACAATGGGAAGAGGAAGGAGAAGCCAAATAAACAGTACCTCTGTTATAATTGGCACAATAGTCTGATTCCTCTTGTGTCTTTTGTGGTCATATGCAAGTATGCAAACAGCAACAAATACTGCCTTTACTAAAGACAACTGCTCTCTGTCTGAGAATTCAGGTAGCAAGATGGTGAAAATTCAGGCTGAGCATTGCTTTCAAAATAATTTTCTACTTTGCCATGAATTATGAGCTAATCTTCCATTTTCTCAGTGTCTCTCTCATCTAAAGGACGAAACATTGATCCAGGATTGGTGTGCATATTGAAAACATTAAACAGTATCAATGAAATTCTTATTATAATTGGGCTGAGAAAATAAACTCTCAGTCTTTCCTTAGTTCTTGCCAGGGTAATAACTATGGCATACGTGACATTGCTGCACATCATTATCAACAATACTAGTTCCATTACAAGAAACATTTTCTCTAGCCCCACTAGCCATTTCTCATTTGATTTTTTGAATCAAATATTTTACCAGCCTCTAATCAGCATAGGTGTACTGCATTACCTTTGGCTAGATTTGACTGTCTTGGAAAAGGAAGATAAGATTTTGTTAGTTTAACTATTGAGTAAGCTCATATGACATTCCATTCCATTTTCATCGCACCTTCAAGTCTTATTGTTTTCCCCTTCAAAACTGTTTCTACAGCTTTGCATTTTGTTTGGATCAGTCTAATAGGCCTGTCATAGTCCCAACCACTCCTTTTCCTCCTTCCCTGCTACTTTCCATACACCTATCACATACATTTTCTGGTTAATTAGTAGAATTCAATTGAATAAATTTATTCCTAATATTTGGTATCAGATCTGGAATTTTCTATGTCCCTCCTTTTGAAATTCAGTTAAAGAGATGACTGAGCCCTTCAGATGTGGATATTGACTTCCATGACAAGTTCCATACCTTTTTCTGACCTGTCCTTGCTTAATTTTAGGAACGTACCTATATGTCCTTTAATAACTCTCCCTTCATGTATAATCAGCCTAATTTTCTCTTTCCCTGCTTTTCAGTTTTATGACTACAGGGCATTGTTTTAATTTCCTTTGAATATTGAATATACTGACTTTATTCTTACACCTCCTGACCAGCGAAATTTTTGTTTCTTAGCTGATTGTTGGGGGTTCTTTTGCCATTTCCTTATCCTCAGTAATGTTTTTGTGATTTTTCTTACAAACCTCTGTCTTAGTGTATAAATTCCAAATAAGGTTGGCACCTTTGGCTTAATGATGCTCCCACCTTCCAGAAGATAGAGGTGAGCTGTTTTGCCTGGCTGACTTCACCAGCCCCCTCACTTCCTTAAAGTTTGTTCTTCTAAGCCTGGAGCTTTTGCTATTGTGAGTATTGCAACTCTTGCAGTAATAATAATATACACATCCGTGGCAACTTTGATTTAGGTTACTCTTGCACTGCTCTAACTGCAGCGGTTAGTTTTGCTTAGACTAACTTAATTTCTTAGGTAGGCTTTGCAGCCTGCCCTGAGCTCCAGGGTGCTTTATTTCAACCTCTGCTAATGCCCCAGTTTATTACAATTTACTGAGTTACAGTCTGTGCTTCTTGCTTGTTCTTCCATTCCATTTAGATGGCATCAGCTTCAGTTCAATTCACGGGTTCCTGTGACCAAATTATTTTATGAATGTCTTCACTAATAACAAAACCAAGCTTAAAATAGAATTTTTTCCAGTTGTTTTAACAGTTATTGGTAAAAATATCAATTGGTTATTGTACTGGGGAATAGCAGGCCTTGAATTATTGGTAGCATTTCTCTCAATCTTTTCGCTGGGAAAGCTAATGTCACTTACAATTTGTCTCCTTCCAAAGCCACAGATTTCTCTTTATTTACACAGAATTTCCTCTAAATAATTCTTGGTCAGAGGAAAAGTGGTTTTGACTAAATCTCATTTTGTCACTTGTTCCTTAGCAGTAGTCTCTGTTTTGGCTGCTGTTTTTTTCTACCATCTGAATAATTGGATGTGTTTGCTCTTAAATATCTCCATTTCTCCTGTGGTGGAAGTTACATCACTTGTTCCAGATCCAAAAGAAAACAATAGATGGTGATTTCTTTGATGGATTTTCTACTGCAGTTTGGTATCCTACCATCATCTTTGTGTAGCATCAACCCTGACCCTAATGAGCAAATTTCCTTTTGTGTCCTCCTAACTGACAACAAGTCTTTGCAACACTTCTCTGTGTATCTGGCAGAGATACTGGCTATAGCAGCATCTGCAGGAAAGTGAGGAGTAGTTGTTATTCAGTTGTAGTAGACAGGCATTTCAGGGATGTCCTCTTAAGTATTACTGAGTTGAAGTGTAACAAAGAAAGTCAGGGAGAATTCTCTCAAGGTCACAGAATAAACCTCATTCTTGTTCCTATGCACTGTTTCTCTACTGACACGCCTTCAATGAAAATCTGGTTAAAAAAAAAATAGTATCTTGAGCAAGTCATGCTTTATTTATGGAATTTGGTTTGCCATTTATTTATTTATTTTGTATTCTCAAAATTTCTGCTGAAAGGGTGCAAAACTGGAGAAAATTCAAAGCACGAACATAGAAATTCTCCTTGCATATTCATATAGAATGAATATTCCACATTTTGTTACTCAATTCGGGATACTTTTTGCCTAAATTCACAGACAGTTTGTGGTTAAGTTTTAGAAAAGATAGTGGATGTCCAGTCACTCTGTTTAAATGAACTTCATAATATTAAAGGGTAACTGAGTATATTAACTGTACAACAACACAAGGATTTATGTTCATTGTAGTTTATTTCAATATCTGCGAGAATTTTAGTTCTTTTTATTACTCTTTCTGAAAGAAGCTAAAAATTACAGTTCAAGATTCACCCTAATGCATTTACATTTTAAATCAAGGTTTGATTGCAAATTCCAATGGAAAAATATCCATTCAGAAAATCTAAATCTCCATAAAACTGTTTATTTTTGAGCAGTGTTCTTTGAAGTTAATACAAGCTATTTTCATGCATACTTGGGCATTTACCTACATATCCAAATTTTTTTTATTCCTTTTTCCACGTCATGTGTATACAGGGAAAGGCAAAAGAAATGAGAAGGAGAAATGGGAGGCAGAAAGTTGAGAAATCTCTGCTTTGATTGCTGATAAAATATTTTCTACAGAAGTCACTAGTGTTCATTGAGCTTGTGGAGAGGTTTAACCACCACCATCAATAAAATATTTCAATGGCTTATTATCTCAAAGAGTGAGAGCCTTTCAAATTTGTTGCCTCTTTCTGTTACAAAATCTGCAGCTGGCTCTTCAGTGTGCTTTGCCTGATATATTATGTTAATCAGCTCCCTTATTTTTGCTAGGCAGCAGCCACTCCTTCAAAAATCCCACCTAATTGAGTGCGCTATTCTGGGGTGTTTTGTCTTGCAGCTGGGAAGCCGCATTTTTTGCCAGTAATTTGTAGTCTCTGCTTATAAATGCAACAACTTTGTAGCTTCCTCAAGCTGAGTTTTTGGAAGCTATTTGTCAGAGCATTTTTCGTAGTTCAAGGCAGAAGCCTCCGCTGCGGAAGTAATGAAAAACATTTGACAACTAGTGGAATTTGTTGATATTGTTTTTTTCTGGTTTTAATCACAGAGGTGGTCTCCTGCTGGGAGTTTCCTCTGTTATATAAATCTTCTGTAGAGAAGACATTTCATGTCTCTCTCTCTCATAAGACATTTTGGATTCTCCAGATTCTTCCTGAAAAGTCCCTTTCTTCTCCTGTGGCCTGCTTTTTAAATTTGTTTTTATTCTTTTCCTATGAAAACTATACATATTCAACAATACTTTAAAAACTTTTAAATATTCTCTCTTGCTTTTTTGTCTCCTTCAAGGCTTTTTTTTTTTTCCAAATTTAACAATCTTGTTGTTATTAAAATTTAGTTCTTAAATTTCTCTGCACTTTCATCTTTATAAGGACAGTCTTCTGGCTCCTAGTGGTTCAAAGTGCTGGAGAGATTGCAAAAATATTGACATGCTCTTTTCTCTCTCTGAAAAACTGCCTGAGACAGATTTTTCTCAAGCCTGTCCCATTTCGAATTTAGTCAAGCCACTAGGCTGCATCAGCAATTCTTCCTCAGTTAAGATTGTTTAAAGCAAACACTATATTTTCCTATTAAAGTAAATCCCTATTTCCCTCTAGAGAAGCACTGCTACTAGAGACTGCAGGGCTGGCTGCACAGTATTGTGAGGTATCAATTTTTCCCTCAGCAGCCATGAATAACCCCATTCACAGCCTTCAATCTGATTATAAGTTTTCAGATGAAGGTTGGCCGAGAGTGGTGGAACTGTACAAAACGTGGGTACTGGTGCACAGACACTGAGGACAGTGGGGACTGTAGTTTTTCTCTCTAAGGAACGACCTTTTCAAGTCTTTTGTTGGTGCTCTCTACTGCTTTGGCAGACAGGCATAGGGTGGGCAGGCACTCTCCTGCTTCAGGGGTGGAGTACCATCTCCACTGCAGGAGAAGTCCATGTAAGAGCTCTGCCACAAAGCGCCAAAGGCAGGAAGCAGGGTGCAAAAGCCAACAACACAATAGCCAAATGTAGCAGGATGGGATTTGGTGCAAATGGAATGGTTAGGAATTCAGTAGGCTGTCATCTGGAGGTGGTAGAGCTCTAACTGGGGACAGCAAACTCTAACCATTTTCTCTTTGTTGTCTCCTAATGTGTTCCATGTATCTCATGTGAAGTTTTCAAGGGAAATCTTGACCTTTTCCCACTCTGAGAGCATGGTGCTTGCCAGAGTGCTGGGACCACAGAAGGCGGACTGTCACCTTCTGGGTTGCCTTCTATTTAGATGTTTGCTTACCTCCTACCAATAAGTAATGGTCTAAGAAGTTATCCTTGTGGTATTTATGGCCTCTTCTGTAGAACAGAAAGGTATCTTTTTTATTAAAAAGTGAATGCAGAGCATTTCCAAAGGCTCCTGACTTTGGTGAAAAGACCCTTCACCCAGGAGACAGCCTAATCTTTTAAACTTCCTTCCCATGAGCCTGTTTTTTAGATAATCCATCTTTGCCTGCTAGCATACTACTCTTGATAATGAGCCTGTCGTGACATCAGGTTAAAATCTATCACTACAATTAATTTCTGTAAAATATATTGTTCTGAGCCTAATGAGAACTAAGTCCTATTT
This sequence comes from Brachypodius melanocephalos, assembly GCA_013398615.1. Classification (NCBI taxonomy): domain Eukaryota; kingdom Metazoa; phylum Chordata; class Aves; order Passeriformes; family Pycnonotidae; genus Brachypodius; species Brachypodius melanocephalos. The sequence continues at coordinate 23,671,533 of VZSR01000520.1, forward strand.
TTAAGTTGATCAGGCGGTGCAAGACAAGAATCTAATTCTTTTAATGAAAACCGACAGACTTTTACTTCAAAACCAACTATATTTCATTAAAACTGTGATAAAAGCCTGCACAGTAGAGCTAAAATATTGCAGCTGGGATTTTATCAAAGGAAGAGAAGGCTTCTTATATTGTTTCAGTGTGACATAATGTGCATGTGATGGATTAACTCTATTTTCAGACACATTTGTACCTGAAGTTTTGATTTTCTTCCTTCCTGTTCATATAATTAAAGAAATTTGGAGCCAGGCCCAAGAAAGGACTTCTAGGCACTTCAGGTGGAATTTAGATGCCTATATCCAACATTTTAGTGCTTAAAACCTTTGCTTAATTTGCCAGCTGATCTCAAAGATACCGGAATTCTTATCTTTTGATCTAAAGCTTTCCAGGCTTTTTTTTTTTGATGCAAGCTTCAAACTGTCTCAGTTCTGTGATCAGATGTAATCAAAATCACAAACTGGAGAGTAGACACTTTCCTTCTCAAGGGCTTGAGGCTGTAGGTATTTCTGGAATGCATTTAATACTACTGACCCCTCTAAAAATAAATTTGTGGTAGCCACTGTCTTCTTGTAAGGCATAAGAAGAATCACATGCCATTTCTTCTAGCCTGGGGCACTGAATTGCCCTAAGAGAACCTGGATTGGTCCCTTCCTTCTGACCATGTGAGGAAATCGGATAGTGTTCTCAGCATATGGCAAATTCTGAATGGGGAGAACCAAAGAGGAGCAGGAAAGAGATTAAATATTTCACTGAGCTAAGGAGGAAGAACACTGAAGGTGGTAGAACTTTGTGACTAGGAAGTTAAGGTAAACCTCACAGATGCTAGGGAGGAAATTCTGCTTCCACATATATTTTAAAATGTTCAATGTAAAGCACTATTTTATATTACCCGGTACTTTTTTTTCCCAAATAAACTGATTCAAGGCAAAATTATTTTAAAATTGGTATTATTGTATAGTGGTGCTGTCTTCCGATAGAATGTTGTTCTTTTGTTTGTTTTTTAAAGTATTTATTGGCAAAGGCTGCTATAAAAATTCAAACCAATGTAGGAAGGGTAAAATGAGTCCAGAATGATGTGGTGTATTTCTTATTTCTCACATGTTTGTAGCTTGCAGCTTGCAGCAGTATTGTGCCAGTGAAACTCTTTAGGAAAAGTAATGGTACTAGAAGTATGATGATCTCATCTGTATGTCATGGAAATAATTTGTGATTCAGGTGAGAGCTGAAACCCACTATCCTTACTATGAACAAGCAGTTCAAACACATTAAACTTTTAACGATATAAATTTTTAGGTATCAAGTTAGAGTGTGATTTCTTATTGTTTAAAATATCAAAATTTAAGATTCTCCATGAGTAATAATTTCCTGTATGTAAAAGGGATCATCCTAAAAGGCATCAGTGTCCGTGTGTGTCATGAGAAGCTCTGGGTGGACTATCAGCTCATACAGTGAAACCAGCTCATGGGACATGGAGGAGGAAGTCACTACAGGGGGAGATAGTACAATTGGGAAACAAGATTATGTTGTGTGGCTGTGCTTCACCAGAAGTGCAGATGCTGTGGTGATGGTGAGGACTTGGATGCTGGATGCCAAAGCAGACTGCTAAGAGACATCTAAGGGACAGAATCACAGTGCCACAGGAGAATACTTTGAAACATTTGCAGGGTTCTCTGTGAAAACAAGACAACAGTGCAAAGAAAATTTAATTAAATTTAGGAAAGGGGTTGAGAGCAAAACAAAAGTATTATTATAGCACTTTGTGAACACGTAATATTCCTACATCTTGATTACTGCTTTAAGTTCGGTGATTTCATCTCTAAATGAATACAGACAAATTAGAAAAGAAGAAGTGAACAGGACTGTAAAACCATATATTTTGCATACCTTCTGAGTGAGGTTAGAGTAGGACAACTACTGGGAGGTGATAGATGCCCACAGTTTTATAAATTATATGAGAAAAGAAAATGGGAAACACTCAGTGAATATGTACATTAGTAAAAGGAGATCCTGATGAAATAAAGTTTTAAAACAAACCAGAGGAATTTGTGCAATTGTGCAAGTTCACTTGTAGAACTGAACATGATGCCTAATACACAAAAATATTGGAATAATCTATGAAAAATAAGGAATCTTCTTAACATGATTATGTAAATCCAACATCTATCTTAGGAACTCATTTTACTTCTGACCTAGGTAAAGTTTATTCAACAGGACTTTACTTTGACCTGATACGGAGTTCTCAGGTGGCGAGAAGGCTAGTAACATGAAACATAAAATATTGCTCTAAATGTCTTAGGGAAAACTGTGAAAATTAAAATAGAGACCACTTACAGTCTTTCTCACCAGCCCAACTGAAACGTGTGAGAACTTTTTCAGTCCTAAATCTAAAAAAAGCAGAACTCTCCGTTTCCTGAGATGCTATCTGTAGCTGGTTTGAAGTTACTTAATGATTGCAAAGCCTGCTACAATACTTTAGGAGTGCAGTGACACAGCCTGCAAACTAAGTAGTTGTGAGCATTTTGTAGAAAAAGAGTAAAGAATTTCTGTGGAGAGGAGCTTCCTTGCTGTTCCACAGTGAGGATTTTGGTAACATCTTTTCTACCTAACTGTAAAGGGTGGAAAGTTTTTTGTACAGTATTGAGAAGAAATGTTGATTTGCAGAAATAAATTAGTATTTATTTATATACTTACAGTATTTTTTATAAGTACTGCAAAACACAGAAACCATTGGAAATACCACTCCCAGTGCTATAACGTGTCTGTTTCCCCTGAATGCAAGCATTTTTGTAAAGGTCTAATCAGGATTAGACCGTCCTCTGGGGCTATGACTTTAATGATTGGTTTGTGAAAGGATATTAAAAATCATTGAAAATACTACTGAGTTCATTGCCTGATCTGCCAGTAGGCAGGATCTGAACAAAAGCATTATTTCCCCTTGTGCATCACGAGTGCTATTGATTGTCTTTCCAGTAAATGTGTAGAGCTATAGACAGAATATTATAACTTGTCCCTGTAAGTCATATTCTGAGTAAATGAGCTTGTAGAAATGGAAGTTCTGGTGATTTATATTTATGGCAGTCAGGTTTGAATTTCAGGAGGATGTTTGGTAAAATTGAATGAGGACAGAGTCTGGATGGCTTAGCTTGTGCTCAGGGAGTCACTGGATGTAAAACAATTATTGTTATGGTTACTGCTAATAATGAATAGAGCTTCTCTTTCTCTCTTTCTGTAGATCCTTGAGGCTGAAACCATGCAACTTGCCTCACATGCCGTTTGAGAAGAAATAAATATAGATATTTATTATTTATATATTATTTATATATATAAATTCATATATATATATTTATGTATATTTGTACTGATAAGAAATTTTCTCTTATTTCAGGCAAGCCCAGTGCTGCAACCTGCTAAGCAGTCTTGATACATGTTTTAGGTGTATGCTCATAACTTTCTGTTAGTCAATTGGCATATTTGAGTTCTTTAAAATCTTTTGAGCTTTGGTAATCCCAACTATCCAAGTTCCACTGCACCCAACAGGAACTCACCAGTTGAAATTAGTGAAATGGGAAATTATTTCAGATGAAACACTAATCATATCACTGTAGAATTCACCTTAATTACTCTGCCTTAGCTTCAGAATTGCTTATTTGGAATGACCACTGCACAAATCCATCACTCATGCTCAGCTGGATATTTTCAGCTTGCTTACATCTATGTATATAATAATACAATGTAGAAAATCAGCAGAATGCTATCCTGGAGAGCATTCAAGGTCAGCTTGGATGGAGTTCTGAGCAACCTGACCTGCCTGAAGACCTGTCTGCTCTTTACAGAGGAGTGGGACTTCATGACCTTTAAAGGACTCTTCCAACCCAAACCATCCTACGATTCCAATGAAGCTGTATCATTGATATCCCAATGATCAGGAAAAGCCCAATTGTGTGTTTGCTAAGTGTATGAAAGTGGGTGGACTAATATAGCTGATAGGACATGGCCAATATTTTCGGTTAACCTGACCCCTCCCTCTTCCTCTACAGACACTTTTTTAGGAACAGAGAAGGATGATAAGGATGCTAATTTTTAAAATATCCATGCTGAATTATTCATTGTATCTTAACAGAGAATAATCATATGAAACAGGTGTTTTTCCTCTGGCTTGTTGAATTTTAGTATAACTAGCCTCCAGTTATTGGCCTCAGGGAAAGAAGCAGTAGAACAAATCAGCCTTATTTTAAAATAATTACTGCAATCCTACAGTGCCTGTCAGTTGTTATTTTTCTGTTTCATGTCAATGTATAGTACATGTGCAAATAGAACTCTGAAACCGGGAGAAAAAAAATGCAACCTATTAAATAAATTGAGAAAGTAACTGGTGGATTTAGTAAATATGATTTTAGTAGAAGTGAAGGGCCCTTTCTATATGTTGTATTAAAATCCTTTTGAGCAAAGCAATAATGAATTGCTAGCATGATGATAAAATGAATAAGGATTATTATAATTTTCTCCAAATAACTGCTATGATATAAAAATGCATTTAGGGGCTCCTTTTGTGGCTTTTACGTCAGCACTTAAACTAGATTAATTTAATTTAAACAGGATTAAGTAAAATTTCAAAAGGGATAGAAAGTGCGTTTCACTAGTCTGATTCTTTTACATTTCAAAAATACAATGACTGTTAATAAGATATTAGTGAGAACTGCGTAACATATTTAATTTGACTGGTGCAGCAAGGCCTTTTGATGGATCCTGGGTACTCAGGAAGGGAAGATCCAGCCCGTTCCCTACTCCCACACTTCTGCATTTAAAACACTGCAGAACGTCTACAGGTCAAAGAAATTTAAAAAAAAAAAAAAAGTCTAAATCTGAGCCTCTCTAAAATCTACAGAAAACTCATGTACTGGATGGACATTTTGGAAGAGGGTGTAGTGATCAAAGACATGCATGTGCATGTCCACTTCTTCACCTGATGGCTCCTGTTAGAGCCCTTTTCCCACACACAGGTCAGGCTCCAGCTCTGAATGACCCCTGCCTGATGCCCATTCAGGAAGATGCTCCTTCCTGTGACGAGACACTGACCCCACACTGTTCTGTCAGCAAGTCTAGATGCACTTAGCAGAGACAGCGTTTGGTGTCAAGGAATGACCCTCCTGAAGGTCACTGAAGGCTGAACATCTGACAGCCTCTGAACACAGGACTGCTCTTTGCATGGCGTTAAAAGGCATGATCAGTTACCCAGAGAAGGCTTAGGACACACACAACTCAAAAGTTGCTGTATTTCTCATAATTTTTTCGGTCTCCCAGGCTAACATATTATTAGCAAGACTGAGAGATGAGGACTTCTGATGAGCTGCAATGCACTGCAGCAAGACGCTGCTCAAGCATGCATGGAGCTGGTGCAATGTGAGGTGGAGTTCTTCCTTGTAGCAGGCTCAGAATATGAAAAATTTATTTCACTGTCCTCAGATCTACCTATTGGAATGTAAAGACAAATGAAGAAGTAGTTAGAGTTTAAATTGGAAGTTATTAAACTTATGTAAATGGGTAGAGAGCTAAGAGGATTTTCCCAAGCATAAAAAGAATATAAATATTTTTGTTATGCTTTATTCTTGTAAGGTGATAATTTTTTAATAATCTGTATGTCAGTGCTAGAAACCCAAGTGCTAGAAACATTTGTGCTTCTGAATGAGGCAGGGAAGATTTTGTTTCTACTTTAACAATTAAAGATGCTTTCATAGCACAGATATAATTTACATAGACGTAAATGTCGGTTCTTTTTATATAGTAAAATAATTTATAATTTTTTAAATAATAAAAGCATTCCTGTTAGTTTTTTACACAGAGAACATTAAAATAAAAAATGTAGTCCTGTCTGCATTTATTCAGAAATAATAAAAATTATGCATTTAAAATGTTAATGAAGGCTGCTGAGTAATTAAATTTAATAATTTTATACATTTATTCTTCAAATTCTTCACCAGCCTGTATTAGTGAAATGCAGAGATAATGAAAATTAGTCAATTAAAGATAAAATGGGACACTTTCATAGTTTTCCTTTCTATTCTATTTTCTATCTTGTATCTCTCTGTCTCAGTTTCAGAGGGAGGCAGAAAGTCAAGGAGTTGCTGCACTAACAAAAAGACACTTCCACAGGCGCATTCCCATTTCTCCCTCTTAGTGCCAGGCAAACATTTCTTTCCCTTCTCTTCAGCCAGCAAGGAGACACATTGCATGTCTGATTCTTGGTCCAGAGGAACTCTCCATGCCCTTCAGTGAAGCTATTGTGAACTTACCTTGACCTAATTGAATAGTCACAAAAATCAGAGTCCAGCTCTACATCTCTGACAAGAGATGGATCAGCTGAGCAAGGGTAGGCATGGAGCAAAGACTCTCCTTTTCTTCCTGTTTTCCTCCATTGGCATCTTCACAATTCCTTCTGAAATCTGGAGACACAGGAGGTGGGAATCCTGCTTTTTCTCCAAACCGAGGATTCAACAGGGGAATGAAACTATTTTGCAACAAATTTGAGAGAGACGCCTCTTAGATCTCGATGTCTTATTTCCTCTGAGTTGTACTAGTAAAGGCCCCTTTTCTTTCCTATCAGGGAAGATATGGAGCAAGATTATGTAAGAATTATAGAAGAGATCTGAGTTCTTTTAATTTTTTTTCTTTTTAACTGGAGGTAAGTATGAAATGTTTCTTACCTTTTAAGTATTTTTTCATTTGTAATTTATTGTTCTAGTGGTGAATGGTTAGAAGCTGCTTAGATAAAGTATCAGGCTAAGTGAAGTTAGCTATGGTGAATCTTTCAGTTGTAGATCAAGATTTAACTAGTCTCCATTTTCTCTACACACTATAAAAGTCTTCCATCAATTCCAGAATTCCTTCATTGAAGAATGCACACACGTACAGACTAACATAGCTTCTTTTGAGGGCTTTTCCTCTGTTAGAAATGGTCCAGTTGTGGTCCTTTTGGAAATCTGGACCCTAGTGGGATACTTAAACATGCTCAACAGATGTGGATAGTTAAAAGCTCAGTGATACGCGCCTTCATGCATCTTCAGTTATGTTTAAATGTTTTTTAAACACCGGAGAGCTGGAAAAACAGCTGAGTCAATTTTCAGATGTTTTCATAAAGTTTTACTCAGCAGCCATTTTTCATGGTGTTGATGCGTTGCTTCTATCAGTTAGAAATTAATTTAAAGAACACATAAATAAATACATAAATTAGTCTAAATTTATAAATATAAGAATATAAGTCTTATGTCCCACAAACACTGATTCTTATATCATCTGTACATGGTTTTTATTCTCATCTTTTACAAGGTGCACTAGAAAGAACAAGGATACAAAATGTACAATTATTCAGACAGTTATCCAGACAATTCTCTGCATTTTTCTTTTTTCTTTTTTCTTTTTTCTTTTTTCTTTTTTCTTTTTTTCTTTTCTTTTTTCTTTTTTTTTCTTTTTTTTTCTTTTTTCTTTTTTTTTCTTTTTTCTTTTTTCTTTTTTCCTATTTTCTATTTTTCTTTTATTTAAATTTTTTTTCTTCTTTTCTTCTCTTTTTCTTTTTTTCTTTTCTTCTTTTCTTCTTTTTGATGTTTGAAGCAGTCGGTGGCACAGTACCTCAGCTGTGTGCATGACTAGAGAGGAAGATGGGAAGATGCTTGGGAATGTGTCTGTCACCACTGTCACCTGTCATAATTAACAGCTGCTAAGAACTACAAGCCACCCAAGAAACTTGATTGCATCACACACTGAGGAAAGGACAGCTAAAGATTTTTTTTAATAAGAAGTATTACCAATGGTCAACCAAAGAAATAAGTTTAGATGTGATCCTCAGTTCAGTAGGTTGAATAAAAATCCTACATAATTAGTGACGGTGATTTGACAAGAAGAGCCATTATAAGAGATAAAGAAAATAAAATAAATCAAATGAATCACTGATAAGAATGATTTGAACATATATGGTTTGATTTGATCAAGCTCAGTGTTTTCTGGTTCATTGTGATTATAGGGTCTGATTTTCCAGCTTTATACTCTTGATTTATGTCTAAGAATAAGAGATACCATTGATTTCAGACTTCCTATTTTAATGCTATGCTAAACTATGAGTTGCATCACATTACATTTCTGATTCCCAACATTAAAAGGTTGTTTGAGAAGCAGAATAGGGGAGAGAGAGGATGCAAAGGAGAGAGAAGTACGATGAACTGCTCAGCTGTCTCTAGCAGGAGCTCTGTCTAATGCTGGGAAGCAATACACTACACCAGTGTTCCTACTTCTCTTTTTCATTTGTGAATGTTTGCCAGAGATTACTATCACACTACTTCTCAACAGAGCTGGAGGTCTACTTTATCAAAGTGTCAGTAGGAAGACTAACACGAGGGAAAATTTACTGCAATGTGGCTGGAATATGAGCTCTGGTCTGACAGCTACAACACAGAGTCAAATCCATCTCTGTAGCTAAAAGGTTTTCTAAAATTTATTGGGAAGGAAGGGACAGATTTTACAGGTACTTAAGCCTTAAATAGCTTAATGTGAGTGTACTATTATGGTTTTTAAAGCATTTGCATGTCTGGTGCTGTTATTTTACTGGGAAGCAGGCATACAGGCATTTTGTAAAACCATAGTGATTTTTGTTTCCTGTGTTGCTGCACACCTTACAAATATACACACCTATGAATTATACACACCTACAAAATAGATACAACTTCTCAGTGGTGGGGGTTTCACAGGACAGGAGGCTCCAAAATTTGTCCTTAGAGCCTATACTCACAGTCACAAGGGAAGTTCCCTTCACAAGGAAAATTATGATAGTCCCCCCCACCCCTTTCTCTTTTTCAATGATTCCAATCCTTAAGGAATTACTTACAAATATAGATTTTTAAATTATGATGCATTTATCAAATATGAGTGTGCATAGTGACTCTTTTTAGAAATGGAGCTCATTTAACAATATAGCCTGCACCAACAAACTGGGTATTCTTAGTCCAATGTAATTGTATTTGAGCCTTAAAACGCTCTCAGATTATTTGCAAACTTTTACGTTTAGTGTATTCACAAAGACAAAAATGCAAAGCTGATGGCTCAAACAGAGTAGGGGACAAAAGAGAGGCAGTAGGATGAGGGCTGGAAATACCAAAGAACTGACATTCATCACTGTATAAATGGTGGCACATGGCTGTATGGACACCTGCAGTGAACTCCCTAACCCCAAACCAGGACAACACAAGGCTGTCACAGAAAGAGTCTGCAGTGCTTTCTTACAGACTCCAAGTCTCATTATCCAGTTCTGAATCACAGTATCACTTCCACTCACATCACCTGGCCTTGCAGAATAAAGCTGAAGAGTTTGGGATTGTAATTTCCAAAAGCACACTGATGCACTCATGCACTTCTCCTGGGATCAAATTTTCCCCAAAGTCATAAACCCTTGCTGCACACTCTGGTGACTAAATAAAACTTTATCTATGCCTGTAAATTGATCCTTTATGTCAGCAAAGTTTTTACTATACATAATTTTTCTTCAAGATGTGTTTGGTTAGTGGAACTAGAGTAAATGTTTCATAGGACGACAGTAGTAAAACTGAATGGCAAGCAAATACTTTATTGATCTTGGACTTGCTGACTAGACATCATAATGAAAGACACACTGGGAACTCATGAATGGATGAATGGTCAGTGTTCACTGTGAAACATTATATTGGTATCCAGATCCTGGGCCTGAAGTGCTTATGCAGATGGAACCGTGTCCACTGGAAGTCTGTGGGGGATTTGCCCAGGTAAAAGTTGATGGAATGGTCCCAAAGAGCAGTCATCTGCAGGGGAACTCATGGATGAAGGTCACCTCTGACTTTCTGTGGGAGATGAGTCAAGAACTTTGTGCCAGGAGTGCTTTCCTGGGTCTATGGCTCGGGCTCTGATGTTATTGACAATCACAATTCTGATTTTTCACTGTGGTGAAAAATTACAAGGACATCTTTGAAGGGGTGTAATTTTGGGGATCTAAAGGTTTCTTTGTTTAGAAATAAAAAGCAAACCACACATGTTTAAGAGAGTTTCTTTATCCTGCCACTGAAGGGATGTAAACATGAATTCAAGTAATGTTTTTGTTTGTTTTCCTGTGGCTCTGGAGCTTGTATAAAATCCCTACAGCTACTTCATTTTTATTTTGTTTTAGAAATATCTTAAAATATTCAGTGTTCATGGAATATTTTCTCCAGAACAAAGACTGCTCTGAAGGATAATATCAAACACTAAAAGGTTGCATGATCCAAATTTGTCGATTTTAGAAGAAAGGCACTTCCTCCTTTTTTGAAAGCTTCTGAGTTATTATGAGCTCCTTTCTGTAACAACTCTTTGCTTCTACAAGAAATATTCTGAATAACCAAAAAGTAGGAAAAAAAAAAAGTAGCTAGAGAACAACCTTCTACCAAGTCTGTTTTTAAAATTGAACTTTTCTTTCTTCTCCAGGCCTGTTACCAGACTTTTATTGCTAAACTGAGGTGTTTCATCAAAATTTTGAGTAATATGGTGGGATGCATGTGACCCAAAAGTGTGTATTGGGATTGAAAGCTTATCTGTGTAATCAAGGACCCCGAGACAGGAGCACCTTGCACTGTGAGTGCTATGTGCAACTGATGCCCTTTTCAAAGAAGCTGCACTCATACATGCCATTTATTGCTATACAAATTCACTGGTTTTCTCTCTAGGTAGCAATAGATTGTGAAAATTTCAGCATAGTTGGAAGAGGCTGTTTACCAGATTATTTATTAGGTCTACTTCAGCTTTGTCCAAGGGTGAGAATTAGGCTTTCAATATACTTTTTTTATTTAATAAAAGCCTCTGTTGAATTATTCTGATTCTGCCTTTGTTGCTGTGTAATACATTTCTGATATTTACATTTCTGTTATTATTCAGAAATACATTTCTGTTATTTTTTAACCTAATAGCTTTTCTAAATTTCTGCTATTTGACTTCTGGTCATTTTGAAAGTAGAGGATTTTGTTTGTGGGTGGATGATGTTTTGTAGAACTGTGCTTTGAAAATGTGCTGTGTGCAGTTCCTTCAGTGGACGGTGCTGCTGCCTGTTACACAAGGCAGTTCACCTACAGTCAGGTGCTACAAACAACAGTCCTGTTTTGTCTCCCTGCCCCATATATTTCCACTCCATCCTTCATATGAAACCTAGGCTGGAAAGTGACTTAATACAATTCACTAGTTCGCCAATATTTTGGTTGTTTTGTGCTTAGGTCTTGCTTCAGTTGAGTCAGACATCTGCTGGAGCAGCAAGTGAGCCCAACTCCCCCTAGAGCTGCTGAGCTAGTGGGCTGGATGTGAGTAATGAGGGACAGACCTTACAGATAAGGTGTGACAGTAGGCAGTAGTCCCAGTAAGTGATATTAGCTATGTCTGAGCCAAAGTCCACTGCTCCTTGGTGCTTGTGCCTGTAGCAGGAGGTGTTTGTTGCACTGGTTCTGAGCTCACAATCTTCCCCACACGTGCTTCAGTCGTTCCTCTTCGCAGCCAAGACGGGAGCAGTAAGAGAGCTTTGGCTTCAGCCCGTGTGACGATAGTGTCACGGTCTGAATTCCAGAATCTGCAGGCATTCTTGTGAGGCCAGAACACCCAGCTGTAGCACCACACAGCCAGGGGCTGGCCAGCACAGGCGGCAGAGCATAGCACTGTCACAGAGCCCGTGGTGGGCCACCCTTGGCAGCAAGGCGGGGACACCCTCCTCACCGGAGATCCGAGCTCTGGGCATCTGTCCTATGGTGACAGAAACAAGCTGTACTAGTTTGTATTTTCTTTCTGTGAAAAAAAATGTGTAAAATAGGACTGAAGAGATACATACAATCCTTCACAGACTTTTTATTTAACTGAGGAACTTAATCCTATGTAAATAGATTGCATTTAAGTACAACAATGCAAATATATACATTAATGTAATTAGAAGACACTTATCTGCCTGAAGGACCTTTTATTGATTTTATTATTATATTTTTTTCCCTGGAATGAAGAAAAGTTTATTTGAATACAATCCCCTGAAGTCCCTGGGATATGTATTCTATGTATCTTCTGCCATGTAAATTTACATATATTTTGGAATGTAAATACAGTGGCACTCTATGGGGGGGAAGGGCCATCAGAATCTAATAAAAATGACAATTTAAAAAAGTGTTCATGTGAATAAAAGAAGTGTTGTTATACAGTAAAGAAATTAAAAACGTATATTAAATTAGATAACTGGAAATATGCATAATTTTTATCATCACTAGAAAAATATCTGGTGGAAGACAGTGGAGGTAGTTGGTTACCATTGTCCTTAGTTTGAGTATTACCAAAAGAAACACGTGTCTAGAAATAAAATACAGCAAATATTTTTAGAAGAAAAGAGCAAATCACTGTGCATTTGCTTCTTTATCATTCAGAGCATGAGATGCATATTAGTCATAATAAATGTTGTGCTGAGGGAGTAGATGCTTTAAAAGCTTTCTTCCTCTTCTGGAAACATCTTGAATGAAGAGCTTAGAAAGAAATCCCTAGAAGAGAATAAAATATCGTGTTTATTAAGAACATCCTATTGATGGATAATTTGGAAGGCTACTAAAAATTTCCCAAGGGAAATATCTATGACTTTCTCAATCAACACTTGGAGCGAATTTTTATAATGCCATAGAAATCCATTTAAATCAAAAATACTTTGTATCAAACTTTCTAATCTGACCAAATATTAAAACTCAACCAGTAACAGTGAACATAATGATAAAACTAAGCATGTGGTAGAGAAAAAACTATAGTGTGGCTCTAGGTTCAACGTTGCTTTAATACTTGAATTTGTGAGAGTTTATTTCAACGGAAAAGAATCAAACACTGCATCTGAAAAACAAAATGCTTTCCTTAGAAAAAAGAAAATTAATGTCCTGAATCTACAATGTCCAAAGGGTTGGTCTCTCCTCTGCATTTCTTTTTCATGCTACCTTCTGTCACAACAAAAGTACTGCAAATGCAATCAGAGTGGTGTTACTAAGGAAGAATCTGTGAGCAGAACCTAATAGGGTTTCTGTCTTTGCAATAGAAAACATGGGAAAATTCAGGGGATTTTCGGAGAAAAGGCAGGAATCAAGCAGAGGAGGAGGTCAGTCAATCCAGCATTAACTTTTCTGGAGGATTCCTGCGCCAACCATTGCTCATCTTTCATTTAGTTTCTTATCTTTAGCCCTTCTCTGAACCTTCTCTTTCTGTCAATTTTTTTTCTCTCTGATAGAGCCAGCTTCAAGGAAATTTCAAGATCATCTGTAAGAGTTTACTGTGTCAATTGCCAGCTATTTAGAGCTAGCCTACAAAAAGTACTACTTTTACTGTTATAAATATGTTACCTGATTATACCAGTATCTGAAGAACCAGCCCCCCCCACCCCCCAACCATATCTGTTACTAACTGGAATGTCGTTCAGCTGAGCCATATCAGTTTTTGGAATGACCAGAAAATTATTTATACCCTTTTAAAAAAAACTTTGGTGAAAATTAATAATGATGAACTTAAAAAAGGTACAATTTTGTTCTATGCTTTTCTTAACTTCAAAGCCATATTTGTAAGACACATTACAAGTGTATTTCCGATATCTTTACAGTGGACATATCTTACATATTATGAGCTCACAAGCCTGACAAGCAAAATTCAGTATGCTCTACCTGTCTGCTAGTGAATAAATATAAAAGAATATTCAATTCAGCAATACATTAGACATACCACATATCCTTTTTACTCATCCCAGGGAGGATACATACAATATAAAAGATTTATACGGGTTGGTTTCATATAATACCATGATTTTCTTGGTGTTGTGTTTTTGAAACCTTGTTTATATAACATCAGCAGAGACTAGAAATTTGTTTTTATCTGGGGCTCTGCTACAGCTCTGCCTATCATGCAGACAAGACATTAACATGGCTTTCTTCAAACAAAGGAGTTTACAGTTATTCTGAAGGCCTTTCCAGTTCCAGTTGTGATTGAACAGCATTCTACTATAGGTTCCTGTGTTATTTCATTTCAAGCTAACATTTCATTACCTTTGCCAGTTCTTTCTGGCAAACACGAATAATTCCCATGATGAGGAATGAGAGCAGAAAAGCAAAATAATCTGTTCTTTCTCAGCATCAGACGTGCTCTCTTCCTACTGTCCAGCTGACATCCATAATCTAAAGCCCAGTTTGAACAGGTCTCTCGCAGGCACACGGCGAGAGATAGACAAGTCTGACCTGAAGTTTGTGGGCAGATTTTTTTTGCAATCGTGCAAAAATCATGTTACATTTTTAGCAGCAATGTTTTTTCATTTTTCCAAATGACCTCTGTGATGCTTCTTGTATGCTCCCTCTCTAGACTCTTCACCATCTTTGTAGCCCTTGTTCAGATGCTCTCTAATATCCTTTTTATCCTATCCTGTCTAATGTCCTTCTTACGCTGTGGCACTCAAAACTGCACACAATATTCAAGATGAGGCTGCCCCAGAGCAGAGCAGAGCAGAGCAGGACAATCCCCTCCCTTGCCCAGCTGGTGATGCTGTGCCTGATGAACCCCAGGACATGCTGGGCTCTCCTGGCTGCCAGGGCACTGCTGGCTCAGATTCAGTTGCCATCAACCAAGACCCTCCAGATCCCTTTCTGTGGAGCTGCTCTCCAGCCTCTTATTTCCTAGTCTGTTTGCATTTCCAGGATTGCCCCATCCCAGGTGCAGAATCCAGTGCTTGCCCTTGTTAAATTTCATACAGTTGGTGATAACCCAGCCCTCTGATTTTTTTAGATCTCACTGCAGAGACCCCCTGACTTCAAGGGTGTCAACACCTCCTCCTAACTTTGTTTCATCAGGAAACCTAGCATACCTTTGAGTCCTGTGTCCAGTTAGTTTATGAATACAGTGTTGGAAGGCATTTCTTTCTCAAGGGACATAGACCTTCCCAGGCATCTGCAAGTGACTCGTACACACAACCTTCTTTGCCCTTTCTATACCAGCCTGGATTAGCTGCCATGGCAGCATGTTCAAGTTGTCCTGCGTAACTGCTGAAAGCAAACACACCATTCAGATTGGTAAACAATTACCTGGCAGAACTCTGTTATGATTACATGGCGTGATCTGGTTCTGATCAGGCCCTCCCCACCCTAAGCAGACAATCTCTCAGGCACCTCCCCCTTCTGGCTTTGGCTCAACTCATGGACTTGCTGAGGCACAAGTCAGTATCATTCCCCCTAGGATTATCTACTCACGATTTTTGTCACATTCTGGTCGCTTCTCCTCTGCATTGACAGCTTTATAGTTGAACAAGGTATGGCTCTGCACAATATCTAATAACTGTAGGAAGGAAAAAGGGTTTTCCTGCCACTCATTGGGACAGCAGGACAAATTGGCAACTGCTGCATTCTTTCTGTGTGAAGGGATCTCAGACAAAGGGACAACAGCAGGGTTATGTGCCAGGCTTAGATAAGTCTATGTCCCACCCACTTGTCTCCTAGCTCCTCATCCTGCCAGGTCCTCGGTAAAGCACTCCATTAGTACACAAATGTGTATCCTCTGAGAATAAGGAAGTTAGGGAAGGCAGTGTTGGTGTGTGGACCCTGACTGACTAGTTAGGGTCATATCTTCCATAGTTCAAGAATTGTACTATCTGCAGGGCAGGCAGGTAACTTGAAATCAGGAATATCCCTCTGCTGTCATGAAAGAAGTGTCACCTTATGTGTGGTGAAAAGGAGCAGAATACCTGGATAGGAGAAGGTGAACTTGATTAGTGTGGCTGCTCATGGCCCTTGAGCCACTTGAAAGTGAGAAAATGCTGAAGTACCCTGTGCAGACATCCTATACTGGCTTGCTAACTTGGCTGCAGGTGTTGTTTTCAAGTGGTAAGATGTGAAAGTCTGTTCCTCAGTTTTTCTACAGAGGAAGTTTAACCCTTGTCCAGGTTCAGCACTAGCTAACAAAGACTTCTGGCAATGGCAAGGCTGTATGGTTCATGCTATCTTTTTTTGTTCATGCCTGGCTCTCTGCAAAGGTGAGACTACTTTGGACTATACCTAAAACCTGGTATACAGAGAGAGGCAGATCTGCTCTTCTGTGCAAGGGTATGGATCAGATAGGGCATGCTGGATCCCTCCTCTTTGCCTAGACAACTGATGGAGATGGAGGATGGTCCTAATGTAGGTTGGGTGCCCCTCAGCTTCAGGATAGAGCCTGAAGGACTGCAAAAAAAGAGAACTAGATTATATAAAATACACTGGGGTGATCACAGGAGATATCTGTTGGGAAAATACCAAATAACAATGTTTGGCAAGAAGGAATGCATGTGTTGGCTATAGTTTGCCAGGGACAAACTGTCTGCACACTTTAGGGTCAGGAACACTGAAGGAGCTTGGTGTACCACTCTGGAAGAGACATGAAATAAAGGGTGGATCGGCACGGAGGTGGTTGCAGTCACACTCTGTTTAAAACCATGCAGGTAATGGCATCAGAGAAGTCACCAAGTGCTAAATTTTGCTTCAATAACTCCAAAATACATGTCACTTTTCATGCTCTGCATATGCTAACGAAGTAAAAACTTGTACATGCTTTTTATGTGTGACTGAAGTCACTAAAATTCCACCTAAACATGAAATGACATCAATTGCAGCTTTATATTTTCTCCTTCCTCAAAGAAAACAGTATAAATATAGCTTCAGTGGGAAAGAGGAACAGAGGGGGCTCCACCTTTGTGTCCTGGTAGAGCTGATGGGCTGTACCTATCTCCTTTCCCAAAGGGACACCTACACTCATTAACTGGGACCTGAACACTTGGCTATACTGAGTGCTTCTTCAGGAAATTCAGAAGGCAAGCTTGTGTTTGTGGTCAAACTTGCAGTACTATGTAGTCATCTTGCAATGTAATGTATTTGTCACTGGCTCTATTATTTATATTTCATGTATTCCTGTGAGCTTCTGCAGAGAGTGTATCACCAGCAATACAGTGAGAACCTGCATTTCTGTTGCTCAATATACGACACTACTTTGCACCTGGACATGAGAGAGATTGAATGTGACTGGGCTTGTAGTCTGGCTGTGAGAGTCCTTTGGGTGCGACCAGGCTTAGAGTGCATTGCATTATTTGTGAATCCATATTGGTCATAGTTCTTATTGCACATGACCAGACTTACAGTGCCACGCTGGTTCTTCATTTCTGTTGCTTAGTGTTGAATTGGCTGTCACTCAGAATGCAAGCTCAGTGGTGCCCAGCCACTCTGACATCTGAGGACCAGCTGGAATGCAAGCGGGTTTATTTTCTGTCAAGTTTTCTTCCACTTTACACAAAAGTTATCCTTACTCTTAACACAACAGTGTCTGCGGCAGCAGAGTTTACTGAACCTTGCATAGTATAAAAGTTTGTGTTTGTAGATTGCAAAGACCTGTGGGATAGTTCACAGTGCTCCTTCTTGATGATGGACATCATTATGGGCTTTGCCAAGGCCAGGGCACTGGTCTGAGTCTGGCAAATGATATGTGCATCTGTGTGCTGTTAAAAGAGATAGGATGGGTATAGCCAGAGTAATCAGTTTAATTAAATGCTTTGTATCTATAATTTGTCTGATTTTAGAGCATATTAAATTGAAATTAAACTTCCAATACATTATTACAGGAACATATTCTCTTTCCTTTATGTCCCATTACAGCTGTGATTAATATATTCAAAAGTATACATTATACTGTCACAATAATGAACAAAGCTAAATGAATATAAATATCTGCAGTAAAATACAATAAAGTCCTGTGGTGCAATGGTAATGTTAGTCATTTTTGCATGAATAAATCGAAGTAGACTGTGAAATTCCATAACTCTGCTGTGAAGCAAAGTCTCCAGCTGGCATGGACTGTCAAGTCTTTGCAGGACTAGTCTGTTGTAAATATTTATTGCCACTATTTTAATGCTTAGTCACAAAATAAGTCTTTTATTCTTCTGGGTGATTTCCTATTGGCACTGTGTTCCATTTTCACTCTTTTCTGGAAATGAAAGCTTGAGATATGATTCTGACAGCGTGAATTTTGGATTGAAAAATCAACAAGAGAACAACTTGCTCTAGTCTCCTGCAACAACTGATTCAGCACTTGTGGCTGACTGCTGAGAACCTTTTGATGTTGAATTGTATTGGCCAGATTCATTGACTTTTTAAGACCAGAGAGCAGTGTTATCTGGTTTCAGCTCCTTTCATAGCATAGACACACATCAAATGAATTGATTACTAAAATAAAAAACATTGGCAACCTGTAATCACAATTCTCTTGATTACTTGAGAATTCTCTTAATTACTAGACTAAGGGGTTCTTTACTATACAAGTCTTCTCCAGTGAAAGCAAATAGAGAGCGTAAGCATGACAGCTTTTATGCTGATGGGGAAATAAAGCATATAGGGCAAGACAGGCTTTTCAAACTGTTGTCCAAGCTTGCAATGCCTTTTCCAAAGCCTTTCTGATTCAGAATGCAAATTCTGAACAGGTATATAGATTTTTCTAGTACTTTCATTACAAACATGAGTTCAGATGAGCTAGCAATGTTATTATACTGATGCATATTTGTAAAATTGGAGAATTATGCAGTTTGGAAGGGATGTCTAGACCTGGTCTGGAACAATGTCCTGCTTAAAGCATGGTCAGCTAGAGTGGATAATTGAGGGTAGTTCCCTGCCTGTGCAAAGATTACCTTAGACCACAGCACTGAAACTTGTATTCAGGCATTATTTGCCATGAACCTTGATCCTTTTTCTAAGTCACCTCTTGCCAGGTAAGGAAGTCCTGATTAAAAAAGAAGAATGGCTTAGATCTGTTGACCTTTCAGATGCAATCCTCACATCTTCCTGACAGATTCCCAGTGCATGTTAAAATGGCATAAAGTATTTCCAGTGCATTTCTAAATGTGCTATTAAGGGTACCTTTGGCACAAAGGAAACCTGAGGTGCCCCAAAGGCAACTTTGTACCTCTCTTTGCTATCCCCGCCAAGCAGACTTGTCAAGATTACTTTGGGGATGGAAGAGAAAACCAAGAGTGTCATTCAGTCCATGATCAGTTGCAAGATCTGTAGCTTTTCTGCTTTTGTGGAAGAGTTCTAGCTTGTGCAGGGGGTTGTTTGACCTCAGGTAGCTTCTGGAAGAAGGGGAAGCCACTGGTTGCTGCCTTTCAGGGAGTACCTGGAAGAAGGCCAGAAAGTCTCCTTAGCCTTGTCAGCTGTGCACCTTGAGATCCCCTTCAATCCAGGCTTAGTAGACTGAAGAATTCAACATGACAAATATTGCTGTGACAGTAGGTCACGGACAGAGCCCTGCTGCCAGGCCATGGGGCTGCACAAAAAAAATCTTTGAAATTAAAAGTACCCAGTTGCCTGAATTCCAGGTGAAATGCTCTCTAAAGCAGCAACTGAGCATTTTGTAATGATAGGGGCCTTTAACTTGGATAAAAACCACATGTAGGAGCAAAAAAAGGTTACATTTCTACATCATGGCTGAAAAGTTCTCATACAAAAGGAATATGCACATTCTTCTAGGAATCTGAAGACAGTAGAAAATGTTTCTTACTATTTACCTGGCAGATTATGAGGAGGGGATAGTAAGTTCCTGTGCTAACCACTTTTTTGACAAATAAAAGGACATTGTCCTACTTAGAGTTCAAATAAAGTTTCAGTTAAGCGTTTTGCTCTTTCCTGTGTACTTCTGTGTTGCCGTCTTTGGCAGGTTATGCTTGAGCCAATTTTTTTTTCTTTTTTGAGACATTCACTATTTCTATTTTTGCAAATAAAGTTGCGAAAACTATGTCAATGTCAAATACTGGGTAAAACCTGCTAGAAATGACAGTATCAGAATGTGGTTTTACAGGGTTGTGTAATTTTTGGAGGTGATAAAAAACAAGAATAAAAATTCCTTTTGTGATCTGTTTATTCTTTATAAAGATAAGTTTTCTTTGGTCAGCATAGATCCTTGAAGGACCCCAGCAATCCCACTAGAAATCTGATTTTTATTAGCATTTTAAAAGAAATACTTGTTGAAAGATCTTTAAAATTTGTTTGGAGAACTTTGGAACATAGCTTTACTTTACTCATCCACAGTAACCTCTGATCTTTTAAAATGAAATGATAATTTAGTCCAAATTGACTAAATGTTATGACAGGGATGGTCTCATGGTCATTTGCAAGCCGATGTCTGATGGAACTGTTAAAATACTTAACACGTAACTTTAAGTCATTGCTCCTTTGTAATATTTGGATTGATCCATAAATTTAATAGTTCTGGTCCTAAGACCTGGATTTGACAATCAGAGGGTTTAGGTGTATGTTGTGATCAATGCAACTACTGTTTCTGTTTTCAGAAAAAAATGGAAGTTTAATTTACAGCAAAAGCAGGTTTCTTCACATCATTTTGTGCTGGCTTTCCCTAGTACCATTTCTGCAATTTCTCCTGACTCTCAGATTCTCCTGAATTTCTCCTAACACATTAAAGTGCAAGCACAGCAAGCAATCAGAGGACCCTCAGTGTATGGGGATGAACTAAGGAAACCTTCACAGTCAAGCAGTTCTTCACAATTGTATTTCTGTTACCTGTCCATTAATTTATTTCCAAAATGCACCACATAAAATGCACCTTATAAAAAAATTACTATTTTCAGGGTATATCAAAAGTGACATCAACTCACTTAAAATTAATTGTGGGGAGAAGCAAGAGATTTTGAACAGTTGAACTACCTCAATTTAAAATCCCAGCAATTGGAAATATAAATTAATACTTTGACTTATCTCTGAATAATTTATAATGTTACTTGTGCCACTATCAGAAAGGCTTAATGATCAGAATTATGCACCATTTTGAGTCCTGAGGAAGTGCTAGTAAGTTTTTGCAACAATTCCCAGGCTGGCTGTGTCTGTATCTGGGCTTATACTTTTTAATGCCAGGCCTAGACCTAATTCTTCAATCTCAGGGAGTATGCATTGGAGAATTCTAATTAGAATATAGGGAAGAAAGTTTAAAAGCTTGCATTTCAAAGAAATAAAATGAAAATTGGATATTTGTATCAAAGTAGTGCTCTATTTGTAGAATGAAGAGGCAAGGACTCTGAATGAGAAGAAATGGAGAATGCTCAGTTAGACCACAGCATAAAGAAATATTCTGAACTGAATTAAACTACAGATATTTAGATTAAAATGTAAAAGAATATAAGAACAGTATATACGTTACTGAAATGCCCTAAGATTATTGTGCTTCAAAAGACACCACAGATTTACATTCTTCTGGAAGATTTATTAAAAATGCATTTTTTAAGAGAAGAATTAAGTAGATGATTATGGTATTTTTGAAAACTAACAAGAACTAAGGAGAAACCTTGCCTGACACAGGAGAACATACACTTAACAGAATCACAGAATATGCTGTGTTGGAAGGGACACACAATGATCATCAAGTCCAAC